>CM067381.1:77380780-77665572 GCA_034510155.1 Eucriotettix oculatus
ACTGTAACGCACCATCTAACCCTGCGTCCCGTGCCAAACACTATGTGACAATAACCAAACACAAATAAACAATCACTGAAACAACAACCTGACAAACGACGACAACACAACACCACCGACATAACTCGTAAAACATTAAACAACACGCAGAAAATTTGAATGAACCGTGAAACCTGGGAAAAACAGATCCAAAAACGGTCGAACCTCGTCAAAGTGACGCGCAACGTCCTGGTCGGCCAGTTGAGCGTTGGCGAAGGAATTATTCGTCAAGACCGACGTAGCACCGTTGAGGATATTGCCCAAAAAACAAAAAATAGTTGCGCCAAGTGTTGGCGTGATTCATAACGTGGCAAAATAAGTGGAAAAAGAGGAGGGAGGAGGAGGAGAGGGAGGAGGACGCTGCAAAGATGACCCGAGAAACTATTGAAACAATTGGATTTGGGAAATCCTCCCTACAGTTCATATTTGAGTCCCTCCGGCTGTCATTTGTTTTTGGTCCACTCAATGAGGTCGACGAATTTGTGTGGAACAAAAACTTTATTTTCGTCAAAGGGGGGAGGGGGGGGTAAAAAAAAGAAGAAGAAAAGAAATCACTTCTTGTTGTGACAAGTATATTAATATTATTCACAGAAATTATGCTGAGAAGTATAAAAAATCTCATTTTGATAAATTGCAAAATTAAAAAAAATAATGTTCCTGGTGCTGATCTTTCTAAATTTGAGGGGTCCTAA
Source organism: Eucriotettix oculatus (assembly GCA_034510155.1). Lineage (NCBI taxonomy): Eukaryota > Metazoa > Arthropoda > Insecta > Orthoptera > Tetrigidae > Eucriotettix > Eucriotettix oculatus. The sequence goes on from CM067381.1 coordinate 77,381,512, forward strand.
GTCCAATCAACTTCTTCTTTGGCGGACGATAAAATATTTCCATACACGACGACGAAGAAAGAAAGAAAGAACAAAGCAATCTTTTTCCAATCTCGAGGAACTTCCTTGACAAAAAAAATATATATCTGTGTCGGAACGTAAACTTCCAACCCGGAAATTTTGGAAAACCTCAAATTGGTAGATAGATATATGGATATAGATGTCGATTTTCCGCTCTTAGGCAACACATTCATAACGTCGTCATAATTTAAATGATTTTAAATTCTAAACATAATTAATATATTAATTGGGTTAACATATTAACCCCCAAAACTCAAGTATTGACCACCGGAAAAAACAGCAACAATTGCAACTTGCAAGCTGGCCTGCATTGTTGTGTGTAACTTTTCATGTTACAATATATATATATATATCAAGTTTCTGAATATATACTTATATATATATACACAATATCTCCTTTATTTCCTCTAGAATACATAAACAACCACCGCTTACCGTTTAAACATTGAGCGGGTTTGGTACGAAAAAAAAAAAGAATTAAAAAATTAATTCGATTGATTGCAGTAGAATATATATAGAGTTTATAACATTTGTACTGAACAAATTTGTTTATATTTTAATATGGATTTACCATTTTTTCGAACAATTATTTTAAATAAAGAGACGGGTCAATACGTCACCGGTATAAATTTATTACTATTTAATTAAATACGACGTTTCGTCTCCCTTTTGAGACTTCCTCAGGCAAAACTTATTGACTCCCTCGGCCGCAACTGGAGATTGTCCGCGATACTAAATTCTTCACATGTCAGTAAGTACTTGAAGACATTTAGCTGAGGGAGTCAAGAAAATGGCGGTCGTGTCTCACTCACCCAGGCAGTTTTTGTTTCCCGGGTTCGCAAGGAACATGTGTACAAAATTTGGATGAAAACACTTTAAATGTGCAAGCGGATAATAGGACATTTCAGCTCTTTTATACATAAACAGTAAATATGAGAAGATAGTTAATCCATCTCACCCGTATTAGCGTCGTTAAATGTCAATTTTATAAACGTTTAATTAACGTAATAATAACCTGAAGACGATGTGCGGAGATAGCCTTCGAAACGTCGATGATTGACATGTTAACCCGGGTGAAATCCCGAGAACTCTTTATTCAGTCTATCCACCATTCTCTAATACGTAATAATACTTTGTAAGCTGTTAATAAATATGCACAAAAAAAAAAGAAAATTTATAACTCACTTGATCTTCATATGAAGTTCCATATAAATGGGGCAGTTTATTGTAAATTCTACTTTCTAGATAGAGAGATTTGTACTTGTAAGTCTGTTGTTACCTTATTATCATTTCTCACGAAACAGCTTCGTAATGTAAAATGAACACAATGTTGTTGTTTGTTTTTTTTTTTGTTTGATATAAATTCCCGAAACGTGGAAATTGTTATTCTTACGACTTCAGCGACGGCCTCGGGCGACCGAAGATGTGTTTAGAATGTAATGTCCGTTATCTTGGCGCCTGCTCTGAGGGAAACCTTGGATGTTATGCCTATACAATGATAATACTATATAATAATTCCCTTCCAGATTTGTATTTTTATAAATATATATATATATATATATATATATAAACGCTGTACATTTTTTTTCACCCCCCGGGTTAGCTACGAGACCCTAAAAGACTCAAAAAAAAATACCACCGGTAAATTTGAGGGAGACAAAATACTCCTGGTAACTTAAAGAAAGTAAAATATACTGCCGGTACCTTAAGAATCGAAAAATAATACCTGGCTTCTCCTTATTAAAACAGACAAAATTGTTCAGTGTTACAAGTGAAATTAATAGCTCTTATTTAATTATTTTCGTATAGAGTCTAAGTTTTCTTTTTTTTCATGCAATATTTTCGTAGCTAAGCTAATTATTGTATATCATTAATGTTTATGACTTTCAGTATTTAATATATTTATGTATTATCTCTATCTCGTGTTTTTTTTATATCAATTTGACTTGTCCTATTTTCCTCATCTCCTATTTTCCTCATCTGAGAACTAACGGAACTAATAAATCTATCTATCTATCTATGCAGAAAGGTCCTCATGAAGGCTTATAGTCTATTTTATTTATTTATAGACCAATGTTTTTGCTCGAATGAAAAGTATATATTTTTGTTGGGGGGTAAAACTAAATGACGTATGTAATTTGAAGATGTGTTTTTTTTTATTGAATGGCAACAGTGGCGCCGCAGGTTATTATTAGTGGTTGGTAGCACTTCCCTCAACTTAAGACACGTGTTCTTCATGTGAAATTAATAGCTCTTATTTAATTATTTTTCCTATAGAATCTAAGTTTTCTTGTTTCATGAAATATTTTTGTAGCTAAGCTAATTATTGTATATCATTAATGTTTATGACTGTTACTATTTAATCTATTTATGTATTATATCTATCTCGTGTGGTTGTTTTTTTTTATATATCAATTTGACTTGTCCTATTTCCTCATCTCCTATTTTCCTCATCTGAGAACTAACGGAACTAATAAATCTATCCATCTATCTATCCATCTTTTTTTTAACGAGGGACAAAAAGTGGAATCTTGAAAAGACGAAGAGGAGGATGGATTGGTCCGCAGTCACTCCTCAACAGGTGTGGGATTCTTCTTACCCCCCACTAAACCCTTAATTATTACCTGACATCTTCCTCCCCGGGACTACTATATATATATATACACATTACTTGGCGTGAGGTGTCATTATTATTGCTATTCTTTTTCTTCTTCAACGGGACCTAAACATCATCTATTTATTTACTACTACTACTATAACTACGGTGCATCTTATATCTATCTAAGCACAAAGGTGCAGATGAGGCTCCATATAAAAAAAAACAGGATCCAATCCTGCTTGTACTCTACTTTTATTTATTAGACAATGTTTTTGCTCGAATGAAAAGTATATTTTTTGTTGGGGGGTAAAACTAAATGACGTATGTAATTTGAAGATGTGTGTTTTTTCTTTTATTGAATGGCAACAGTGGCGCCGCAGGTTGTTATTAGTGGTTGGTAGCACTTCCCTCAACTTACGACACGTGTTTCTTCATGTGAAATTAATAGCTCTTATTTAATTATTTTTCGTGTAGATTCTAAGTTTCCTTGTTTCGTGAAATATTTTGGTAGTTAAGCTAATTATTGTATATCATTAATGTTTATGACTTTCAGTATTTAATATATTTATGTTGTATATCTGTCTCATGTTTTTTATATCAATTTGACTTGTCCTATTTCCTTATCTCCTATTTTCCTCATCTGAGAACTAACGGAACTAATCTATCTATGCAGAAAGGTCCTCATAAGGGCTTATAGTCTATTATTTTATTTATTTATTAGACAATCTTTTTGCTCGAATGAAAAGTATATATTTTTGTTGGGGGGGTAAAACTAAATGACGTATGTAATTTGAAGATGTGTTTTTTCTTTTATTGAATGGCAACAGTGGCGCCGCAGGTTATTCCCTCAACTTACGACACGTGTTTCTTCAATGTGCAGTGGTGTTACAAGTGGAATTGATAGGCTCTTATTTAATTATTTTTCGTGTAGATTCCAAGTTAATTATCGACAAAGGAGATGGGAGCGTCTGATATGAACGTAATTCTGACTGACGATGGTGTCCGGGTTGAAGAGTCGCAGCAGCAGCAGTCCGCCGTCCTCCTCCACCAAGAAGCTGATCTGGGTTAAGGCAGCAGGAGGGTCCAACACGGCTAGGTTTGGTGCAGGGTCACGAGAGAGGGGGGGACCTGAACGACTATTCCCTGCTGAAATGGGTTAACAGGCACTTTAGGAGCGCCATACATCTCACATCACCGCCCGCTCTTCCGACAGACGTCGCAGTTCCCAGAGCATTCATTGCGCCCTCCTTTACTGCCAGCTTCCTGAGTTGGGGGATTTACAACGGACACTGCCACGCTCCCTGCCAATAGCCTCTGCACACACACGTCAACAGGACTACTGACAGCCCTCAAGCATCTTCAGCCTAAACAGAGATATCAACCAGCAGCAATGTTACGTTTCCAACCTCACGCCGCTTTAGATTGGCATCATCGAGACCATTTTTTATATGCGTTTAACCAACACCAACCACCACCCACCAAAATGCAACGGCAACCTCATACACACAAAAACCCACCAGAGGACTGACTATCCAGGAGCAATATCCTGCCCCAACTAAAAATTTATCACATCTATCAGAAGCTGTGTGTGGTCCGTATCAGTCAACTTTGTCCATCTCCCGGGAGCACATGATTGGAAAATCCCCCATCACACTCAATGGAAATGAACGCCTGCCTATAAGATCTCTCACTGTTGCCAACTTCAATTTTATCACCCATCCAATTTCCTTTACCTCATGTTTAAGCGATCCTCTCACACGTCATTACTAACCTATTTTACAGTCGTGTATGCAACACTAAGTGCTATATTTCAAGCCACTTATTTGACTAATCTTATATTCTAATTTATCAATTGTATGCATTTTTATTATTAACTACTCTTTTTTTAAAAAAAAGGTTTCTCAACTACAGCCTAAAGTGCTATTATACATAAGTATGTGAATATATGTATATATTTTTTGAAGAAATTACTCTTTTCGGCGGTAGTTTCCAACACATATATATGAGTCAAGGATGGATATATATGGATAATATATTCGTGTGAATCTCAACTTGTAGAGTCATTGCCAATTATGGTACCGTTCATCAAAGATTTCTTCAGTAACACTTGACTTGTGCCAGGTGGAAATTGGTGTTGATTTACTCCTCCATCCGTATCAGTCAACTTTGTCCATCTCCCGGAGCACATGATGGAAAAATCCCCATCAGATTCAATGGAAATGAAAGCCTATAAGATCTATCTCATATCAAGGACCTCATCAAACTGGTATATTTTTTTTGAAGAAATTACTCTTTTCGGCGGTAGTTTCCAACATATATATGAGTCAAGGATGGATATATATATGGATAATATATTCGTGTGAATCTCAACTTGTAGAGTCATTGCCAATTATGGTACCGTCGTTCATCAAAGATTTCTTCGGTAACACTTGACTTGTGCGAGGTGGAAAAATTGGTGTTGATTTACTCCTCCATCCGTATCAGTCAACTTTGTCCATCTCCCGGGAGCACGTGATTGGAAAAATCCCCATCAGATTCAATGGAAATGATCGCCTATAAGATCAAGGACCTCATCAAACTGGTATATTTTTGGAAGAAAGGTGGAATTACTCTTTTCGGCGGTAGTTTCCAACATATATATGAGTCAAGGATGGATATATATGGATAATATATTCGTGTGAATCTCAACTTGTAGAGTCATTGCCAATTATGGTACCGTCGTTCATCAAAGATTTTCTTCGGTAACACTTGACTTGTGCGAGGTGGAAATATTGGTGTTGATTTAATCCTGCATCCGACTTTCTTTACATTTAACAGTCCTTGTTATTATCATAAAATTTCTCCGTACCGTTTTTTTTGGCAGAAATTGTTATGAGGGACTTCGAAAAAAATTCTTGAATTGAAAAACCAATCCTTTCGTTTCTTCGTTTCTTCCTTCCTTCCTTCCTTCCTCCTTGGTTCTACAGCCCATTGAGGGAGGGGCCTGGGCCTACCGAGTCGACTGCGGACAGACTGTCATCTTGCATGACAATTTCCGAATTTGGAGTGACACACGTGTGGTGGTCAGCGTATCGAGATCCTCCAACAGTCTTCGCGACACACAAACATCCAAGCCCATGCCAGGATTCGAAACCAGGGACCTCTGGCTTCTGGCATACGCTAGACAAAAACCAACAGTCTATATTATACCGACATATTTGGTATTAATTCCTCTGACAAACTTGATGGATTATTAGTTGATTTAATAATTACTCTTCCAATGATCCTTGGGGATATTTACTAGCCGGGAAAATATCAGTCGGAAATTTTACCTGTCCGGAAAACATCAAACGGGATAATGTCTTCAGGAAGAAGTGCCTCGGGATTTTGTACTGGACCCCATCAAAATTGGTGTCAACGATGCAGAAAAGGTAAGACAAACAGAATGGAATAGTAGAGGTCATCCAGGATTTCCAAATGATAGAATTGTCCGTCCACATAAATAATTATTGGACGACTCTACTACGGCTGATCCATTGCATGACAGTGGGGGCCAAGTTGAGGATTCACCTTGGAAAACGAATTCCTCCTTTCTTCGCCAACATCACAAGGTCTAAATTCTGTCTCAACACCTTTTAGGTCAACTACTTGTTCCCCAAAGTAAAGAGACATCAGAAAAGGTAGACAAACAGAATGGAATAGTAGAGGTCATCCAGGATTTCCAAATGAACATCTGGAAGAACAGACATCAGTACAGAATGATAGAATTGTTCACATAAATAATTATTGGACAACTCTACTACGGCTGATCCATTGCATGACAGTGGGGCCAAGTTGAGGATTCACCTTGGAAAACGAATTCCTCCTTTCTTCGCCAACATCACTAGGTCTAAATTCTGTCTCAACACCTTTTAGTTCAACTACTTGTTCCCCAAAGGGGACTTAAAAAAGCAGCAATCGATATGAGGAGTTCAATTCAAATTATACTTTAATTATAATCAGCTAAGTTAGTGTTAATGCCCAATTTCAGTCCAATGAAGCATGGAGTTAATTTTTTTTTTTAGAAGAAAGACCAAGAATGGAAAAATTTTTCAACCGGACCAGGGAATCGAACCCAGGACCTTGCGATATCCACAGGAGGACATCATGCTCCTCAGTTGGTGGCAGAAGAGCACGCGGCGGCTGGATATCGCAAGGTCCTGGGTTTCGATTCCCTGGTCCGGTTGAAAAAATTTTTCCATTCGTGGTCTTTCTTTCTTTTAAAAAAAAACAAAAAAATTATACTTAATATTAGAACTAAAGAGACGGATTTCCAAACGATTCAGAAAATTTTTGGACGATGAACCTCTTTGTCTCGCGCGGCACCAAGATTCGGAGGAGCTCAGAAAATGAATGACGGGTCTATGATGTTTGGGAAGGATGATGATGAGATGAAGACACACAGCGATGAGATTGGGGAATGGACAGATTAACAAAGAAAGAGTTCTGAAGTGGAAGCCTAGGAAAGCGTGACCGACCAAGATGAAAACAGGCAGAAGGTAGTAACTAACTAAATGAATGAAGGCAGCTCAGTTGAAAGGACAGTGGAGGGTGGGGGATGAAGAAATAGGGTTGTCCGTCAACGACGAGGACAACATGTGTTTGTTTGCATGTCGTCCTGTAGGAACTGGAGCTTATCATCCGAAAGTGAGCTGATATGCAAAATATTTATAATACTTTCTGGTTACTAATAACCTCCTTAGATAATAGAAAAAGAGAGAGAGAGAGAAAAAGAAAAACAGCAGACTCCCATTACATTGCGCTAATGGCCATTGTGATAATATTACACACACAAGGGCCTCACATGTTCTCCGCCTGCAGCGTTAGTTAATGATAACTTTAGAGTCTGATTACAGCTTATCGCCAGGCTTCGTATGTTGTGTTTTCATCAGGGAATCACAAGTAACTGAAACACTTTTCTGAATTTTTTTTTTGTTAATTAACAGGCTACATGAGGGTGAGAGATCCTGAAACAGGCAACTCCCCTTTAATAGCATAGGAAGGGAATTGAAAAGGGTGGGGGGATGCGGAAGGTAGAGCAAGGTAGCCTAGCAAGGGTTAACTAGGGGCCCCCGGGCTATGGTTTAAGGATCCTACCCTGCACGCGGTGTTTCACCTAAAGAGATGCAGGGGGGAAAACCCTAGAAAACCTGCATCAGGTAGGTCGGGGGGCATTGGCTGTACTATTCTCACGCCCTTCCCTGTGAATGACGGGAGACGAGTCTGCTGCTGTGGGGACGCAGCATTCCCTTCTCCGTGTCTCCACCAGTTTCAGGAGGCAGTTGGCCCCCGACTGATCCCCCAATGGGATCAGCGGAGGACAACTCTTGCCATATGCCCAAGGTCTTTGACCCCGGTACATATACCTCCCTAAAATAGGTGAAGGTGTCTCGGCATATGAGAACTTTGATAAAAAAAAAGGACCCAGACAGAGAGAGAGTGCAGGAGGCATCCCCGACATCGATCGCAGGCTTCTCTATATACGAGGTGACATTCAATAATTAAGTAGAGAAAAATTGACGTAGTTTCGTTGGTGTTTAGTACTTTCAGCGAGGTTGGCAACACTGCGATAAGCTGAGAACACCTGACGGTGTTTTATCTATAACCTCCAAAAATGGCGTGTTACCGCTTAAAGTTTGCACGTCAGCAATATATGGTGAATGTGTTATAAACGTGCAACAAAAAAAATAAATAATAATTATAACTTGTTAGAACAGGTCAAAAACGTTTCGAACTTCACCGTCTGGCGGCCATTTTGAAGTGTTAAACCCCCTTTGCCTGAAACCCCCTGTATTTCAGGACATTATTTCGCGAAGACCCGACGTATTACCGTTGAAGATATTGCTAAAAAATAGTGCCAGTAAACGTTGACACAGTTCTTACCGTTATCAGTAACATGCTGAAGTACAGAAAAACAAGTGCAAAGTGGGTCCCGAAAGAGTTAACGCAACAACAACCAAAAAAAAATGAAAAAGAGAAACAAGGCCTAAAAGAAAAAAAAATAAATGTGTTCCGTCTTGGAAGAACGCTACTAAAGGGGATGGAAGGTGCCCCCTTTTACAAACGAGCGATGAAAGTTCGGTTCACTCCAGAGTCATTACGTGGAAGAAAGCGCAACAACAAAACCCAGGAGGCCAAAGAAATAGTCAGAAAATGGGTGAAAGAAGAAAAAGACAAATACTTCTTTGCATCAAGTATAAAAATTAGTTTCCCCGTTTGGAAATGTGTTTTAATATTCGTGGATTTTATTATAATAAACTGAGGGGAGAGGGTGGGGGGGTGGGTGGTTGGATTTTAAATTTAAATCAAAATAAATTATCGGATTAGATTAAATAAAAACAAATTAAATTTATTCACAGGGAAAAAAATGAAAACCAACAATAATTACTAAACATTGGGGTCCAATTAAAAAATTTACCGCTGCTAGGTAAATTGGATTTTGTAAGAGTCTATCTACGTTAGGGTATTTTTTTTCGGGGGGGGGAGGGCTAATCGTACAGCAACAAAATCGTCATCACGCACTTTCTTTTCGATATTGGCACTAACACACCCTGAGATCTATTGTGGGTCGTAACCAGCTTCGTCCTTTGCCCACGCCGGTATCTTGATGTCTCCGTCTCTCACGAATTCTGGTCGCCTCTGGATCTCGCTCGTCCCTGGGAAATCACTTGCTTGCAGTTCGCCTCGTTGTAGGGTCATCCTTAGCAAGATTCCTTGTTTTCTCTCCGCCTGATTACTTCAAAGCTCGTTCCTGACCGATTAATTCCTCTAGTGTCGTGGCTCAACTGCCACACGCACTCTCTCCCTGACATCCTATTCGTTCAATTCTCCATGCCCAAGTGCCGTGCCGTGCCGCGGATCAAACATCACGCGCACCGTCCAGAAATCTTCCTCCTTCAAATGTCCATGCCCAACTGACCATCCTCGCAGGTCGGTCCATTCACCCTACCATGAGACGCAATGGCGGATCACGTGACCCTCAGCCAGCCCTCCAATTAAAAATCCCGATTGGCCCCGCGGTTTCTCTCCCTAATTTCGGGCCTTCCAAAAATTTTCCCCGGGGTCAAAGAACTGGACTCGGGTGCCAGGTTTTTTTTTAAGTCGCCACCAAACGGCGATTTTTGGCACGTTCTGAAAAACCCGATGTTTCTCTCCTCTCTCTGGCACCTCCTTGATTGCTTACTTGTACTGAGTGTCTCCAATATGACGAAATAAAATGGCGATTGCCACATACACTCATCATTTTTTCTTTATCTATTTGTCTCATATCCCTGGTATTAAAAATGAAATTTCATTCGATTCCGCGAAACCGTTCGCTGTCCAATCCAAAACATTGACGCAATTCAACGCTGTACCTTCCGAAATACGAAGGGATAAAAAAAAATTCAATTTTTCCAATATTTTAAATTTTAAAGTAATCTTTGGGCATTAAAATCTTTACCTCATCACAGTTGTGGTGGTTTCATGCATGACCCCTTACAGTCGGGTAAAGCTAAAATAATTTAGTTTTTGTTATTTAGGTATACAGCAGCAGGACGGAAGACGAGAATGGTGGGGGCCGAGTAGGCGGGAAACGTCGGCGGCGTCTGCAACATTGTTGGCTGCAACGTTGTTGATGGCCTGGAGTAGAGATTAGATTGGAGCAGTTGTTGGTGCCAGAGGGAGAGAGAGAGACGCTAGGGAGAGACGAAGCAGTGGCAGAACAAGGCGACATGTATAAAATTTTAGTTTCTGCACGTTTCGAGAAAGGAGATTCATTTGGTGGGAGTACATAAAAATAAAAAAGACAACATTTGATCTGAAGGAAGGAGAGGCGCTAGAGAATCTAGAAGACGTGACCCAGGAAAGGAAGAACGACGTCATCAGGCCCTTGTTAACATCTGGTTTTTTCCACACAAACCATTCTCGTCTGATTCGCGATTTTAATTTTCAACTATATTATCGTTGTTCGTCACCCGCGGCGTTTCCCCGGGGAGCAGCCGCCATTTTAAGAAGCTGCGTAGAGTATTATCTTTGCTTTTACCGACTGAGCTAAATGATTAAAATTGATATTCGTAACTTTATATGTTTTCCACTATAACTTAATTTGAGTTATATTTCTATTCAAATTAAATTCATTATTATTATTATTATTGTTATTGTTCGTTTGATTGTACAACAATATATATTTTTTTGATGATGGTGTAAACAACGAACACCACACAGTGTGTAACTTTAAGCAACGTTATTGCATCAGTCTTGGAAGGAAGCTGTGAAAGTTAATATCATCTCGACTGTCCATTTCAGTTGAATTATAGAGCCTTGCAGCAACCAAAAAAAAAGGAGTGCATTGACCGTGATTTTATACTACACAGTGGCTTGCATTCACAAGAGCAACTGAACGACCTCCGAATAAATCAGTAAAACCGAAGCGTGTGTGATCTCATTTCATCCAAACTGTCACGACCAACCAATTTTTTATATCTGTTACACCTGTCAAGTGTGAAAAATACCAAAACTGTCCATGGACCCCCCCTTTGACTGATTTACTTACTGCTTTAAGAATTTAGATGACTGGGAAAACTTTGCAGTTTAATTACCTTTAGATGTACAACAAACCCGTCGAAGCTCTAAACGCTAACGAAAATGCCGTGGTTTTGTCTAGGAGTTTTTTTTTAAAAAAAAAATGGCTCAATTTACAAAAGCGGAAACAAAGAAGACGCCGTTGCGTGTTGTTTGTGACGGGGAAAAGTTTTCCCATCCTGGCACGCGTTAATTTATTTCCTATGAAATAAAATATGGATGAAAAAAAAATTATTTACAATAATTTGGCAGCCTGTGTCGAGGAGGCAATGACGAAATTTTTTTTTTGAAGATAAAATTCCTTCCGGCTGTTTTTTTATGATCCTAATTAATTCACGTTTTATTTTGTATTTGCTTCGGCAGTGTGCAAAGTGTGTTTTCTAAAAATGAAACGATATTCTGATTTTTTTCTTCATCTTCTTCTTCTTATATACAGAGCAAAGTATAAAACAGTTTCCTGGGGCACTTACACGGTGACGGAGAGAAAAGTTTTTCCATCCTGGCACGCGTTAATTTATTTCCTATGAAATAAAATATGGGTGAAAAAAAAATTATTTACAATAATTTTGCAGCCTGTGTCGAGGAGGCAATGACGAAATTTATTTTTGAAGATAAAATTCCTTCCGGCTGTTTTTATGATCCTAATTAATTCACGTTATATTTTATATTTGCTTTGGCAGTGTGCAAAGTGTGTTTTCTAAAAATGAAACGATATTCTGATATTCTTATGAACATTGAAAAATTTTTTTTCTTCTTCTTCTTATATACAGCAAAGTATAAAACAGTTTCCAGGGGCACTTACACGGTGACGGGGAGACAAGTTTTCCGTCCTTGTATTAGAGCTTTTCTTGGGTACTTTCCTGTGTACTAAAATGACGTCCTTTTAATTATGTTCTGAGACAGGGGAGTTAAAAAAAATATATATGTCACAGGTAGACAGATACGGCGAATATATAGAGGGGGGAAAGGGGGAGGGGGCGAGGGCTGAGGAACACCGGAATAATTGTTTTTTTCTTCCCCTGTCAAAAAATTTTTAATTGATGAGCTGTGCAGCTTCCAAGGGCCTGGCTGGTCCCACACACACACGTGCCACACTCTTCCTGGGTTCTTCCTCTCAAGGACATCCGGAGGATAGAAAGTTTTGTCTGAGACTTTGCTCTGGAGGCTGAGAAAATACACCTTTCTGGATAACCTCACATAACTTGGGAGGGAAAGGATTTGTTGTTTTGCCATGTGGCGTATTGTTGTTCCTGGATCAAAGTCAAAAATCTATTCCTTATTTTTTTCCTCCTCCTCTGGTTCAATAATTCTTGCACTCTTTTGAAGGCGGTCCAGAAGAACAAGATTGGTTTCTGCTCAGCCGTGAGGAGTTTTTTTTTTATTTTTTTGCAGTCACCTACGTGCAGACTATTCTTCTACCCCCCCAAAATTTGTTGAATTCTACTGGCCAAATTTTTGTAAAGCGGAACACTAATTTGTTTCACAAACAAATTAAATGGCGAGTTTCAAAAATACGCCCGCGACCGGAAATTCCTACAGTTAAAGGTTTAATTTATAATTAAGATTTAAAAACGGTATACATATAAGATTGATTAATCTAGTTAATAAGTTAAACTTTTAACTAAAGCCCTACAGTTAAAGGTTTAATTTATAATTAAGATTTAAAACGGTATACATATAAGATTGATTAATCTAGTTAATAAGTTAAACTTTTAACTAAAGCCCTACAATTACAGGTTTAATTTATAATTAAGATTTAAAACGGTATACATATAAGATTGATTAATCTAGTTAATAAGTTAAACTTTTAACTAAAACCCTACAGTTAAAGTTTTAATTTATAATTAAGATTTAAAACGGTATACATATAAGATTGATTAATCTAGTTAATAAGTTAAACTTTTAACTAAAGCCCTACAGTTAAAGGTTTAATTTATAATTAAGATTTAAAACGGTATACATATAAGATTGATTAATCTAGTTAATAAGTTAAAACTTTAATTAAAGCCCTACAGTTAAAGGTTTAATTTATAATTAAGATTTAAAACGGTATACATATTAGATTGATTAATCTAGTTAATAAATTAATACTTTAATTAAAGCCCTACAATTAAAGGTTTAATTTATAATTAAGATTTAAAGAAGTATACATATTAGATTGATTAATCTAGTTAATAAATTAATACTTTAATTAAAGCCCTACAATTAAAGGTTTAATTTATAATTAAGATTTAAAACGGTATACATATAAGATTGATTAATCTAGTTAATAAGTTAAACTTTTAACTAAAGCCCTACAATTACAGGTTTAATTTATAATTAAGATTTAAAACGGTATACATATAAGATTGATTAATCTAGTTAATAAGTTAAACTTTTAACTAAAGCCCTACAGTTAAAGGTTTAATTTATAATTAAGATTTAAAACGGTATACATATAAGATTGATTAATCTAGTTAATAAGTTAAACTTTTAACTAAAGCCCTACAGTTAAAGGTTTAATTTATAATTAAGATTTAAAACGGTATACATATAAGATTGATTAATCTAGTTAATAAGTTAAACTTTTAACTAAAGCCCTACAGTTAAAGGTTTAATTTATAATTAAGATTTAAAACGGTATACATATAAGATTGATTAATCTAGTTAATAAGTTAAACTTTTAACTAAAACCCTACAGTTAAAGGTTTAATTTATAATTAAAATTTAAAACGGTATACATATAAGATTGATTAATCTAGTTAATAAGTTAAACTTTTAACTAAAACCCTACAGTTAAAGGTTTAATTTATGATTAAAATTTAAAACGGTATACATATAAGATTGATTAATCTAGTTAATAAATTAAACTTTTAATTAATTCTTCTTTATATTCATGAATTTTTTTTAACTCCCCAAAAGAAGTGCAAAAAAAAATTTTTTTAGGAAATGTAGCCTGCCTTGGTGTATTAACTAAGACAATTTCATTGCAAATGTTACATTACTAATTGTAATATTCAAATAATTCATTTTAATAAAGAATTGTTTCCGGCTCGATTTGTCCGGGTAACACTTAAGTTTAATTAAACGAAAATTATCCGTCCAATTTATTTTTCTATTTATGGTTTTCCCTATCTCTGAGCTCTAGTTAATTAGCCTCGAGCCTAAAAATCTTGAAAGTAGCTTAAGGCGTTAATTAAAGCACAGACGATGCAGGCAGGTGGCAGCCACACTTGTACAACATCATCACATCATTGCTGCTGCTGTTGCTGCTTACGTAAGCGTAGAGAGAGAGAGAGGAAGAGAAAAAACGCCATCCCAGTATCTCGTGTTTACACTGGAATGCCACACTCAATCTCCTGGAGAACGAGGCACACGATGAAAGCGACTAACGAGAAAATGAGGATGACTTCAAAACGAATATACTCAGGAATATTACGATAATATTGCGTAATAAGGGGGGAAAACACTGAGAACCTCTAAACGAAATAATCTGTTGCCTGGAAATGTTCCCGGATCGTCTATAACGGGACTGGAAAAACCATTTAAAATTTATTTATTTATTTATTAAAACAGCAAATCGGAATAACAGGTTCTATAACTAATTTTTTTTTTCACACACATAACCTGTAAAGATTTTATCTTCTTAATTTTTTTGACTTCCCACTTCTCTGTCCGTTCCTGAAGAAGTAAATCAACATGGTCTTGTATGAAGTAAATTTAAAAAAAAAAGTAAACGAAGCTTGATCCCTAAATTCTTGGGATCCTCTTCAGGTGGTGTGGTGTAATTGGTCTTGTAAGCCTTCACGTGTTGGTTGTTCTTTCCTCCTCTACTGCTAATTTTTACAAGATCCTCACGTCTTAAAAAACGTGGACTATTATTAATCTATCCCTCCTCTTAGTCAAAGTCTTCCAAAAATGTTCTCTCCTCCCTTATTCTCCTCCTTAGAACCTACCCAAATTCTCCTACAGCACCACATTTCTAAGGCTTCTCCTTCTTCTTCCCTGTCTGCAACTCCTATCGTCCACGTTTTTAAGTAAATTCCTCTTCTTTTTTTTTTTGCGAAAGCCTTCCTTGCCTGGGCCTATCCTACTCTTAATGACCGCTTCACTTCTACCTTCCCTAGTTATTATGTTTCCCTTAACTTCCCTTCCCTTCAAAATATCCCTTCCCAATGTAACATCACCCTTCTGTTGTTATTCCACTCCATCTCCTTGGTTTTCCCTCATTTAATTAATCCTCCATGTTGTGTACTCTTCCACCAGGATCACTTTTTAACGCCACGTATTATGGTGTTTCCAAGTCTTCTTCTTCTTCTGACTCCCCTAATACCACAATATCGTCGACAACTAGGGGTCTATTCTTCTCTCTCTGCATTCTAATTCACTTTCCTGTTAATTTAACTATCTATATATGCTCTATATATTCAAGAGCATGAGCGACAGACTGCATCCTTGTCTTACACCTTTCTTTATTTCTGCTTTCTTTTCTTGTCCTTCAATTCTGACCGCCTTCTGTAGAGGTTATATATAAGCATAAGTAGGGAAATATTCATTTCTGAGGAGGAGAACAACGAACAATTAGAATGAGTTCAACTCTTCTTTTTCTAAATTTTAATCCTGTCATCTTCAAAATCATTTTAATAGTTTGTTCCATTTAACCTCATCATCAAAGGCTTTTTTTCCTAAATCTAATAATGTCATGAGCCGTAGGCCCCTCCCTGTCTTTTCTCATCCCGTCTTCTAAAATTAGTCGCAAAGAAGTCAATACTTTTTCTCTTTTCCCTACATTCTTCCTAAAACACAAAAACTGATCTTCTCCTAACTCGCCTATTTTTTTGACGTTGCATCGCCCTATAAACTACTTTAGTTAATATTTTTCATGCATGAGATTGTCCTGTGCTGTTCGCGTCTATCAGCCTCCCCCCCTAGTCTTTTTCAACATAGGGATAGATAATTATGTTGTCCCTTAAAAATCTTCTGGTGGTATTCCCTCCTGTTTCGTAACAAATCCTCAACAGCCAGCCATGATATTGATCGGTCCAAGGACTCTACCTTGCGGGACAACTACTTTGAAGAAAGAAAGAAGAAAAAAAATATGGGGGAGATAACGGATTTTGATTCAGATTAACTTTGTTGATTCCATATTCTTACTGCGTGAGGGGGAAATATTAAACTAAACCTCAGTTTTGGTGACGACAGCCGAAATCAATGATTTAAGATAGATCCATCCAGCAGCCAAGGCCACGAGCTTGAAACCGGTAAGATCACATTCTGTAACAACGATGTGGAGGACAGTGAACATGAACATGACCTACAGACACATTTCGGAGCTTCACGAATGAAAACCCGAACGCAATAAAACAACGGCACAACAATTGTCATCCTTTTTTCCCCCCTTTTTCCCCCTTGGCGTTCCTGATGTTTCATCGTCAGGTGGAAAAAGTCACAAGACTGACTGCATGCAGTATCGTCGTGTGATTACCATCGGAACAATTTTTAATAACTTGGCTTTCCCCTAGATTTTATTCCTGTCATCTTCAAAATCATTTAATAGTTTGTTCCATTTAACATCACCATCAAAGGCTTTTCCTAAATGTAATAATGTCATGAACGTAGGCCCCGCCCTGTCTTCTCTCATCCTGTCTTCTAAAATTAGACTCTGAATTAATATCGCTTCTCTTGTCCCTACATTCTTCCTAAAACCAAACACTGATCTCCCCATAACTCGCATTCTATTTGACGTTCCATGGTCCTATAAACTACTTTTGTTAATATTTTGCATCATATCGAGATCGCGCTTAAGCCCAGAGTGACTGCGGGGCTCACCTGATCATGTCGGGGATGCCTCCTGCACTCTCTCTCTCTCGGTATTTTTTATCAAAGTTCTCATATGCCGAGACACCTTCACCTATTTTTAGGAGGTATATGTTCCGGGGTCAAAGACCTTGGGCATATGGCAAGAGTTGTCCGCTGATCCCATTGGATCTGTCGGGGGCCAACTGCCTCCTGAAACTGGTGGAGACACGGAGAAGGGAATGCTGCGACCCCACAGCAAACTCGTCTCCAGTCATTCGGAAGGGCGTGAGAATAGTACCAGCCAATGCCCCCGACCTGCCTGATGCAGGTTTTCTAGGGTTTTCCCTGCATCTCTTTAGGTGAAACACCGGGTAGGATCCTTAAACCACAGCCCGGGGGCCCCTAGTTAACCCTTGCATGGCTACCTTGCTCTACCTTCCGCATCCCCCCCTTTTCAATTCCCTTCTTATGCTATTAAAGGGGAGTTGCCTGTTTCAGGATCACCCTCATGTAGCCTGTTAACAAAAAAAAAATATTTTGCACGCATGAGATACTAAACTAATCGTCTTGTGCTGTTTCGCATCTATCAGCCCCCTCCCCCCCCCCAGTCTCCTTCGGCATAGAGATATATAATTATGTTGTTCATCCCTAGAGGTAGGAGAAATTTTTTTTACAGGTAGACCCTAAAAAAAATTATTTTTATTTTTTTTTCCTATTCCAAAAATGCTTATTTAGTAGTGGAATCTCAACGTTTTCTATAAATCATCAAAAAATTGAGATACCGACGTATAGCTCATCCGAATTGTTGAGCCAGGCTCAGCTGAACTCATTGACACAAGTGTCCGGCGGTGAATCCGTCCGCCAGTATAGGATAATAAAAAAATTTTTTTTTCTTTTTTCACATAAAGCGAGAAAATTATAGTTGTAATCTTGAGGCAGTTTTCTGTTGATGCCAAAACTGATAGAAAGAAGAGAAGGGACCTGTAATTAATTATGGCGGACGATCTCAACGCTTGGACATGTTGGAAAAAGGTTAGCGTCAATTGTATGTAGTTGATTGACAAGTGAGTCGCGTATCAACGCGTACCATCATGGGACAACACGTCACATGACGGAAATACGCGAAGTGAATGGGTTGTGCTTGCACAACACTTGAACGGTGAATAATATAGAGCTGTAGATCTTGTACAAGTATAAAATCATATTCCATAGATCCTCCTATAGAGAAGCACAAGCTTCAAGGATGATGTTGTGGAACACGAGTCAGAGATTTTACATAGTTAGGTTGCTTTATTAATATTAAAATATACTGTAACTATTCATTAATTTTTAACTTATAATAAGATTTTCTTAAGTTCTATACAGAAGACATACAATTTGTACCTTATATATATAAAATTGATAAATATTTTTACATCCTATACTAAAACAATTAGTGTTCTAATAATGTTCTTTCATTAATTAAAAGAAAAACGTTATATGAAGATGTTCGACGTGTATTAAATTTTTATTCAAATCTATTTCTGACTAATTTGCCTGTTTTATCCACTTATTTTCAATGAAATCAGATAACAACTATAGCTATTTTTACAACGACCAAATATTTTATTTACATTTCAACGCGCAGGACTCCAAAAGGTCTAACTAAGACAGTCTTAATTATCATTTTTTTTAATTGAAACGAAGTGTGAATTTTCACGCGCATTTTCCCGCTTCAAGTAATAAACTTTACATTTTTCCAAAAAGGGCAACTTGAGCGATTATTGCTTTTAATCGGGAAAACCCCCAAAGTATAAATTGTTGTTTGCCGTAGGTTGTTACTGATGGACAAATGACGTCATAGAAATATACGTGACCCTGATTGGTTTGGTATAATCGGCGCCGGAGGATATCGCCCAAGAAGAAGAAAAACAGGATTTTCAACTTCCGATTTCTCCAATTTCCTGGAATCGAGAACGTCATTCATTATCACTACGTTACAAAGGAACAATCGTATATTTTCTTTTTTTTTGGTTCCTTAGTGAATTAATATATCAAGTCACCGAAAAAAGTGTGTGTAAAATATTTTTTTTTAACATCTCTTTTTTAAAAAAAAAATTATTTATAACGGTCGCATCGACTGATCTTTATTTTGCCCCCTGACGTCTTTTGAGTCTATTGGTCAGGAATTTTTTTCGGTTTTACAAAGCGACATTTATCAGTTTTTGTGTGTGTTTTGTGTATGTAACGTGTGATTTCGTTATTGAGGTGAAACTTGGTCACGTTTTAATATCACTCTTAATATGTTCTATCGTCTTTATAACTGCATGTTTTTTTCCCCACTCCATTTTTTTTGTTCCTTAGTGAATTAATTACATCATGTCACCGAAAAAAGTGTGTAAAAAATTTTTTTTTAACATCTCCTTTTTTAAAAAACAATAAATTTTATTTATAACGGTCGCATCGACTGATCTTTATTTTGCCCCCTGACGTCTTTTGAGTCTATTGGTCAGGAATTTTTTCGGTTTTCTAAAGCGACATTTATCAGTTTTTGTATGTGTGTGTGAAACGTGTGATTTCGTTATTGAGGTGAAACTTGGTCAAGTTTTAAATCAGTCTAATCTGTTCCATATATAATATATATAGATGTATAAACTTGGTCACGTTTTAATCACTCTTAATATGTTCTATCGTCTTTATAACTGCTTTTTTTCCCCACTCCATATTTTTTTTGTTCCTTAGTGAATTAATTACATCATGTCACCGAAAAAAGTGTGTAAAAAAATTTTTTTAACATCTCTTTTTTTTAAAACAATAAATTTTATTATAACAGTCGCATCGACTGATCTTTATTTTGGCCCCTGACGTCTTTTGAGTCTATTGGTCAGGAAATTTTTTCGGTTTTCTAAAGCGACATTTATCAGTTTGTGTGTTTTGTGTGTGTAACGTGTGATTTCGTTATTGAGGTGAAACTTTGTCAAGTTTTAAATCAGTCTAATCTGTTCCATATATAATATATATGTATAAACTTGGTCACGTTTTAATCACTCTTAATATGTTCTATCGTCTTTATAACTGCATTTTTTCCCCACTCCATATTTTTTTTGGTTCCTTAGTGAATTAATTACATCATGTCACCGAAAAAAGTGTGTGTAAAAATTTTTTTTAACATCTCTTTTTTTAAAAAAAAATAAATAAATTTTATTTATAACGGTCGCATCGACTGATCTTTATTTTGCCCCCTGACGTCTTTTGAGTCTATTGGTCAGGAAATTTTTTCGGTTTTCTAAAGCGACATTTATCAGTTTGTATGTGTGTGTGTATGTAACGTGTGATTTCGTTATTGAGGTGAAACTTGGTCAAGTTTTAAATCAGTCTAATCTGTTCCATATATATAATATAAACTTGGTCACGTTTTAATCACTCTTAATATGTTCTATCGCCTTTATAACTGTTTTTTTTCCCCAACTCCATATTTTTTTTTGTTCCTTAGTGAATTAATTACTTTATGTCACCGAAAAAAGTGTGTAAAAACATTTTTTTACATCTCTTTTTTTTAAAAGAAAAATAAATTTTATTTATAACTGTCGCATCGACTGGTCTTTATTTTGGCCCCTGACGTCTTTTGAGTCTACTGGTCAGGAATTTTTTCGGTTTTATAAAGCGCCATTTATCAGTTTTTGTGTGTGAAACATATATAATATATATGTATAAACTTGGTCACGTTTTAATCACTCTTAATATGTTCTATCGTCTTTATAACTACGCATGTTTTTTTTCCCCTCCAACTCCACTCCATATTTTTATTATTTTTTTTTGGCCCGCCGCTACGTGATTGCCTCGAGACAATCAGGACCAATTGCTGTACTGATTATATGTTGGTAGGGTTTGTTCAAGGTCGATTTGACGACGATGGAACACTGTTTCAGTACTTTAACATTGCAGCTAAGATATTTGGGAAAAAAAATAAAATAATTTTTTTTTTGGAGAATTTCTCCCGTTTCCGTCTTGGGGTTGTTTTATTTGTTGTAAATCGGGTTCTATTCTTCTTCTTTTCAATTTTTGGCAGCAGTTTTCCAAACAAAAGCAGTATTTTTAATATTTTCTAACTGTATTACGGGATAGATAATTAAAGATATTATTTAAATTTTAGAATGATTGACAAAGGTTTCGAAATTTAAAATTATATACGTTTCAACCTGGCCGTAGTTCTTAGTCAAACATGTTATATATTAAAGATCGAAGGTTTTTCCCGGTGTGTGTATATATATTTTCTGAATAAACAATTCTTGAGAACGATGGCAGAGTACGCCATCGAAACGTCCATTTAATCCGGGTGGGAGAAACCCAAGAATTGTTTATTCAAACATGTTATAAACCAACAGATAAGTCTAAACGTAACAACTTTATAATTTTCAAAAACATTCTCCAATAATTCTAGCCTGTTATCATAGTCTAAATTTTGAAAATACTACGAAATTGAAAAAGGAAAAAAAAAACTACTGCAAAAGGAAAAAATATTTTTGAAGCCGGTTCCCCACTTACAAAATCCAAAGTGACGAATTAAGAGGATTCCCCAAAATAATTGTCAAGCTAACGACCTTTAAAAATTCAAAAAATACTATCATTAATACAAGTCTTTCATAAAGGTCTGTAATGGTCAAACTCAAATAAGAATGTTGCAGGTTTAGTAATAAAACCTAGACAGTTTGGCGTCGGTCTGGGTTTTCTAAAATCGTTGAGACTCGCCCGAGACGCCTGGATATTAATTAGTAGGTTCTCATTCATTTACTTTGGTTTGTTGAAAATTATTTTGTCCATCTATTCTTTCGTTTTTGAAGTAGAAAATTAACTTTTTTTTGTTGTTGTAGTAACTGATTACAGTGGTGTAAAAATAAATAAATATATATGTATAAGAGGCCCCAAATTTTCTGGAATAAACGTTGTGTTGTTATATACTTCAATTAATTCAGTGAATGAATTTTTAATGACCGCAGCCATATTTAATTACTGTATGCCATGTAAAAAGGGCTGGATCTTGTTCAGTTATTTAATAACACTGACCGATTTCTTCTTCTGTGACTTTCATCCCTCACAAGTCTCGTCGTACATTAAGGTAAGTAAGTGTTTGTTGTTTTCGTCGTCAGCTAGGCCAGAAAAACTACAGTTACCAGTAAATATCGTTTCACCTAATGAGTTGGACTTTCCGTAGCAGTAGATCACCTCCGCCTTCTTCTTCTTCTCTTCTCAGGGTTTAGAGTGTCACGTACATTATTTTGTCTCTGATCTTTCCCTATTAAGCAGTTAATTTTGTTGGCTGGTCTACTATAAGCATTGATACCGATTTTTATCTGATATGATTTTTTCTTTTAAGTCTCTTCAAAATATGTTAAAGGTCCTTTATTGGTGCTTTTGGATTTTAGTAGGTTCTGTAGCGTAGTGATTCATTCGTTTAGTTTGTTTTGGTTTGGTTTGTTGAAAATTATTTTGTTGTCTATGTCTGTAAATTGTATTTAATGTAAAAGAAGGATGGAAGCAGCAGCTATGACTTAACAACATAGTTTTCCTCTCCCTTCGCCCGCTCTTTCTTTCTTCCCTTCCATATTCCGCCAGTTGTGATCTCCTTCATCCTCCTACTTCCATTCACCCTTCACCCTATACCCTTCTGTCTTTAGTTTTACTTGATTAGTTTTATTATTCTTCCCTTCCATATTCCGCCAGCTGTGATCTCACAGCATTTCCCCCCTTCATCCTCCTACTCCCATTCACCCTTCACCCTACACCCTTCTGTCTTTAGTTTTAGTTGATTAGTTTTATTATTCTTCCCTTCCATATTCCGCCAGTTGTGATCTCACAGCATTTTCCCCCCCTTCATCCTCCTACTCCCATTCACCCTTCACCCTATACCCTTCTGTCTTTAGTTTTAGTTGATTAGTTTTATTATTCTTCCCTTCCATATTCCGCCAGTTGTGATCTCACAGCATTTTTTCCCTCTTCATCCTCCTACTCCCATTCACCCTTCACCCTATACCCTTCTGTCTTTAGTTTTAGTTGATTAGTTTTATTATTCTTCCCTTCCATATTCCGCCAGTTGTGATCTCACAGCATTTTCCCCCCTTCATCCTCCTACTCCCATTCACCTTTATATCCTTCTGTCTTTAGTTTTAGTTGATTACTTTTATTATTGTTAAAAAATAAATATTTATTTAAAAAAAATAGAAGAAATCTGTAACACAAATTCTTGTAAGATATGAAAAATAGGGGCCTATTATAGATATTCAAGAAAACAGGCTATTAGTGTAATAAAAAAATAATTAAAAAATAAAAATAAATAAACGGTCACGTGACCGTTCGATATTCTCTAACTGATAATAGACATCATTGAGGAATGCAGCACCAATTCCGTCGAGTTGCTTTCGTCAGCAGTTGTTATCCAATGTAGTGCGCGCGAGAGAAACACTTCCTGTAACGTTATCAGAATGCCTTTGCACAGACTGAGAGCCACGAGGACGAGACTGAAACAAACAACGCGTCACCAAACAGTCATACTACGGTATTATTCCTCCTTCCACCTGACGATCTTGACGCGTGAGAGAAAAATAGTCTTCTTGGGCTGGGGCTCGACTTGCCACATTCAAAAAAGAAAAGAGAAAAAGAAGAAGAAGAAGAAGAAGAAAACACGCCACGCCACGGCGGTGCTTCATAAAATTAAATAAAAAATAACGGGAAAGGAGGGGGAAATAATACTGCGTACGGTAAGGAAAGAGAAATTAGAAAAAACATTTTTCTGAAGCAAACACCGCGTCACCAAGTCATACTACGGTGGTATTATTATTATTATTCCTCCTTCTTCCACCTGACGATCTTGACGCGTTGGAGAAAATAGTCGTCTTGGGCTGGGGCTCGACTTGCCACATTCAAAAAAAAAGAGAAAAAGAAGAAGAAGAAAAACACGTCACGTCATATTAATAAAGCAACCTAACTATGTTAAAATCTCTGACTCGTGTTCCACAACATCATCCTTGAAGCTTGTGCTTCTCTATAGGAGGATCTATGGAATATGATTTTATACTTATAATTAATGAATAGTTACAGTATATTTTAATATTAATAAAGCAACCTAACTATGTTAAAATCTCTGACTCGTGTTCCACAACATCATCCTTGAAGCTTGTGCTTCTCTATAGGAGGATCTATGGAATATGATTTTATACTTATACTGGCTGTCACGTAGAATCTGAGCTCCGATTGGCGAACGGGAAACGCTGTTGCCATTTTATGTTTTTTTATTCCACTTTCATCTCTTGACTTGACTATATAGACTATGTTTGTAGCTTGAGAAAGCAGAAACTGCATAAAAAAAATAACAATGGATGATGATGATGGCGGCGGCGGAGTCGAAAGCGCTGCTGAGACATCAAGGATGTCGTCGGCAAGGCAGAAAAGAAAACCTCGCGGGAAACGTTCTGCAACTGTTC
This sequence comes from Eucriotettix oculatus, assembly GCA_034510155.1. NCBI lineage: Eukaryota > Metazoa > Arthropoda > Insecta > Orthoptera > Tetrigidae > Eucriotettix > Eucriotettix oculatus. Next base: position 77,405,986 of record CM067381.1, read on the forward strand.
GGTTTGCAAGGCCAGATCATATAAATACTACGCGGGGGGAGGGCTTTTTTTTCGTCGTCTTCTGACGGTTTTTATGAGCAACTTTGGACAGGCAGGCTGAGTAAAGTAAAGTGTTTGCATAGTCGTCGGTTCGAGTATTTGTTTGCACGATCTACACTGGTCTGACCCTGGTCCGGTCTTGAGGCCGACTTTCCAGTCGCGAAATAAGTACGATATGGGGAAATTTACGTACCTGTAATTGCATCATATTTTTTTTCCGGTACAGCCAAATCGACTCTTTTTAAGTTTTTACTCGGTGTGTAAATCTCTAGACCAGGGCATAATCAAAACTTTTTGAGTGAACTAGAGAAAGTCTAATTTTCCACCTGAACCTCTTCAAACGAAATTTCGAAAAAAACAGTTGACGCTTTAGAAGCAACACACAGTTGTTTGCTTTTGCCGCAAGCGATATAACGAAACTGTATTGAACTGTTTTCGTTAAATTGAATTTTCCTTTATGATTTAAGTACGAGGTCTTTCCCGGTGAATGGCGGCATGTATAATAAATTCCTCCTCTCGAGTTTCCAGCCGGATGGGTCAAAGATTTTAACAGTGACGTTTCGATGGCTTGCTCTGGCCATCATCTTCACAGACTGAAGCGTCAAATTCGGTGAGTGTAAGCATTTATATAGTCTCTGAGGCAAGTCTGTGCAAGCACAAACCGCCTGTGATTGGCTAGATGTGGACGCGGGAGCGAAGGCGTCTCCCATTGGTTGGTCCACTTGCTTAGTCATGCTCTAGTCTCCCCGTGACTCAGCTCCGCGGCGTTCCTCCTCCGGTGAAACAATGGGTTCCAAGCCAGGCTCAATTGGGAATCCAGAATCTCTATTCAGTAAATTCTCACTGGACCTGATGTTTATTGCCTCCAAAATAATAACGCTATCCCAAATAGCAATTAGCTCGGTCCAGGATACGCGTCTTATCGAAAGCTATTTTATGGCCCGTGAATTTAGATGTTCTTTAACTGATGAAAATCAACCTAACGAACATCCCTACTATGGTATTGCAGCCTTCTAATGTTGTTGTTGTTGTTGTTGTGGTACTCAGTCCTAATGGTGACCTGATTCAACCCTCCATTCTAAACCTATCTTGCGCAAGCATTTTCATTTATTTCCATGTAACTACCACATCCTGCATCCTCCCCTGATCTGCTAATCGTATTCCATCCTTGCCTCCTTACCCCACACACTTCCCTCTAATGCTAATTTTACAATACGCTAATGTCTCAAATCTATTCCCTTCTCTTGGTCGACGTCCTCCATATTGGTCGCTCTTCCCTCCCTATTCTGCTTGGAACCTTCCCTCCTTAGTGATTCTAATCCACCTCATCTCATTCGCCCTCTATAGCACCACATTTTCAAAAGGCTTCAATTCTTTTTTGGCAACTCCTACCGTCCACGTTTCGCACCCATGTAAAGCAACACTCCATAGCGACGATTTCCTAATATTCACACTTATTTTACCAGTAAGTAAATTCCTCTGTTTTTCACGGAAAACCTTCCTTGCCCGTCCTACCTTACTCTTTATGTCTAAAATGCTTCTATACCCTTTGTTATTCCACCGTTTTCCCACCATACCTTGGTTTTCCCTTTATTAATCCTCATATTGAACTCTCTCTTTTCCAGTACCCCCGTTGTTCGTGCTATTTATTATTATGGCTTCACGAAAGCCTTCCTTGCCCGTGCTACTCTACTCTTTATGTCTAAAATGCTTCTATACCCTTTGTTATTCCACCGTTTCCCACCATACCTTGGTTTTCCCCCTATTAATCCTCATATTGAACTCTTATTTTCCAGTACCCCGTTCGTGGTATTTATTATTATGGTTTCACGAAAGCCTTCCTTGCCCGTCCTACCTTACTATTATGTCTAAAATGCTTCTATACCCTTTGTTATTCCACCATACCTTGGTTTTCCCTCTATTAATCCTCATATTGAACTCTCTTTTTTCCAGTACCCCGTTCGTGCTATTTATTATTATGGTTTCCAAGTCTTCTCCTTGGTTTTCCCTCTATTAATCCTCATATTGAACTCTTTTTTTCTTCCAGTACCCCCGTTGTTCGTGCTATTTATTATTATGGTTTCCAAGTCTTCTTCTGAACCTACTCTCCTCCCCTCCCGCTCCTAATACTACTACAATATCATCGGCAAAGTGGAGGGGTTTTTATTTCTTCTCCTTGCAGTATGATTCCTTCTAATGAGCGGACAAAATCCCGTTCCGCTTATGGGAAGTTGGACTCGACTGTATGTAGATTGGCGCTATTTTTGGCAGAAAAGAAGAGTTTTCAACAGACCCCCCTGGTTAGGAGTTCCGTGTGAAGATGACAAATAACCAGACATTGGCCCCAACAAAGATCATCGAGCTGTGCGAATTTAGCGACAACTGCTGGGTTGGATGTATTTGGGAAGATAACCTGGCAGGAGAGTTAACGGGAAGAGTGGGGAAGACTTAAAGAACAACCTACGCGATAGACGCACCACCTACAGGACAGTTGTTATCCCACGCTTTCCACCCACTTGCATGTCTGTCGCCCTCGCAACACCGAACCAAAAGGATAGGTGTGTGAGGAGGAACTCACTCATAACGTCACTGCTTTCCAGCCAACTTTCCCCCCGTAAATAATCCCTGAGCTTTTAGATACTCTTACATGCAATAAACTTGGATTAAGACATACACGTAGTATCGTCAAAATAGAGAAAGAAATTTTAGCGTTAAAAATATGATTGAAAATAGCAAAGAACCCGTGGTCCTTAGCGATAAGCACTCTGTTGTTAAAAAATATATATATTTATTTAAAAAAATAGAAGAAATCTGTAACACAAATCTTGTACGATATTAAAAATAAGGCCTGTTATAGATATTCAAGAAAACAGGCTACTAGTGTAATAAATAATTAATTTTTTTAAAAAAAAATGGTCCGTTTATATCGGTCAAACAAAACTTGCCTTAAAAACTAGGATTAAGAAACGTTGCACCATATCATCCAAATCATAAAACACGGTGTCATTTATAAAAATATTTTGTTGACAATGTAAAACATTAGCAAGCTCTATGAAAAAAATATATTTATATAAGAAAAATTCAAGTAAATCTTAACACAATTGTACGATATTAAATGGCTTTTATAGATATTCAAGAAAACAGGCTACTAGTGTAATAAATAATTAATAAATAAATAAATAAAATGGTCCGTTTATATCGGTCAAACAAAACTTGCCTTTAAAAACTATGATTAAGAAACGTTGCACCATATCATCCAAATCATAAAACACGGTGTCATTTAGAAACATTATTTTTGTTGACAATAGGTATAACATTAGACAAGTTTCTGAAATGAATAATCCAACGATATTTACTTTAAATATCCACAGCGTAACAAATGCTCCAAGTAACATCTATAATGGCACTATGTTACCTTTTGTAATTTCTTTGGTTCTGTATTATTTTTTAATGTGAATTTTGACTCATGTGTAACTTCTTAGTTCAAATTGTAACAGAGCGCTGAACTACTATGTTACCTTTGTAATTTCTTTGGTTCTGTATTATTTTTTTCTGTGAATTTGACTCATGTGTAACTTCTTAGTTCAAATTGTAACAGAGCGCTGAACTACTATGTTACCCTTTGTAATTTCTTTGGTTCTGTATTATTTTTTCTGTGAATTTTGACTCATGTGTAACTTCTTAGTTCAAATTGTAACAGAGCGCTGAACTACTATGTTACCTTTGTAATTTCTTTGGTTCTGTATTATTTTTTCTGTGAATTTGACTCATGTGTAACTTCTTAGTTCAAATTGTAACAGAGCGCTGAACTACTATGTTACCCTTTGTAATTTCTTTGGTTCTGTATTATTTTTCTGTGAATTTGACTCATGTGTAACTTCTTAGTTCAAATTGTAACAGAGCCATGATGAACAAAATTAATTCCCAGGTATGTTGATCGGTGCCATTTTGGCGAAACAAGTTGATTTCAGGACGTAATATGACTAATTGGTGAAGGTTTGACCATTCTATACATTAATAATAAACAATGCCACAAATTATAAATTACTAATATATTTATAATTGAAAAAAAGTCTGTATAGGTAGGAGTATGTGATATGTCACCAAGTAACAAAGATTATTCACAGTAGCCCTTGAAATCTTGATAACATTACTCTGAAAAGACAACTGTGAAATAAAAAGTAGAATGCACTGTAAATGATTCGATAAAATCGCAGAAAATCAGATAGGACGGGTAAATTAATTAATTTAAATAAATTATCATTCTATTTTGTACAATAAATAAACGTAAAAAGTAATCACATGCTAGAACGCGTAGTGAGATCAAGTAAAGTATACTAAGAGAACCGCGAATCAAGGTCAAAGACAGGGTTTTTTTAAAACGGTAAATTCGTAAAAAAAAATAATATTAAATGAAAACACATTACAGTTACATGAAGTAAGGCTGACACGACAAAGTAGAAATGTCATGATCAATAAAAAGGGGTGTTAGGTGCTAAACGGATCGCCATAACAGTCCAGCATGAGTCAGAACTAAGAGACCTCAAGTTCATGAAGTAGACTAGAGGAAAGAGGTTATTGTGACAGGCCACTTAACCCATGATTTGGCGAAAAAAGGGGAGGAAAGGGGAAGAGAGAGAGAGAGAGAACAATATCTGAATATAATACAAAAGTCGATGATTCATTTACACATGTCATCCCTTCTAAAAGGTATCCTGAATAACTAGATTGTTTCACCTTTATATGAATCATTGAGAACGGCCATTTTCTTCGAAAGAAATTGTGTGATTCACTTTTCCCATCCAGTTTGGAGTTTGTGATGATTCATAACCGTACCGTACCTTCTTTAAGAAACGGGTTTCTGTATGGCGTTTAATTCGTGTAGGAGTAAGCAACGTTGAATGGAAGGATGTAAATGCCTGGCCAAGAATATTTTTCCGGACTGTTAACCAAACTGTTTCAGTTCGTTTAAACAATATTATACATCTATTATTTTCACATCCCTGAAACCAACGTTATAGAAGGCCTCTCAACTTTTATTATTTCATCCAGTTTATAAAATTAATTGTTAACAATTTTCCCCCCCTAGCGTTATATCAGTGAGACTAAAAAATCATCTACGTATTTCTGCGGTAAAAGAACACAAAGAAAATTATATAGCTCCAAATTATAAAAATATTTTGTGTAACTTTAATTCCACGAACATCTGACAGGATACGACCGGCTTAAAAGCAATATCTATGGATTACAGAATCTATGACATGCGTCATCTTTGTTTTTATACATCTTCTTTGGTTTGTCTTTTCAATCAGTGTTGAAACTTGACCCAAGTATCAACAACAAAAATATTAATATATTTTAGTCAGTGATCAAGGTCAAAGTTCTCGCAATAATTCAGATGTGTTTTGACGTTCCCCTAACACCCGTCCCCTTTACTTCGTGACTCGTAAAAATAAATAAATAAATACGTTGAGAAAATCTGGAAATTGCATTGAAACTTATCCGACATTTATTTTTTTTTTAAATTTCACTCCGTTCAAACGGCGACGTTTTCCGAAATTTTAAATTAATCTGGCAATTAAAACATTAACCCAAAAACAGTCAGGATGTTATTCAACACGTTTGGATACTTTGCAACGTTTCGGCCACTTCTTCAGGTAAAAAGATACGTGATAAAATTTGCTTCTGGTGTGTGTGTGTCAAAATTACTGGAAACGTGTCTTATTTCGCAAAACAGACGTTCAAAAGTGAAAGTTTTTCCTGTCCTCGACTGCGACCATTGACCAGCAGGAAAAATTTTTTGATCTTGTAAGGCTTTTTACCTGAAGAATTCGAAAAATTGTGGACGAAACGTGTTGGATAAAATATAACACTGAGAAAATCTGGCTAATTGGCTTGTTTTGATAAGTAAGCGTTTTTATTTATATCGATTATGAGTCCTCAATAAACGGACCTTATAACAATCTCTCAATTTCTCTTTATATTTTTTTTATATATTTATATATTTGCAGTCTGTTAACAAATTTTAGTTCAAATTACAAGTCAGTATAATTAGCCATGTGACGTTTTGGTGCTTACAACTTTCCACAAATATAAGAATTATGTAAAACGTAATCAGAATTTTACACTAAAATGACATTCAGACTCACTCAAAAGAAAAGAAAAGAAAAGAAAAGAAAAGAAAAGAAAAGAAAAGAAAAGAAAAGAAAAGAAAAGAAAAGAAAAGAAAAGAAAAGAAAAGAAAAGAAAAGAAAAGAAAAGAAAAGAAAAGAAAAGAAAAGAAAAGAAAAGAAAAGAAAAGAAAAGAAAAGAAAAGAAAAGAAAAGAAAAGAAAAGAAAAGAAAAGAAAAGAAAAGAAAAAAGAAAAGAAAAGATGATAACCGCATATCTGGATACCTAAATCAGCACGAAATTAAAATATGCGAGATTCCAACCGACCGCAAAAAAAATTTCTGTGTAAGTTTATTTTATCGAGATAATAAAACGCATTAATTTGAAACGTTTCCTTGTTTCCAGCTTGTAAAAAAATATAAAAAAAATTGTTCAACATTTTTTTTATTTTTTTTCGCTCAACGTTTGGTAAGTCTATTGTTTGTCACATGTGTTGCCAACGTTCAGATATAAAAATTTATCTAAAGCTATTAAAAATAATATTTGTTCCGCGATTCTAAATTTGAAAAAAAAAGAATAAATATTATTATTATTATTATTATAAAACGAGTTAATTTAGGCAGTGAATATTTTACTCGACCACAGTACACACACAAAAAAATAAATCTAACATGAACCAATATCTTCCATGTTGAGTATGAAAAATTATGTGCGATTGGCATCCCTGAGTACAATGAAATGGATGCCACGGAATTATATGTTAAATGGAAATTGAATAAATAACCTCCCGGATGTCACTAAGGGTCGAAATAAATTAATTAATGTACTAACCACGCGTCGACCCGTCATCAAGAGTCCAGAAGACAGCCATAACTGTCTGTGGATCGAACCCGTTTCCCCTCCCTATATAAGGCAATTTTTATGGAGTTCTTCAAAGTTGACCAGACTGACATAAAAACAGGTCCCACTGATACCGGAAACGGAGATCAGTGTCCCGTAATAAGAACGAGGAGAAGACTTTCAGCAGCATCCAAACAAATTACAGAGAGGTTTTTCTTCCCCCCAAAAAAAACATCATATAAGAGTTCCAAAAAAAAATACAACAACAACAACGATTAAACTGAATGCCACGAAAAGTGATAATTTCACAAATTGTAATTGAAATACAATTAATGGCCAAAACTTAAGAAATAAAATCATTTCGATTTAAACAAATAGTTTCTCTGACAAATTAAATACACAATAAATGTCTTGTTTAAACAGCCTCTTTGACAGTTTTCATTTTAATTTAAATATTAAACTAAACGACGTTTCGTCTCTCATTTGAGACTTCTTCTTCAATCATACATACTATTAAAAAAAATTTTTTTTTAATTACAATGAATTACATTGAGTAATAATATGTTATGAAAAAAAATATTTTTTTTATATAAATATACAAAACATGGTTTTATAAACTTATAAAATTTAGCTAAAGGAGTCTCAAATGAAAGACTAAACGTATGTTTAGTTTAATATTTAAGTTGAAAATGAAAACTGACGAAGAAGCAAACTCATTTAATATTTAAAATTTAAAAATAACATGACTGTCCCCCAAACCTTTTGGGGGCTCTTTAGTTCTTTCTACGAAAAAAAAATATATATGCATATACATACTTGAATATAAATGAATATACTTTTAACTTGACACTTTTTATCAAAATTTTAAACCCCGCAACATTCAGGGCCGAAACAAATCAATCACAACAAGGGTTCTGTTTAACTTATATTCAACTACGTAAATATTATTATATCAAATTTATTTGTAGAGAAATACAACTTGAAGATGTCCCGAACTTTTGGGGGATGAAACGTCTTGTTTCAATTTTTTTTAAAAAGAAAAAAATTGTTCTATTTGTGACTTTTGGCCATTCATTGGTTGTTGTTGTTGTTTTTTTTATATATATATTCATAATAATATTAAGTAAAAAAATATATATCACCTGTTCAGAAGACTCAAGCGATGGAAACCATTTGAATTAATATGAGTGACAAATTACAAAAATAAAGCACGCTAAGTTTGGAGCGTGTGAAATACAGTCGTAGGTCATTGGAGTAATTTAGGTGATAAGTAACTAGATATATGAATTAAACAAAGTGAAACTGATGGTTGGTCTCCCTACAGACCAGTTTTTAGTTACGGAGGTGGTGGGGGGTTTTTAGTGGGTGAAAATCCAAAAACACGGCGTCTTTCTCAAGATTTTTCCACCCTGACAACGCAAAAAATAAAATAAAATATAATACATATTTTAAGTGAGATTCATTTCATTATTGTCTTTATAAACTGTAATTGTTTTACTGGTGGATCGGCGACAAATTAATTTTTAAAAATAAAAATAAATAAAATAAATGCAAAGGTAAGCTGCAACAATTTTACTGCCCTCCTTCGCTTGAGTCTTCTGAACAGGTGATATATTTTTTTTACTTAATATTATTATGAATATATATATATAAAAACAACAACAACCAATGACTGGCCAAAAGTCACAAATAGAACAATTAATTTTTTTAAAAAAAAAATTGAAACAAGACGTTTCATCCCCCAAAAGTTCGGGACATCTTCAGAGTTATTTCTCTACAAATAAATATATAATATAATAATATTTACGTATTAAAGTACGAGGGTCTTTCCCGGTGAATGGCGGCATGTATATAAATTTCTCTCGAGTTTCCAACCGGATGGGTCAACAAAGATTTCAACAGTGACGTTTCGATGGCTTGCTCTGGCCATCATCATCTTCACAGACTGAAGCGTCAAATTCGGTGAGTGTAGGCATTTTATATAGGACCTATATTTACGTAGTTGAATATTAAGTTTCCAACCGGATGGGTCAACAAAGATTTCAACAGTGACGTTTCGATGGCTTGCTCTGGCCATCATCTTCACAGACTGAAGCGTCAAATTCGGTTGAGTGTAGGCATTTTATATAGGACCTATATTTACGTAGTTGAATATTAAGTTAAACAGAACCCTTTGTTGTGATTTGTTTCGGCCCTGAATGTTGCGGGGTTTAAAAAATTTTAATAAAAAAAGTATCAAGTTAAAAGTATATTCATTTATATTCAAGTATGTGCATGCATATATATATATATATATATATATCACAACAAAGGGTTCTGTTTAACTTATATTCAACTACGTAAATATAGACTATATAAATTGCCTACACTCACCGAATTTGACGCTTCAGTCTGAAGATGATGGCCAGAGCAAGCCATCGAAACGTCACTGTTGAAATCTTTGACCCATCCGGTTGGAAACTTATATTCAACTACGTAAATATAGACTATATAAATTGCCTACACTCACCGAATTTGACGCTTCAGTCTGTGAAGATGATGGCCAGAGCAAGCCATCGAAACGTCACTGTTGAAATCTTTGACCCATCCGGTTGGAAACTCGAGAGAAATTTATACATGCCGCCATTCACCGGGAAAGACCCTCGTACTTTAATACGTAAATATTATTATATCATATATTTATTTGTAGAGAAATAACTCTGAAGATGTCCCGAACTTTTATATATATATATAAATTAACAGAAAATAACGCATAGCCGGAGTAAATAACTAAAGAGCATGTGTACAGTAAACACGATTCCTATACACCTGGATCTCCTCCCTCCCATTCAATCTAAATTATTATTATTTTTTTCTCCCCCCCGCGCTATAACGAGAGATGTTGCTGGATAAATATTCCTTTGGTCAGTCAGTATTATAAAGGAGTGTTATAGACGACGAGCAAGTTGGTTGGTTTGTTGCACTGTTTGTTACTCACCTAGGACGACGCTAGCGACGTCGACGGCGACTCTTGCAGGCGACAGCCGCGCGGTAGCCATGGCGGCGAGCGACTGAATTATCACATCTGGAACGTCGCTGGGCATCGCTCGCTCGCTCACTCTGGTGGAGGGGATATCATACCGCGGGGGGTGTTGCACACGCGCCACTCACTACTCGTCAAGTGGCTCAACTCTCAGCGATGATGTTTAGACCTGGATCAGAGAGGTCTACAAACCACATGGCAACACCAAATTATCTTTGCTAACCATTTACATTAATCTGACAATTAAGAAAAAACAAAGATTGAAAAGTATCTATCAGCCGAAAAAAAAACAAAAATAACCACCCTTTCGTTTTAGATCAACGCTTCACCACTTCCATCTCTATTCACGGCTGACATCATTTTTTTATTTTTTTCAATTTTATTTTCTCGTGTGTGTATATAGAGGCTATATTGACAGATGCCCGGAAAAGGAATGAATTCTCTAATCAGCATCTTAACCGGACAAATTTACGGACCATCAACCCCGATGATGGACGCACACCAACCTATACAGATTGTGGTCCAGAGCACTGGTTGCCATGTTGTTATAACCCCCCCACCCCCCGTCGCCCCTCCGCTTATCCTTTTTTTTTATTTTTATTATTTATTTTAAAAACTTTTATCGTACAGATTATCAGTTTGGGCGATGACGATACAGTATATACAATATTAAAAAGGTATATAATTCACATGATAACTTGAAGATAGGTTAATTCATTTAATTAACCTACTTTGGGAGAATTTGTTATGTTTATTTATTTTTGCGAGTACCTGAGGGGCATACGACTTAGGTGGGTGAGGATTGACAGGTAGAGAACTGATTTTTGGAGGATTAATGAGGATGTGGTCTGCGGACATGATGGTAGAGTTGGTTAGGGTGTGCCTGAATGATCAGGGGGAAGGATGAGGTCAATCGGAAGTTTTCTTTTGAGGCGACGGGATCCACTTATCCTTGATATGGGAAATAGAGCATTTCTTGCTAGGTTCAACAATTTTTACAGTAGCTTTGAGTGAAGTCTCAAAAGTTCAAATTTAGCTTGCTACTATATAATGTGGGTGACCACACACGAGTAGATATTGGGAGGACACTCGAAGGAAGAGCAGGAGGATGGGATCCTGCTGGGAAATGAGTGAGAGCCAGGTGGAGGTTGAGTTGACTTCCTCCTTCCTGGTTTTCCTCTTTTCCTCCCACCTTTGGTCCATGGCCAAGGTAGCTAATTTTTAAGACTCCTGCAGGCTGAGAACACGACCTTGGGCAGTTTGAGAGGTGTATGTACGCGCGGGGGGTCGAAGACCTTCGCGGCATACCAGGGTAAGAGTTGTTCGCTGATCCTATTGGACCAGTCCAATGGCCAACTGCCTCTCAATACTGAACAAGGCACGCACGGAGGCGGGTTTGTTGCTGTTGCGTTCCTCCCACAGCAATCCAGTCTCCCCGTCGTCATCAGAAGGGCGCAGGAGTAGTAGTACCCACTAGCCCCCAACCTACCTGATGCAGGTTTTCTAGGGTTTTCCACTGCATCACCTTTAGGTGAAACACCGGGTAGGATCCTTACACCATAGCCTGGGGGCCCCTAGTTAACCCTGGGCTACCTTGGTCTACCTTCCAAATCCTCACTTTTCTACTCCCTTCCTATGCTATTAAAGGGGAGTTGCCTGCTTCAGGATCACCCTCATGTAGCCTGTTAACCAAAAAGAAAAACGAGCAGATATCTGCGGCAGAGCTGATCGGCCGACCAATGGGTGACCACTCACGAGCAGATATCTGCGGCAGAGCTGATCGGCCGACCAATGGGTGACTACACATGAGCAGATATCTGCGGCAGAGCTGATCGGCCGACCAATGGGTGACATTTTTTTTATTACACTAATTACACTAATAGCCTGTTTTCTTGAATATCTATAACAGGCCTTATTTTCATTTCTTACAAGATTTGTGTTACAGATTTATTCTATTTTATTTTATAAATATTTATTTTTTTAACAATAATAAAACTAATAAACTAAAACTAAAGACAGAAGGGTGTAGGGTGAAGGGTGAATGGGAGTAGGAGGATTGAAGGGAAAGTGCTGTGAGATCACAGCTGCTGGCGGAATATGGAAGGGACCAATGGGTGACCACACATGAGCAAATATCTGCGGCAGAGCTGATCGGCCGACCAATGGGTGACTACACATGAGCAGATATCTGCGGCAGATCTGGTCGGCCGACCAATGGGTGACACACACGAGCAAATATCTGCGGCAGAGCTGATCGGCCGACCAATGGGTGACCACACACGAGCAGATATCTGCGGCAGAACTGATCAGCCGACCAATGGGTGACACACACACATGAGCCGATATCTGCGGCAGATCTTATCGGCCGACCAATCGCCGGATTGGAGTGCAGATACTTGTCTCAGCGGTCAAATCTGCGTTGCATCAACACGTACAGATCACGTCTGTCCAATTGTCGTTTGGCAAGCGCTGAAAATCAGCCATATACAGATTTATCAGCATACTCCAAAGATTTCGCGTCAAATTTGTTACAGCTACGCCAACACTTCTTTTGAATTTGAGCACAATAAAATCTTTAGTGTCAATTGTTGGTTAAAGTGGGTGAAAAATAAGCCAGAATTGGTGTTATCGTTATTATTACAATTACGAAATACAATATAGCTTGATGACTACAATAAAATATAAACTATTCCACTGAATCAATTTAAAAAAATTTAGCTTCTTAAAACTATTAATTTTTTTCGGTAATTTCTGATTCTTTGTTTCAATAAAGTAGTCATTTGACTTCTTTATTTCCCTAATCATAGATATAAATGATTTTTAAATCGCGTCATTTAACTATGAACGGCAAATCTATTCTTACTACTGTATTATAAAATCTGTTTGTAGTTGTATTGGTAACTTTTTGTTCATAATTTTGAAATTTTAAAATTTCTGAAAACGTCTGCTTTAACCATTAAAAAAATTAAACAAAGATAAATCATCAGTAGTATTGAGTTAAGGATATTTAGAACACATCTCACATAGTCTGAATATTTTTTTATACCTCCTTTCTTTCCTAAATAAAATGAAGGAACTGCAATAATTTAAGCATGACATACAATGCTATTATTATTCCCAAGTAATTTTGAATTAGTGGATAACATAAATTTTCTAACCTACTGTTTCAATCGCTTTATTAAAACTTCAAATAACAGCCACATCATTTATATTTATGTCTGTTTTCTTCCTCCGGTTCTCTCCGGCTATTTGTTGACCGTTTTTCTCTATTATCCTGTTTATTTATCATTATTTCAAACGCCACTCTCATTATCGTTTTTTTCAATGCAGTGTACCTCATTCAATATACATCTCCAACACAGGTTATTTGATTTCAGTGCTTGCGGTAACTCACACACCAAGTAAGTACGGCAGTCATTACTGACCCACAATGCTTTGCGATCGCTAAAATAGCAAACACACAGCCCCTAGCAGAGGAGAAAAAAAAATGTGTTGCGCATCTGCTGTGGTGTTCCTTTGCTTACTCCAACAAAAATATTTTTGTACAATCAAATTGTTAAATAATAATAATGTAATTTAATTTGAATATTCCATTTAATTATAATGTTACGTTATCAAATTTTCGGAAGAAATCTAACTCAAATTAAATTTTAGTGAAAATATAAATTTACGAGTAAAATTTAATCAAATTGGCTCCTCAGTCAGTCGGTGAAGCCAAAAAGAATAATCTACGCAGCTTCTAAATGGCGGCGGCTGCATGAATCACCACACTGCACAGATCTCGTACGTAAGATAAATGTCGGCAGATCTACACCAGCGCGTGTGTAAACATCCTTCAGATTTCACGGCAGATTTCACTATAAACTGTAAAACTTCTATTATGCTAAAATACAAAAGCAGGGCTAGGGTACCTTTTACAAATCAGACACGAGAAATATTTCGGACCTAGACGTAAATCTGAATTTTTGTTCATTTTCCAGCGCTTGCCGACCGTCAATTGTTTAGACGTCATCTGCACGTGAAGGGTTGATTCGCTCAGACAAAATATCTGCGCCCCAATACGGGCGATTGGTCGGCCGATCAGATCAGATCAGATCTGCCGCTGATGTCTGCTCGTGGACAACAGAGATATTATAGTGTCTCAAATATTGAAGAAAAAAAATTAATATTAATTTCTATTTTAAAGAATTGTGATTTGTATAATAATAAATTGTATATAATTTATATTATTAATGGATTTGTATACACCGTGTAAGATCCTTAAAACTATAGCCCAGGGGGGGGGGAGGTGCCTAGTAAATCATTGCCTTACCTTCCACATCGCACCCCCCCACCCACCCACCTTTTTCAATTCCCTTGCTGTGCTACTGAAGGGGAGTTGCCTGTTCGAGGATCACCCTCGTGTAGCCTGTAAATAACCGCATAAAAACTGTTATATTGTTTGGAAGTGTGTGTACGCGATGGCCTTTCTAATTACGTAATCCCTAGTTATTCTAAATAAACCAAGTGCCATTGTTACCTATGAAATACTAAATTATTTAGAATTGGATTAATTAACTATTATCTAATCAAATGTAAAATTAATAAAACAGCTTCCTCCTCCCTCTCCCCCTTTCCCAATATCCTCAACCAGTGGTGGCAGGTGCATACATGCTCATGTGCTACGGCATGTGAATTGTTTTAAGAAACTTTACAATAATAATATTATTCCAAGTCTGTGAATTCCTGCATTGATTTCGACGACTTCAAACTTCAATATCTACCCAGCGCGCTGCCCTACTACATTCTTTATAGCACAAAAATCCTGTCTGGAATGAGAAATGACCCCTGCCCAGTCCAATAACTAACAAATATATGAGCTACAAAAGAAACACGGCACCTGGTAGTGTGTGTGCGTGTGCTGACACATCATCAGGATACACGTTTAAAATGATTTTTTACGAATGAATAAAAGATTACCGTTTATGGAATAGTTGTGGTTTAATTAAATTAAAAGAATTTAAAAATTTAAAAGAAAAGACACGTAGCGCAGTAAGACCTCTCTGGTTTGGTTTTTTCCCGGCGTCAAGCTGCTGGACGGGGGACATGCCCGTGTGTGTGGATTTATAATATTAAGCTTGTTTTGCTGAAGTAACATTCACCCCTTCAAAATTTCCGACAGACACCGTTCCTTGTGTCATTGGAAAATTTCCCAGCGCTAGACGAAGGACTCGTGAGGATTGGCGGAACAAACATCACGTGGGATGGCGTTTTCCCTTGGAGAAGGGATGTACGAGTTCAGCTAGGAGCCGAGAAGATGGAAAAATATTGGGAACGGTTCTAGACGTTGGGAGGACCGGGTGGAAGGGAGGGGGAGTCATCACGATACGTACAGATTCTCAATGAAATTCCGCACTGTTTAACCCACTCCGGTGTTACCGTGAACAATTTAGTGAATTATATTCAAGTGACTCATTGCTCACTAAATTTTAAATTGGTCCATACTGCCTTTTTAGGTAATACAGCTATTTCTTTCACCCATTCAGTAATGAAAGTAATTTTTGTGTACAAGATTTTATTCAAGGTCATTCTATTTGGCGCCGGTACAATCACATTTGCTATTTTTTTTTATATGGAAGATATTAATTTACCTATCCAAATATCAAGTACTGCCAGTTCATAATTTGGGAACATACTGTTTAACCTAATTAAAGAAGGATGGGAAGAAAAGCAGGTAAATACCTCTGCATGATTTTGCTCCAGAGGCCAGTAACATTCCATCATTTTGGCCATTACTCCCAATAATCTATTTCCCAAGAATATCCATTTTATATTTAATGCAGAAAATAATTTTTAAACGTTAAACTACATCCTTTTAGAACAGAAGTGTTTGGGTTTTTTTAATCAGATAATGAATGAGCCATTGCATATTTTGCAGTTACTGAAATAAACTGAAGTACCACCATTAAAAAAAACCACCTAGCAAATAAAAACACCAGCAATTAAAATCAAAATGTTTATTTTGATAATCCTTTGAAGAGCTACATCAATTGCACATAAAGTTAGTTGGTCAATACATTTTTCATATATTACAAAATACAATTTTTAAAATCCCTTTGAATATAGTAGTGAAACATTATGCGACAATTCCAACAACAAAAAAAAGAATGATGTAATGGAAGCTCAAAGGATTTATGTCAATGAATAATAGTAAAACGGCCTGCAAGTCGGAAAAGGTTTAAACCATCCTCGATTTGCAACCTCACTCATCCAGTGCACATCAAAAATATTTTCCGGCTTTGCGAGCCGTTTTACTATTTATTGGTTTCCAAACAAGTCAGATGATATAACTAATTATTTATGTTCATGCTGCAGTAAAACAAACCTTCAAAAAATAATAATACTTGTAAAATAAAAAATAAAAATTAACAAAAAATGAAATTAAAAATATTACATATATGGACACACCAATCCTTTAAAAAGGACTCTTTAATGACACACTGTTATTCTGTAATAATTGGAGGGTTACAAAGATTGCTACTTACAAGACTTGTTTTTATTTTGTACCAACTTCCATTAGCTACAGAGTAAGCAGTAAGCAGCAGCTTGAATTACTGGACTATACTAGACCCTTTTGCAAATAAATAATTGAAAGACAAAAAAATATATATATACATATATCAATTTAAAACCATAAAAATTATATATTTTATGTAATATCTGTTGCAATGGAGAGCAATAGAAACCATAACCTGAGAAAAAAAAAATTTCTTGATCCACCGAGTATCAATTACTTTGCACTACTGGATAGAACAGTTAACAAGTCAAGAGGCCGCGAAAAACTCCTATAGGACCTCTAACTCTGGGAAAACATTTATTTGAAAATTATTTTCAATTTATGACATTAGGCTACGTAACACTTTCCATACAACACATTAAGTATACATAATAATAAAAAACCGTTGGAAAAATAGAGTGCAACGGCGACGTTTTTCAACGCGTTTCCATCGAAACTTCGCCGCACGCCGAGATTATTTTGATCGGAATCCCGAGGAATCTTCCTTGATCCTCTTCACCGGGAAAGCCTTTTTCCATCTCTAATTCCAAAGTAACACCAGGGGGACTTTCGCTATGTGATGGGAAACAATTATATAGTATAACAATACTGTTATTTGTATTTGTGTTCAATAATTGAAGACAACAAGTGTCAAAGTAACAAAAACAGAAGCGACATTATAAATAAGCAATTTGAGAGAGAAAGAATTTTGAGGACAAAATTAAAAGGAGCAGTAAATAAATGTAAAGGATGTCTAACGGATACTGAAGGGGGTATTGTCAGTTCATGATGGTATAAGGGAATCCAAAATCCTTACAGTCCATCAAATAGATGGCTTTCTGTAATGCAGGAGGAAGAAGTAACAAAAAAAAAGTGCCTTCATCAGTATTGTATTTTTATACAAATTGTAAATGTTGGAATATAAAAGATAATGGTTAAAAGTTTAACTAAAATAGAATATAAAGAGAAAAGTTTGTATAAATAACAAAATAAAAATTATGTAAATTTTAAATAATAATAATATAGAGCTCCTGCTGGAGAATAAGTAAACTATTGAGGTCACGTGGCAAAATACTGCCTTCATGTGTCTGGTGGTGTGTGTTACATGAATTTTAAACTTGCGTAATTTACAATGCGAGTACTTTATTTTTTTAAAAAAAGGAAGACAAATGAAGGTGTGTATTAATAATGAAATGCACGCACGCATGTAACCAACACCACACAAAAGAACAAAAATTATTTTACAATGAAAACGAATACTAGTAGAGGCCATTTGTTTACAGTACATGAGTATTAAAATGAGCCAAAATTTCCACATTTACCATTTCACAAATTTATTTTTGTATATGTTTATTGCCTTCTTTCATATATTTTTTTGATTACTTCACGATGGTAACTTCATGTCTTAAAACTTATCACAGAAAAAGCAATTATTTTAAAACAAACAATTTATCCAAGTTCTTTAAAAGACCTCATAAGTTTGGCACAGTTTTTGTAAATAACACACAAACTTGCATACAATTCATTGAAACAAATTTTCTACAACCTTCAGGTCTACAGCAATCGTCTGCGAATTTGATTGAAATGATATAAGTGGGTATACTGTTTGTTTTAAAATAGTAAAAATATGTCCTTTTAGTACAATATAAGAATAATTACTTTTCAGATACAATTAATTTTAGCAAATAGAAAAAAATGCAGTTACATCACGTTTGGTTTGGACTTACCAATTCAATGGAAAAAATGACTAATTACTATACAATTGCAAATTTTGATATTTTTACATTTAAATAAAATGTACAACTTTATGGTTTCGAATCAAGTATCAGTTATACCGTGAACTGACATAACCACCTTCAGTATCTGTTAGTCATCTTTTTTACAAATACAATTGACTATTGCAGAAATAGTTCTTGGGGTTTCCACTCGGGCTGAAGATGACGACAGAGCACTTGGTCGTCGAAACGTCGCGTTTTCATCGCGCCTGCACCCCGAGTGGAAACCCGAGAACTGATTCAGCATCAACTAGACCGGGAAAGCCTCAGCTCACTTACAATTGATTATTGTGAAAGTTCGTGCATGTATATAACAATTTTACACATTTAAAAAAAAACACACTTATAATGGAACTGATACTTTATCAAGTCCTAAAATTACAGCATTTCCAATAAACAGAAAAGTTGCCGCTCCAAACCAAATTTGATTAATTTGCTGTTCTAAAATATAAACTCATCACTAGGACTAAATCAGTAATATTTTACAAGATTGATCCTGATTAACACAAAATTATAGCTTAACATAAATTTTAAACTGGAATAGTTACCAAATAATGTAAGCATATAAAAACTCAGTCTTTGGGTGAAATTATTAATTTATTAATTGAAAGTTATTTCAGATTTCTTAGTTATATAATGGCCAAAATTGATTAACAATTTCCAGGTTAAATGGGTAAAACACAATTTAAATTTACATTAAATAATTAACTGTTGTCAACAAAATTCAAAACTGGAAAAACCCAATTTTTTTTTTTGTAGCAGTATTTCACTGGAAATCAATTTAAACCCCGACAAATGTTTAATTATCATTAAATTACATTTACATGTATCTCAGTCTATCAGTGACTAATTACAATAAGGATGCATTAAATTCCTGAAGACGGAAAATTAAAATAGGACCTTGGAATCTAAAATGAGCCTTTCAATAAATAAATTAGGAAACTGTTTCAATTGGACAATAGGTTAAAGGAAAATAAAAATTAAATATTGTTGTCAAAATACAAGGAACATACTTTAAACTATCCAAACTGCAAGTGAGAACTCCAGGTAGTGAATTATATACTGGAAGCAATGCAAACGGATAGTATACAAATTAAGTAGTTAAATTATCGAGTCCGATAAAAGCAACGTAAAAGTGAGCGTGTGAAAAGGTTACATGGACGGAGGCAGGTTAAACTTGAGAGAGATTGAAGGGCTAGCAATCTCTCTTAGATATTGCCAGAGAAACCTTTTTCACTTCTATTAACTTATCTTATGTCTCTACACGCGTAAAGCTATTGAGGAACTATTGAAATCAGAAAATGTTATACAAATCAGAAACTTTCATTATAAACCGGTACCATTCCTTATAGAACTACTATGAAAATATTATTAATAATGTAAAATTTGGACTCCACGAGAACCACCGGCAGTAATATTTTAAAGTAATACATTCATTGTCATTTTTTGAAACAGTTTCTTTCTATAATCATACTTATATAAAACAACAGTAAGTAATACAATGTAAATACAGTCCAACAAACAGTTAAAAAATAATGTACAGTTTACACAATTCACAGTTAAAAATAATCAATAACGAATGACGGCGAGATCTGTTTCACTTTGTTGTTATTATTCCTTTTCAAAAAGCTGCAATACTGCATTTTTATTTGCGGCAAATATAAATGCTCTGTAATACAATCATCGCCAAATGCACCGACATTTACAATCCAGTGGATTTTTCAAAACAAAATTTATAAGCATATTCGTAAACTGTGAAGACACATTTACTATAAGCAAATTACACATTAGTCACGTCAAGAACTAAAACAAGTGGGACCCAAAAATGTTGTCCTATTAGTATCTTAATATTTTACACATGTAATGAACACTGTATCAGTTGAAATGTTTTAATATAATTTTTTTTTCAATGATAAAATAATTTAATATACATTCTTTGTATGAAAATTCTTTAGTATACAAACAAATATAAACAGACTTAAATTACTACATAGTAATTGAGAAAAAAAATAGTCCATTACTTCTATTACATATAAAATTTAAATATTTAAAAATTAGTCTTATTCAAACCTTCAACAAAAAAAAAGAACTACAGTCAGGAGCAGAAACTTGTCACAATATTGAAAGGCTTATAACAAAATTTAGCCCACAAGGTGGAAGTAATTAGAGAAGATATACAGGTAAGATATCAAAATTTTTAAAGTGGATATAAGAAGGTTAAAACTATGTTCTATATTGCAACTTATTTCTTCCATTACAGAATTTGACAGCCCGTATTAATAATAATAATTGGCTTATGAAGACATATAATAATACTGTTCAGGTGTTTTGTGATTTGCAGGATAAGTTGGCAAACAGAGCGGTGCACAACTCAGACCAAACTGTTACGGGCACGAGGAAACAACGATACACCGATAGAAATAAAATAATGGTCAGAGAGAAGGAAATGGATGATCGATCAATCGAAGGCCAACTACTGCGTCACAGCCTACCACATCAACGGTAAAGCCCCTAGCGAGGCGAGAAGCCACCGTTTGAAATGGCGATGTAAACATGTAGGTTTAAATACGTACTATTCGATAACCTCACCAAGAATGAAAGCTATTACTACAAAGAGTGTCATAATTTAAATTTCTTACTTGCCCCCCCAAAAAAAACTCACATTCTTTCTACCATATATATATACATCTTTACAAGAAATATATTAAGCAAAAACCTGAGTTCATTGTTTCAGTCTACTGCTGCCTAATAAATCTCTTTCTTTAATCCAATGGATTAGTTCTTATTATTCTGAATATATTATAATACAAAAACTTAGAGATATCAATTATATTATATATTTTATTTGTGTACTGAATAAAGCACACAACTTTATATCTCGCATATAAAATAAATATATACTTAATATTAAATGCATTAAATTCTAAGCCCCGAAAATCTTTCGGAGCATTTGAAGGAGCGAGAGTCTCGGACACATTTCCAAAAGTCATTTACATTTTTAACGTTGAACTTAAAATTTAGGACTCCCCTATAGAGTATATAAATATATTTGCTTCTAACATAAGCTACAACTGTAGGTGTTAAATGAAATATTTCACCACAATCTCATGTTTATTATATTTGTACAATGTTCATAATTTGGAAGGAAACTAAAAAATTCTCTTATCTTGGTACACAGCTGTCTTCTATTCTAAACTTCACGTTTTCATTTTTTTTTTTACCAATCACCTTTAACTTAAGATTAAAAGTTCGCACATTGTTTATAGATCTCAATAAATTGGTAGTAGCGCAATCAACCTCATAATTGCTCTTTACATGAGAAATTTAATGTGGATTATTTTTTTAAAAAAAAGATATAACTACCATGAAACGTTCCAACTATGCGCCCTTCTGCATATACAAATATATAAATTGTTGTAGAAATTTATGTAATTTTTTGGCTTGAGTTAGGAAGATTATTTATGTTACTTTTATTCCGCAATATTGCAGCATTCTAACAAAGTATTGCACTAAGTTAAACATTATTATTATAAACATAGCTGAAATCTTCCATAAAAATTTCTATCATCCTAATTATCAAGACTGCATTGATTAAATGTCTAAACTTTATTAGGCTGCAGTACATTCAAAGGCATAATCTAAATATTCACTTTAAGTCAAAAAATCCTATCACCAGACCTGTCCCACTGCTACAGTTGCCTGCCAGTGCATGTCAAGCACGCACGCAACTAACTCTAAGCTTAAATTATCTCATTTTAAAATGTCAAATCGACACATTTCAAGATATTTTGGTTTGTAAATAAAGGAAGTTGATAAAGAAAGACTTAAAGAGAATGTAACAAGAAATGGATAAGACAGTTCGAGCAACACAAGTGTACTTGAAAACTCCAGGGCTACTAGTATCAAAGTTGACAAAGAATGAAATAAAGGGGGAAAATATAAAAATTTCCCTCAGCATTTATTCCACGACTGGACCTCCACGAGCAATTCTTATACTTGTTCTATAAATTTCTCATGCTTGCACTTAAAATGTATCATTTCACCTTCATCATCATCATCATCAACACATTAAAATTAATCACATGACCCTATACTTTGAAAGTGTCTTAAATTAAAATTAAGCACAAGTTCTTTCTTTTTATAGAATAAATATATATATAAAATGTATTTTACCTTAAATTTTGGCACGAAAGGTCATTAATGTTCTGTATTAAAATTCGCACCCAGCATGATTGTCAAGCCTTCAACATATATATTGTTCACTTCAAAGCTAGCTGCATTAATAAATTAAATGTTTAATAATTTTGTCTCCAAAAATATTATTCCATGCATACTTAGAAGAATTTGTATAATAATTACAAGAATTGTTCAGCAGTCAAAATCTAACTTATCAACTTATTCAACTGAATAACAGTCAATTACATAACACAGTTATTTGGCTTCCAGTAGTTTTGAAATAGGATAATTACTAATAATATGGGAATGTAATATAAGATGAAGTTTCATCACAAACACCGAGTCAAACAATGAATACAAAATATACACAGAATATACCAAACTGTATACAAGCCAGAAACTAAATTTGTCACAGTATAAACATGGAAATTCAATAAATTGAAAATAAATATTTTTTAAAAAAAATTAACTCATCACTGAATTGCTGTAATTTCTCCTCTTGTTACCAATTACTGTCCATTTTAGACATCTAAAATATTACTACTCAAATTATTATTTTATATGCATTTAAAATAAATTACTACAACATTTTTGTTTTATAATAATATCAAGTATTTTCCAATATAAAAAAATGTGATCAGCTGCTCGCCATAAAGGCAATTTATTATTCTTATTACAAAATTAATAAATTCATCCTTCTGTCTTTTTTAAGGCAAGTTTGCAAATAAGCGTTTGCCATGTCTTGAATGTAAAATTATCAATTAGCATATTTGATTTGATCTGTCTTTACCTGAATGACTAGGAGAATCAGTATCTGTGGCGGTAACAGGAAGCGGATTGCTCCTGTCACAGGTAAATAAATCTGACACAAACAGAGCCTGAAAAGAATTGAAGCAAAATTTTTCAATTTACAATATTTACAATTGATCAAATTTAACACATTGCCGTTAATCACGGCATAAATTGCCGACAATATATATTTACTGCGAACAGCAATTACTCTATCAAATAAAAATTAAGTGATTTAACTGTGTAATAACTGCTATATCAGATACTTTAATTTTATTATAAAATGTATGAAATACAAATTATGGTTGTATAAATTACGCAATTACAGACGTACGGTCAATATTTAGTTTCAATGCATAAAAGCAAAATTTTGTGGCAAAAACCTTATTATATACAGGGTAACCAGAACTTTCAGTGGTTTCTCGGGTATCCCCTCCGAGTATTTCGGAGGGACCAACGGTCTCTCTAGTGGCTCATTACAGAATTAATGCATTTTGTTTGGATTACTGGCCCAATTAGCTTTGTACGGAATCACGTCCTAAATGATCCTTCAATACGTTATTCCAAATGTTCCTAGAAGATGTGCAACTGAGATTCATCAGCTCATACGATTTCGAAGGGTACGGTTTGGGAGGCAACGGACTTGGCATGGTGGTCCTGTTATATATATATCAAACTTTGTCAATAGACATGCACCAGAAACTTCTTCTGGGGTACGTGAAGAGTTAGTTTATAATACGCTGGTCGATACTCGTGTTGACCTGGTTACTAGTGTTATCCCAGACACAAAAAAACGTACACCAAATCTTCAGCGTGCAAGACTGTCGATGACATGTCACTGTTCACTTTGTTGTAACCAAGGCGACTGACTTTTTAAACAATACCTGTAAGGGAAGAGAGTTATGCGCTGTTCCGAACCCTGACAGAACAAACTGAACACGCTCGCTGTGACAAAAGTATAGGTGTTTTGTCTGAGGGTTGTTGCAATTACACCGTGTGGAGTGTTGTATGTTTCGGTTATTGCATATAACAGACCGCAGGCTCGTGAAGTGATTTTTCACAGAGATAAGGATGATAGCGGTAATAAATCAAGTAAATCAAAACATCAATTTTTTTCTATGAAATCACAAAAACAACATTTAATTTGTAAAATTAAATTTAAATGGTTAATTACGCAATTATTTTTTTGAAAACCACAACAAATGTTACATACTAGATACATCAATGGAATTTCACTTTAAAAACAAACATGTACCAAAGTCAATTGTAAGAAATATAAACTAAATGACTTCTTTAATTGATTAATAACTTACAAAGGAATTAACTATGATAAAATTTGTTGTAAAACACATTTATTTGTAATGTAGTCTGGTTGTATTAGAAAAATTATATAACAGTATTCAAACTTTAAAAGAGGAAAAGCCATGATTGATATTTAACATCACACTTTCGTTCATCTCGTGGAACTACCTAATATTCTATCTTTTTAATAAGTTATAAGAAAACTAAAAATATTTTAATTACCACAATGACGGCTACAAAAGCACCTAATGCAGATCCAGCAAGAACATCACTCCAATGATGCTTGTAATCTGATACCCTCGACAGAGGAGTTACTACGGCTAGCAGAAAGCACAAATACTGAAGGAAATGGCGTAGAAGTTTGGATCCCCTCCATGTCATGCGAGCTTGAAGATACAGCTGAAAAAAAATTATTCAAATTTTAACAAAATTTTAACAGTAAGGTTGTATTTTCATGTCTGATTTTGTAATAATAAGTAAATTTTCCAGTCACTTTCAGACTTTATTTTAAACAATTTCCAAAAAAGGAAAAAAAAAACATTTTTGGTACTTATTTGTTATTTCTTCAGGTTCTTATCCTGTGGAGAAACATTGATAAACCACATGTTAACATGAAAACCCAAATATTTTACATATTTTTTTCAGTAGTAATATATATAACTAAACAAAAATAAAGTCTGAAAGTGGTCGGAAATTTTACTTATTATACTGAAAAACATTTATTTAAAGTTATAATAATAGAATATGAATTTTTAAGCTTCTCCAAAAACAACCACCACAATTATAAAACATATCTCTCACTATCGATGCAAAACAGACAGCAGCCACCACAAATTTAGCTGCTTACAATTTCAATTCATTTGCAAACAAGTCGTAGCTCGGATAAAAATAACACTCCCTTCTCATGTAAGATGTGTAGTTGTAGAACATTTAATATCAGATCTTAAAGCTATTGAATTTCAGGCAAAGATCAGCAGAAATGCTATTTCAAAAAAGAGGAAATGGTGGCCATTAACATTCATAAAGAAGCAAGTAACCACTTGATACAGGGCTTTTGGGACATAGATTGAGATCTTTTTCATACAGCAGCTATCTTAGCGAACTAGATAAATAAGCAAATATGACTACTTTAGGTCAGGATAACCCGACATGTCATCACCCGCTCAATGGGGAAACATGATGTAGACTTCAGACTAAAACGCACAGCAGAGAAAAGTTTCAAACACACAATATGCAATGATAGCTCTATTTTACGGCAATGGTAAATGAATACAAATTTCAATACTTATACGTACACAAATATTGCCACATTTGTGACGACTCAAGGGCGCCGCCGCTGTGGCCTAGTGGCTAACACCCGTCAATATTTTAATTCACTTTTCACTACTTTGTTTAATTTTTTCCAGATAGTTTTTTGGTAACAATGAGTGTTACATCATTTCCTGTTCTATGTCTATATAAGGCGGTGTTCTGCCATGCGGCGGGCAGTTGAGTTGTACCATGAGCGTCGGATCACACCTTGTATAAACTTATGCAATATAAATAAACGTGTTCTACGATAAAAACGGGCTTCATTATTCCAACGTTTCGATTTCTACGTGACAATATTAACAATTCTTAATTAACACCACACACAAATTTATATTTAAAAAATATTGTAAAACTTTTCAAAATCAATCAAATTGTATCTAATTTTTTTTAAGAGAGAACAGTTATCAAAGCCAATTCTAATACTTTATTTGCAACATATAAAAGATACCTGAAACACTGGCTTGAATGGTAGCAGTATATTGCCACAACTCAAGACCTGCAGTGATGGCAGAGCGGTAGCGAGCCGGACTGCAGACACACAGACTGGGGGTCGAGTCTCAGCCGATGCAACCGTTTTTATTTGTTTAATTTATTTACATTGTTTGCCTTTAGTTTCTAGTATTTTCTGTTTCTAGAATGTTCTGCTTCTAGAATATTCCATGTATGTATAAATAGGACTGGATTCCAAATCGGAGTCAGTCTTAAGCAGTACGAGCTTTGTACAGCACTTCGCCGTTGATTAAACGCTTATAACCTCTACGCGTGTGTGTTATTGAATCTCACGATCCCCAAGAAACGTGACAATATAAATAGAAATGGATAACTCTTTCATTTACAGTCCTGAATAGCCAAGATCTGACAGGAACTGTAAGGCGGACCATACAAATATCTCAAACTTTGAACAAAACCAGAAAATGCCAAATATTTAAAAACTGCTTAAAATTTGCAACAGGCGACTTACAAAAGTTGCAATAGAATAGTTGCTAGACATTGTATGCAATTGGGTTCTATGAATAACGTTCAACTTAGAAGAGGCAATTACAAAGTATTAAAAAATTTTTACCAAGCTCATATAGACCAGCAATAAGTTTGAGTGTAACTCAACATAATAAATTAATTGTTGCATTAGCGGACAAATATTTCTTTATAAAAAAAAAACAGAAATTCAGTATTAAAAATCACAGAAGTTGGGTAATTCTTTACCTTCCAAAATATGGCAGCAATCCACCACCAACTACTACAGTACTTGTTACTTGCATGCATTGCATAATACTGTATTAAATTTGCATTCTTTTACTTACTACTAGGTAAATCATAGTCACTGCAGAAAATGAGGAATGCCCTGATGGAAAAGACAACCTGAAATGCATAATAATAGATTATAAAAAGCAAATTCTTCATAAATTATTCTCGCAATAAGCATCAAATTTTATACAAATAATTATTTAATTACAGAAATATATTATGGTCAATGTAAATATGTTCCAACTAGATACTAATTTAGGGTCGTGTGACAGTCAACTATACAGGAGGAGGCATTAAGGTGCATCAGAGGTAAAATAAATAAGGGGACTAAAGACAGAAATATTTGTAGCAGGATAACCTGTGGGAAATGGTGGCTGGGCTTAAAGAGTATTTCAAGTTCACCCCCAATGTGTCACACTTTAAATTTTGTACTGCTATACTCCTTCATTCTATAATGCTTTTAAATAAATTTAAAGACTATAACATTTTAAAAGCATTGTAAAATGAATATCTTTTACTAAATTAGAAATATTTAAATGTCTAAGTCTTTAAATTTATTTAAAAGCATTGTAGAATTAGGGAAGACAAAAAACGGAAAGTCTTGGTAATGGGCGTGGCTTTGTGGCATGTGACGTATCAGGGGGGTGAACACAAAATGCCCCTTAGCCCCCGCACACCTTTTCGAGATGATGTAGGATTCAGCATTCAATACACAATATGCACTTTTCCGAGATCTGATGAAATATATGCCGGAACTCGGATTACATTCTACAGAAACTAACAAGTCCTGGACACAACATCCTCCAGTAACTGTCTTTCCCAATTCACTCACTTTACCTATTGTGGCTGAGAGAGTAATGCCATTTATTGACAAACTTTATTTGCATTTACCCAAAATGACAAGTAGGAATTGAAAAAAACTTTATTTGCATTTACCCCAAAATTACAAGTGGGAATTGAAAAAAAACTTTCAGCTGACAACTACTTTGGGACAGTCATGCCCCCACTCCCATCCAGCCCCTCGGCAAGCTCCGCCCCATCATCTAATCGCCCCGTGTATTAGGCCAAAAAAGCTCATTCCACCTACACATGAATTTAAGTCAAAAAATATTTGCCAGGCATTCATTTGGCGATATTACATTATTACAAGTCTGTGTTCAAGTCGAGGGGGCAATGGAGGAGGGGGACGAGGTGACTGTACCAAACTAGTCCGGTTCCCAACTTTCCTGGATTGAAGATAATAATCTCTAAATGATGGATAAAATTCTTTTTCCCCCAATTTACATGATGCACACTCAAATCCAACATGATACTATGTTATATTGCAGTTGGTAAACACTATATTTCAAATAATTCAGGAAAACTAACCTCAGTTCTTTAAACAACTCCTTTCTTAGTCCATTGCATGAAAAGTCTTCAATATATAAATGTAATTTTTGCGGATCAGAGCAGTTGACATTGGGTTGGCAAACATCAAAGAAATGAGGACGAAGTCGTCCTATAGTGTATTTTCCGACATCAGTTGTCATATGAGAACAAGCAACTGCAAAACCAAACACGCCAATAACCTTGTAGCAATTCCATATCCACGGATTAACGGTCCTTCCAAGAAACATTCTAGCCACTTGTCCATTCGAATTTTTGTAATGTATATACTCTATAAACATAAACTAAAATAACGCACAATTAGTAAATTTGGATTATTTTATATAAAGCCCACAATAAAGGAAAATATTTTACCGATAAAATGGGAGCAAACATTCCCACAGCATATAAAACACCGCTTGAAATGGTAGAGTCTTTATAAGGATGTTTGAGAGAATCATCATTGCAGAAAAAGCCACGTTCATATGGTCTTCCAAATAAGTAAAATAACAGAATTGGAAATCCAACTGGAAAAAAAAGACAAAGGAATTAAATACAAAAATTAAAACAACGTTAAACAAACTCTACTAATAAACTAAATTATATTCACGAATAAATAAATAATTTATTTTTAAGTTGACTTTACCAATATCTAGGAACATATAGATAGATTTATTTCGTTACAATGTGCTGAGCCCAGTGGCAGCATATATTTAATATTCCAATAAAGGAATAAAGTTTTTAACAAATAATACTAATAAAAATGTATGTACTACGAATTCAACAGGACCAATAAATATTTTTTGAATAAAATGTTTGTACAGATTTATATTACTTTTAGGATTGCAAATTTGAAATGTTATTGGACTGTGGTTTGCTCATTCTGGAATATCAGTATTAATGTTGAATGCGTAGTATATTTCAGTAGAATCTGTCATACCTATAAATAAACACAAGAAGTCGGTTACGACTTTTCTTAATAAATATTTTGACTCCTTGTCCATATTTAAGAAAAAAAATTGTCCTAATAGATTAATCGCTTCATCATCAGTGAACACGTGTCGGCAAAGAAACGTTGTTAATAGGTAAAAATGCGGATTATTTATTACTCCGTAGCCTCAAAGTGGTGCGAATCAAAACGTCAAATACTCGTCAATCCAGGCTTGGCTACGATAAAAAACACAAGCAGAGATGTTATACCAAACGAGCATTATCGAAGATGTATACGTCATAGGTAATATACTTCACTTTTATAGACAAACAATGAACGGAGTATGGAAATAACACATTTAAAGGCGTAACTCTATTCACAATTAATCCTCTTTAATTATTTTCCTGCAGTTATACAGCTCCACTGTATCTTACTTCTTTAAAATAATTTTGTCATTTCGCCATTTTATTATATTACCGTTTTCAGAGGCGTGTGATTCGCGGTAAAATTCAGGAATGTTTTTTTGGACATTGAAAAAAAAAAATACAAAAGTCGTGAAAACTTGTAGTAAATTATTATTATTACTCCAGTACTTTGCGTTTCTGTTAGTATTGTGATCGTCGTTCATCCTGTAGACATCACAATACTGGCATAAATGCAGGGTCATAGACTTCTGCACTGGAACTGTTTACCAAGAGAACGTCCATTCGACAAGGAATGCCAAATTAAATATTAAGAAGCAGCCCTTTTAATAATAAATTTTTACTATCCAAGCTTTCCTATTGGTCCGAGGTATTCTTCCTACTTTCTCATTGGCTGCCCCAGTCATTTCTCTTCTATATTGTTTCATTCTTTTCCCATTAATCTAGACTTGATTTCTTCTTTGAAACTGAGAAGCTCCTCCTAATTCTATGTTTTAAAGTTTCATCATTTTATGTAATTTCTTCTCAGTGTTTATGTATGAATATTAACCCTTTAATAATTTGTATTTTCTTTAATATAAGTGTTCTATTGGTCCTGTTCTTGTATGTATGTGATGTATTTGTTTATTAATGCATTGTACATTTGTTGCATTTATGAATATTTTCAGGATTAAGAATTTTGTTAATGTGCTGTTTATGTATGTATATTTTTTTATTTGTCCTATTTCTTATTAGATTATTTATGGAACCAATAAATAAAAACCCTAACTGCCAGGAGAGTACAAAGTGTGGTAAAAAGACGTTGCTGTGGTCAGTATATCCTATTTCTAAGAATATACTTTGGTGTTAGGTACCTGTTCCTTCTCCATCGCCCTTCACTATGTGCAAATGACATGCCATGCCATTCCCTACGACACGTACTTGCCATATCAGAATATTTGAAACCGAAGCAAGCAGCAACAAGGAAGAGGAAGATTTCACAGTTGAGGAACGCATTAAGCAATTCATTTTAGTTTCTCTTTATTTTACAAATACTTACAAACTGATGAAATACTTATGCTAAGTAATAGTCAGATTAAAAATAATTTGAAAAGGTGCATCAAATTATATCACATATAAAATAAATCATTTCAAGGGTGATCATACATTTTAGGAACAAACAAAATTAATCTGTAATGAATTATGATTAAATGCAGGAATTATAAATTTGATGTAAATTAAAAATGTATAGCTACACATACAAAAGGTTATAATTGTAAGGAAACAGAATGTGAAATTACATTAATTCTTATTACAGCAAGCATTATTTCAAAATACTTTTAATTGGGTTCTGCATTGTACACTTCCATCAACTTCTCCATGATTTCCCAGAGTTTATCCTTCTGCAAGTCTTCAACAAAAGCCTATAAAAACAATTTAATTAGTTTATGGAAATGATGTGTTCTAGACAAAAATTATTAGATTCTTACCGAGTACCATGGTGGTTCCTCCGTCTCATCCGTGCATGGCACTTGTACACCGTAGCACTGAAGAGCAAGATTTATGCAGGCTATCGCAATATGCTGTGGATCGTAGTCCAAGATAGCTGGATCGTAATGTAAATCCTTTCAACAAGAAAACAAATCTGAGTGTGCAATAATTTGTATATTAAATTTAACAAACGTTTAGTGCGCCCGTGATCTACTTGTCAAAAATATATATCTTCAGTGCATTTGGTTTTAATTTAATTCTAACTTTAATGAAATACATATTGTAACACACAATTGCTTTAAACAATTACTTTTCTAGAATAAGAGATACAAAGATATGTTGTATTCATTTGAATATAAATAATCCATACTATAAATTTAGTTCTCCCCTATTCGTTAATGTTTCACATTTTTATTATTGTACTTATTTTGCTTAAGAATTACCTGCAAGAATGCAGCAGATGATTTTGCTATAGGGTACTTTTTCCATTCATCTTTTTCAAACCAGTCTTCCAAAGTTTTCAAATAATGAAACATGAACTGTAAATTAAATTATTTTATCACTATTAATAAATTTGTACACAATGTATGTTTTACATTTATTTTATAAACAGCTTATATGTCAAATTATTTTATTATTGGGAAAAACAACTGATACCTTATGTGGATGTACAATTGTGACTTCAAACTTGAGCATCCTCATGATCAACAGTTCTGCTTGTACAATGGCATCTCTCATATTCCAATATTCATCTCCGAGTTCCAAAGGAGCTGACCCTCTGTGCAAAGTGTTGTGTGTTACGTTGATAACATCTCGTATTTTCAAAGGGTCATCTTTTACTTTTCCAGCTAGGTAAAGGGTTGTGGCTGCAATAAGCTGTAAAAATAGTTAAGACGGATATAAAGCTTGGGAAATATTAATGTTTCAATCAGGATTATTTATTACTATTATAACAGTAAAAACGAAGTGTTCATAATTATAATAATTTCTTTCTGAAACTGCTACTTAACGATGCCTTTTTTCCTATTTAAAAGTTGACTACAGGTACTTGTAGTTTGTTCCACGAGAAGAAAAATACAACCCATCTATTATTTACATAGCATTTGCCTATAAATTCTGTATTCACAGGTCATGGATGTGGTAATTTAGAGGTAAGAAAAGAATTTTGTCAAAATGTAGAGAGAAACTGAAAATATTGGGCAGAGCCGAGAATCAAACCTGCTTCATTTGTTGTGTATGCAAACCTTTAAACTACTCAATCAACTCACAATTCTAAGAATATAACCAGTCTGTTAGGTGCGGAAAGGTGGAATTGAAAGAAGAGGAAACGATGAGTTTGAGCATCAAATTGATGTTAAATTACAATGGAAATGATTACATTTGCAAACAATTCCAAGAAATAGATTCTATTTCTTCACATGGTTATTTGAATGTTTTTACATTTGGTGATTCACAATGAATTTTGGCATACAGAACAGCTTTCAGATTCTTTAATATTCCGAAAAATGAAGATGGAGCCATACCATTATTTAGTAATGTCGCATCAAGAAATTAATAAAGAGACTTCTAACATTAACAATTTCCACAATTTTATTCTTGTGTAAATTTCTTCCACACAAGTGTCATATCAAAAATGTTGGACATGGTACAATTTTACTACAAGAACCAGACAATCACTCAATTAGAAACAAGTAAAAAGAAAAGAGCTGTTAGAGTTGTCAAAAAAAACTTATTATTTTCCAGTTTGGTGACACTGGCTATCAGTTTAACGAGTCAAATCCCTCACATTTATCTGTCTCCTTCCTATCCATTTTAAAACAAATTACAAATCAAATAATTCTGTACCAAGACTTAATTCAGTCTATAAGAATAATGCTGAGCACATAACTTACGTAACTATCATATCCACCAGATTCAGCCTCCTTGAAGAACCGATGAAACAAAATGGCTGCTGTTGCTATTGTCAAAGGCTGAGCATCCAACTTTACTCCTATTAACAATTCACAAGTTTTTTCATCATAAAAACTGAAGCTGTGAGAACCATAATTTAGTAACATTTTAGTGAATCCAGTAGCTTATGAGCGAGTCATACAGTAACAAAGATATTTCATTTAAAAATTTAAAATGAAGTAATGTGGCAAAAGAAACGTACATAAACAATTCCACCAACTTAGATTCTATTGTTTTAAAGTATGACAATAAGAATTACAGTAGAATCTAATATCTTATGGAAAAATACAGTTGAAACTATTCAGGGGTAAAACATTTACAATAAGAAAGCAATTGAATACCATTTCAGATTTTCTATAAACCTAGATATTATATATATTTTATTTTACACAAATATGAAATTACAGAAAAAGTTCTATTTTAGATATATGTATATGATTATACTAGGTTAAAAGAAAATAAAAGAAACAATATAAATTACCACTGTAGCCCCAATTTTCGCATGATCAAAATTTAGCACACATGAATTTTATTTCATTGATAATTCAGTCTTTTTTCAGAACGTCAATAAAGTTCCAGTATTTTGTTAGTTATAAAATTCTTCACACAATGTAAATGACAGATCAAATTAATAGTAAATATTCTATTTACATATTTTACAAAATTTCATATCAAAGAACTGCAAGAGAAAGTCTTTACATTTTAAATATAACAAGAGTAAGAATAAAATATAGCTTTGGAGACATTTCCTTTCAGAATGAATTGAATGAGAATTAATAGAGTACATATCAGATTGATATATGTATAACTAGCTCAGATGATATGATGGTTACACTATATTACAAATGGAAATATTAACAGTTCATTTTAAATAAACTGTTATCACAAAAAAGGATAATTATTGCACAGCAGTGCTTACTTTAATACATTGTGTATTACGAACACTACACAGATGTTGCGACAGCTCACTCATTTGTACAAATCTGCTCATTTCCGAAATTTATCCGCTTAATTCTAAATATTCCAAGATTAGATATACACCAAACATGCTATTTTGATTAAAATTGAGATAAACTGAAACTAAGTTACACACTTCACATATACAAAATTGAACTCGCACTGAAGTACGTAAAAAAATCAAATGGATATTTATAACTTAATTCCTTCAACATCTAAATACCACCAATTGTTAACTGAATGACAAGTTTACCTGAGCATATAAAGCTGGATTAAATGACTCATGGTGTTACATGATGTTGAGCAATAGCAAAACTTTGATATAATACTTACAATGAAATGTATTCCACATTTTCTTGCTTAGATTCAAAAACATACATCAGCAACATTGTTCATAGGTTACTCTTTACTTAACGTATTAACAGGATTTTGTCCGTGAATATATGAAGATAGTCCATAATGTGCAAACAGAACATGGTATATTTATTTCCATGCATTTATTAATTGCAGTGTGAACATGTTCCTCAGGAATGTAATATTTTACCATCATATTTTTAGATCAGAAATTAATCTTCATGAAAATCTTCAAAAACAATTAAAAATACCTATTGGATACAATGAAACATAATTACTTGAAACAACTCACAAAATCATAGCACATGAGACTTCAATTTTGTCATGAAATTAGAGATTTTTCTATTTTCAAATGTGGCCAATGGGAAAGTTTATTAAAATTAAATACAAATAAGGAATTACACAATGAAGAATGAACCCAAAGAAAACCAAAACACGAGTGTGAAATACATTACAACAAACATGTCAATTCAAGTCATCAGTTTTGCTTTGAGAGATGTACATACAATTTACTTGACACCTTTCACATATTTTCACAGCAATCAATTTGCAAACAACTGTATACAGTTTTTAGTTACATTGAACAAATAATTAATGATACGAAATTCATACCTTGACTGCAGTGTTCCAAGACAACCTTTATGGAGCTACTGAAATTAGGTCAAACCACACATTCATGTATTACTCTTTTGCAATGATATAAAAATGTGTGTGGTTACGAAAAATTGATGTACGTAAAAACAGAAATCCAAGTAAAATAATTAAAGAAAAGTATTGTTACAGAAATGTAGGGCAGATATAAGGAAATAAGATAAAGTCAGATGAAAAAGTAAAGAGAACCAATTAATCAAGCCAGTAAGAAGTTCAATTTGATTCTGTACTTTTGCTTCTCATATAGTCCTGAATTAACCAGTTTGTGAAGGTCCAGCAGTTGAAACATGACAGTAAAAATTGAAATTTACTGGATAAAGCTTAAAAACAAACAGATTACTGCAATCACTTAATAAAAGACTGAACAATAAATTCATTGTCCAAGTCATAAAAATAAAAGTTGTATGAAAAATTGACAACTTAACTTTCAAAATTGATTAAATAAATCAATAAAGCAATTCCAAATTGGTGAATATTTCACTATATACTGGTAAATCCACATGACAACCTGTTAAATCGCAATAGGACGAATTCTATCTTTGTGTGTGATGACCATTTCATACATTTGTAATGTGTATTTAAATAATAAACTAAAATGATTTGAACAAAAATAAGCAAAATATATACTACACACGAGGAAAAAATACAGTCAAACTTACCACATTCGAAAATGAATCTTACAGCAATGAAATTACTTTCTGACTGCCGATAATCAATAGCAGGAACTTGGAGACTCTTTTCCCTTTGCATTTGCATAACATCGATGACATCTTTCATTGTATCACTATCAGAAGCCACTGTTCTGCATTAAAACAAAAATATACAAACAAATAGGAGTTATCAAAAAAAATATATAAAATTCTCGAGAGTTAAGGTCAAACTAGTTATATTGATATTAATATTACCGAAACGTGCCACATTTATCATTAAAAGAACGCTAACAAATTGAAAAGTAAACTTTTTCGTGATTTCACAGTTAACTTTGAAAACATGCTAATTCCTTTGCATAAGAAAGTTTACTTGGATACTTACGCGGTTTGTAATAGCAACTACTACACAAACAGGACCAACCGGCTTAAAAGATACCTTTGTTTGAAAGGTTACCTCAAAGATATTAGTTATCTCAGGGCAAGGTAGAGCTTGTCTCAGGGCAAAGAGTATCTTAAATTTAAGATACTCTTTGGTCTCAGCGATAAAATATTACAATGAGGTATATAAACATATGAAATATATAAATTTACAAATATAGACACGCACAAAATTGCTTTTGACGATAAAGGAGAAATTATTCAAATGATTAAAAATCACTCTGGATAGATTAAATACTTGAGCAATTATGTCGATTGAAAGTGAAGATGCAAGGAAATTGGGGTTTCAAACTATTGTAGAAGATTGTGAATAAAAAACCACAGAAGAGTTGTCTCAATGTGTTATTTATTTTCAGGACTATTGTAGAAGAATTTACAGAACAAAAACTTAGATATACGTAAATTCTTACATTCATATTCAATGATGTAAAATTATATTCAATAAAATTTAATTGTTTTTTTTTGTATTTTGTGCGTTTTTATGTTTCAATACATGTAGAAGTTTACCTATCTTATCATCTATGACATATATATATATTTAATTTCCTTTTTATTAAAATATTGACCCCGCAAAAAAAATCTTGCTTATAACACGTGTTTTACAGTTTCTCGAGGTTTCCAGATGAAAGACGAGCATTAGAGAGACTCATTAAAACAGTCATTGTTAGAAAAGGGTTTATATATATTTTTTGGCAACTCCCAACTTGTGTGACTTTATATTATAGAAAAGTTAAATTAATCTCACAAACTGTTGATTAATTATGTTTTTAAAAAGGTGTTTGTGAAGACACTATGAACAAATGAAGACGGGACACATTAAATTGGGGTTATAAACAATATAAATACTAAAATAACGCAGTTTTTTTAAGCACCAATTTTAAACCATTATTTTGTTAATAGAACTTAAGTTTCAATGTCACTTTGAGAGTTGAAATAAAATATTATGAACGAATAGTGATGCTATTAATTTTTATTAACATTATATCAATTAATGTCAGATATTAAAATATTTAAATGAAATAATTTTACAATAGAAAACTATTTTTAATTAAACGACGTTTTTCGGTGCTTATTCGCACCTTCTTCAGGCTTTTCCACGATCGGATTGTTGTTAAAACTTAACATATTATAAAACGGCAACTTTTTTTTAAACAGAGGTCCAGGGCAACACCGAGACACTTAATTTAGCCACAACTGTGGCTCTCTTTAAAAAAAAATATGGCTCTTTTATAATATAGCAAATGTTAACAATTAATTGGATGTAATAATAATCTGATCATGGAAAAAATTGAAGAAGGTTCGAATTTGAACCGTAAAGTCGTTAGTTTTAAAAAAATATAAACTGTCTGGAAAAGAACCGAAAAGTCGTTAATTTAAAAATAAAAACTGTAAAAGAACTGGTCGTAGAATGATTTCATTTAACAATTTATTTTTATATTTTAGCGGGAATTTTTGATAACATAGCTTGATATCAAAAATTCCCACTAAAATAAAAATAATATCAAGCTATGTTATCAAAAACTCCCGCTAAAATATAAAAATAAATTGATATCAAAAATTCCCACTAAAATAAAAAATAAAAATAATATCAAGCTATGTTATCAAAAATTCCCGCTAAAATATAAAAATAAATTGTTAAATGAAATCATTCTACGACCAGTTCTTTTACAGTTTTTATTTTTAAATTAACGACTTTTCGGTTCTTTTCCAGACAGTTTATATTTTTTTTAAACTAACGACTTTACGGTTCAAATTCGAACCTTCTTCAATTTTTTTCATGATCAGATTATTGTTACATCCATTCAATAGTTAACATTTTCCATATATATATATATATATATAATATATATATATATATATATATATATAACGCCACATTTCATACAATTATTTTTTTACAGATAAAAATTTATTGACTATTTACGGGAATTAAAACTTATTTTCTGAGGATCAATAACGGTTTTTAAGACAATTAGTTTTTTTTCTTTCTTATATTCAATAAAAGACGACGCCATATTTTATAATACAAAAAAAAAATTCCCCAAGTTATATTTTCCAGGTGAATTTGTTCCAAATATAAATCTTGGCCTGACCCAACGTGTTGAAACCCTGTGTATCGGTTGAAATTTATATATTTAGTCTACCCAATTATTTTAGGTGCATCAAAATTTATATTTTAAACAAACATTTTCGTTTCTGTTTGTCTGTGTAATTTGGTCTCGTCACGCATTGCCATTGTTGTAAATCAGTTGTAGGCTTTAATTTGTCGTATTATATTTTTTTTCTCCTTCTCTGAATAAGTGTTGCATAGTTTAATTAGTCTTATAACCTGAAATGTCTATAGTGCCTTTCAGACTTTCAGTTCGTTGTAAAAAATTGTTTTACTTTTCATCCTCATATCTCTCCGTTCACACGGTCTATAATAATAATAATAATATTGACGACATGAAGATTATTGATCGTCTGAGGGTCACATTAGGACGGGTGCACGAATTGTAAAGCCACACATATACATAGAGCGATGTATTTTTTTTTAGGGGAAGAGGGTGGGGGGTGGGGGGGACTTTATTCAAAGTTGCATCAACATCAACAACAACACCTAGTTATTAGCGACTACACATTAAAGCCCTTTTACATTATTGTACC
Organism: Eucriotettix oculatus; assembly: GCA_034510155.1. Classification (NCBI taxonomy): domain Eukaryota; kingdom Metazoa; phylum Arthropoda; class Insecta; order Orthoptera; family Tetrigidae; genus Eucriotettix; species Eucriotettix oculatus. The sequence goes on from CM067381.1 coordinate 77,444,965, forward strand.
AGCTCGTAAAAACCCTCGCCCAGGTATCAATCAGTCTTGTTAGTCTTGGAAGTTTACATCAACCTTTCTGTATAGACACTATATTAAAAAGCACACAATTTGTCTGTTGAACTCTTATATATAAATTTCTTTCTTGCATTGTAATATTACTCAAAAAAATTTCGTCATTTTAGATTTCAAACAACTATTTTCTTCCTCTGTCCTAAGTATAAAATCATATTCCATAAATCCTATAGAGAAGCAAGCACAAGCTTCAAGGATGATGTTGTGGAACACGAGTCAGAGATTTTACATAGTTAGGTTGCTTTATTAATATTAAAATATACTGTAACTATTCATTAATTGTTTAACTTATAATAAGATTTTCTTAAGTTCTATACAGAAGACATACAATTTGTACCTTATATATATATATATATATATATATATATATATAATTGAAAATATTTTTACATCCTATACTAAAAAAAATTAGTGTTCTAATAATGTTCTTTCATAATTATAAATATCTACCCCTATGATACATTCAGCTCCATAACAGAGTAGAAGGAGTGGCCTTAGTAAGAACTTAGTTAGTTAGTTCATATTTGAACTTGTTTGGATTTATTTTTAATTGTTTAATGGAGGTGGGAAGTTTATTAAATATGCTAATAGCATTGTAATGTACACCCTTTTGTATTACCGTTAGAGACTTCCCTTCCTTCCTTCCTTGTGAAAAATTGTTTTTTTACTTCTGGTATCAAACTCATGTATATCTAATTCTGCTGTCAGAGGATCGTACACTCCACAAATATTGAAAACAAATATAAATTGATGCAATTTCCTGCTTATGAAAACATAAATACTCTTCTGTTCCAGCGTTTTTTAATTAATAATTTCCCAATTGTTATTTTCCTTTTAATGTGTTTATTTAAAAATATAAATTTTGATGCACCTAAAATAATTGGGTTAGACTAAATGTATAAATTTCAACCGATGCACAGGGTTTCAACACGTTGGGTCATGGCTGTAAACCCAAGATTTTTATTTGGAACAAATTCACCTGGAAATTATAACTTAGAATTTTTTTTGTATTATAAAATATGGCGTCGTCTTTTATTGAATATAAGAAAGAAAAAACTAATTGTCTTAATACCCTTATTGATCCTCAGAAAATAAGTTTTAATCCCCGTAAATAGTCAATAAATTTTTACTTGTAAAAAATAATCATATGGTGTGTGGCGTTAAAGAGGTATGAAATGTGGACAATAGGGATAACATTAGAGGGAAGTGTGTAGGGTATGAACGGAAGAGGGAGACCACGGATGGGATATACTAAGCAGATTACCACAGTAACAACACAAAAAATATTAACGAATTCTAAAAGAAATAATGTCATTAAAATTAGAGTATTGAACATTTAACTGTTCGAACAGATGTTTTTTTCATATCTCCTATGACTTGCAGGATTGCTGAGCATGGTACATCTGTATGTTTTTTGTTCAACTACAGGTGTGTAAAGTACCCTCATCTTTATGACATGGTGGAGCTGAACTAGTTTGGTTACACCAACGATATCAAAATCATTTTATTTGATTAACATTTTTTTTTTGTTTTTGTTTTGAGGAATGAAGGGGGGAAAAAAATCCTGTTGTTGTATTCAGTCCTTAGACTAGTCTGATGCAACTCTTCATGCTAACCTTTCTGTGCAAGCCTTTTCATTTCCACGTAAGAAACCACATACTCTCAAATCTACTGAGCATATTCCATCTTTTCCCCTCCCTCTTCTTTTCAATTGCTAATTTTGTAAGACCTTCATGTCTGAAAATGTGGCCTATTAACACATCCACTCCCGACGACACTTTATTTAAGTTCAGACTTTAATCCGCGCCACCGACGGTTTTAATCGTGCTGATCTACGCAGCAGAAATTCCTTCGCCAGTGCCAACAATGCTTGAAACTGTCAAACAATGAAACTCAAAACAATTGTTATGGTTGGTATTATTTGGCCTTATAGACTTGTATGCAGACACTGAAATATCATTTATCAACAAAGTAAGATTGCACTCGGGTCATTTTATATTACGTCAATGGTAGTGAACGCGTTTAATCGATCCCTTCTTTAGGTCTTCCATATTGTTCTCTGTGGTAAAAATCCTATGGTGCGAATAAATAAATAAATATGGATAGTGAAGATCATTCATGTTGTGCATCTCAACTAGCCTTTTGCTGATGTTGGTCAAACAGATTAGTATGGCTTAAAAATTGTTGAAACCTTGATTTTATGTAAGGGTTTTAAATACAAAACTATTCGAGTATTGAATTTGTGAAAGTAAGAAGAATTACATTCACATCAAAACAAAGTCGCCAGACACAATGTTTATAGCACTAGTATACAGCATTCCATTGACAAAGTTGACAGCAATTTATTCATTTTGTAGAATGTGAACAACCTGTAAATAATTTTTTATCAGAATAACTGATTTATGCAAATATATTTTCTGACTGTGTATAGTTAATAAGGACAGGAAAAAGAGATAGAAATTTGGTGGTTTACCAAAAGTGTTAAGTTGGCAGACACCATGCCGAGTAAAATTTTCAGAGGCCTGCCAACTTTACACATTTCGTAAACCACCAAATTTCTCCGTTTCTTTGCCGAGCTTAGTTTTTTAAAATTTGTTTCACAATGTCTTTTTCTGACTTGTGTATATATATTTATATATATAAAGAAAAATAATTATTTGGGCCAGGTAATCGTTTTTTAAAAAAAAACATGTATTGGGAAAAATTCAACATTTATTGGTAAAATCAGTTTTACATAACATAAGGTCAGTTAAACTTCTGGCATATTATTTTAAATATGGTGTTACATAATTTACTATCACATTATTTGAAATCAATTTTTGTAATTGAGAAAGGTGGGCAAAATTGTATGGCAATAATGATATGCAGCCAAAATGTATCTAAGGAAATACTTTTTACAATTACCTCCACTAGTTTTTTCAACTGTATGCAATAAATTTCATCCACAGCTCTTGAAAGATGTTCCTAATACGTAATATCGGTACGATTGTATATTAAAGTTGTGTGTGTGTGTGTTAAAAATACACTAATATTTGAACTTCAATTAATCAAATTTGTAGCAACACATCCAAAAATTATATATCTGATAGTAACAGAACATGAATTTCAACAAATCACAAAAAAAAACAATATTTCCTTCAATAAATTTTTTAGCTTCATAAAGATACATTACACAGAAACAGTCTTTATAGTGATAATTCTACAATGGTTGGTCCAAGCACAGGAATTGCATACTATACATTTTACTAAAATTTGTATAGCATTTTAAAGTCATTATTCAAGGCAAATGCATATATAATCTAATATACTCTACTTATGTTTGAACATTTATTAATACATTCACAGAATCACTTTATAGAACCGTTATCCCATGCAATTGCTTAAAACTAGATAAATATAACATTTCATCATATAATTAATATTTTCCCCCTAATTGTTATATTCATTTAGTTGGAAAACAAAGATTGGTAACAGTATAAAATGCACACTAATTGAACTGGGAAGTAAGAGGTTATTATGCCATATAATTTTACAATTTTTGGATATAATGCTCAAATACAATACATAAGCATTCATTTAATTGCACAATAAAATTAAAAATAAAATCTATTGATTCATTTCACTACCGAGTGCTGTGAAAAGCAATGAAACATCCGGACACACACAAAAAACCGCAACTTTCTTGTTCCCCCAAGTTTCAAATATTAGGTATGTTGTTAATGTAACGTAATACTAAAACTATATATAAATTATCTATATAAATATTCTAAAACTAAAATAAAATCAATATACAAAATGGCATCTAAACAGATACTGGATATTTTTTTTTTTAGTTACAGTGAACTAATAACAGTGACACATAAACAATTTAAAATTCAATAACAGCAATATAAAGTGTTTATTTTGATTTATGCTAACAAAAAAAAAATGGCACAAATATTTATAAAGGTGTCAGTCACAACACAAAAAAAAACTTGGCAAGAACACTTTTTTCCTCTCTCTCTCTCTTTCTAAAATACAGTACTATCAAATAATAACTAACCAACCACCCAACACCTATGTCAGTTACGATAAAGTTTGCGTAATTAATATGTACTTATGTGAAAACCCCACAAAAATTTATTAATAAATAATAGAATAAGATTATTACATAGCAGATCATATATTTTGTTGAAATTATTGAGAAAGAGTATTGTTGTCTAGGTGTAAGGATATTGTCCAATTTTTTATAATTGTCAAAAATTATGAACTAAGGTGAGTATTTGACTTTGAGAAAAGTGAAAAATATAATACTGACATTTCTACTTTTTTTTTTTCACACACTTACTAAAATTACATTAATACAAAATTTTAAACTACTCATGCAGTGGCAAACACATGGCAATAAGTTATGTTTACACTTAAAAAAGAGTAATTTCTGGCAAAGGGTCCATTGTAAAACATGAAAAAAATAATAATTTAATAACTATGAACTCAATAATGAATGTTTTAGCACAATTGTTCTATTGTTGTGCATTATATTAATTTGATCTATATTAATGACACTTACTGACTAGTAAGTGGCCATTTTCATTTCTAAAATTATTTCCATTATACAATTTTACATAAATTTATAATACTGATGCGGGTCCAAATTCATGTAATCTAAAGGTTTCATATCAAATATGTTAATGTTACAATGGAATGTGCATTTCATCACTATTCTCAGGTGCCTCTAGCATACAAAGTTACAATTAAATCACAATGTTAGGTGCCAAGTTTGATCAGCTACAGAAAATTCTCAATTACATCAAAAATGAAACACAAGAAAAGTTATTTACAGTTTTGTCCTGGCAAAAAAACACAATATTTAATAACATTGAAATTCTAATATTTTGTACATGCAACATATTGCCCATTTATGATATTTGACAGTGAATAACAATATATATAAACATATGTTAAAAATCATACTTTATGGCTACATTGTTATATTAATTATTATATATTGATTAAGAATAACAAGTAATAAAGTTGAATTATAGAATTGCACACACAAAAAAAAAAGGTAACAAGAATGTTAGATCACTGGTATATATTTGTTCTACTTTTCAAGTACTTAACAAATAATTAAACAAAAAATTGGAATAATTTGTACTTTACTCTATTTAATTTGTCAAATATCAAGTATTAGTAGACATTCACAATTTAAGTTTTGCTTGCTTCATAATATAAAATCATGGCATCAGACACTTAGATCTTTACTTAACGTCGAATGGTGAGAATTCTGGCAGTGAGCGATTCGTTATAATTAATCTTCTCGTGTTACTTAAGTGCCTTCGAAATAGGTTTCGGTTGTCAAATGCGTTTGTTGGCACCTATCATCATAATTAGGTTATGATATTTTTAACTAAGGACGCTGTGATGTAAATTCATCCTTAAAGCAGGATATTAAAACTTTAGATTAAAATTAGCCATTGTTTAGTAGAATAAATAAAGGATATAACAGTATGAAAATAGGTACATTTAGAAGGACTATGAAATACTATTCAGATATTTCATCGAATGTCACCAATATTTGACTTTGATCCAAAAATACGGATGAGTTGATCTTCGTAATCATCTATGTTCCTCTTCATTATTTGCATGCACGGGCCCAACAATCGTTCAAAGGCTTCAACGTCGAGAACTGAAAGTAGATTGTTAGAATTCAAAATAACTTTAGTTGAAAAGCAGTGAAAATGTTATAGGAAAAAATTGTAGACTAAATATGTGGGGAAGGTTATTATAATTATCAACTTTTGTGAAACAGATGATAATACATACTGTGATATTTCATTATGGAAGGCCAGTGGTGGCCCACGAGTTTTTCTAAGTTATATGCTACATCACCTTAAGCAACAACAATTTTTACAAGGATAACTGTGTGAAATAAAATAATACCAATACTCCTCACCAGATGACCAAACACTCCATCTACACAGCTTCCAATTGTGTCTAATTTTCAAAAGCTGAATAATTTAGCAACAGGGTCAATACATATTTCTAACTGAAAAGTATTTCTGCTTTGAACAAATTTTAAATAAAGTTAATTTTAGGAACAAACCACACGCAATGGCAGCATTGGAGTGTGAGCCTTATAAGGATGCACCCTCTACGGTGAAATGGAATACTTATACAGAAATAATATACTAACGTAGCATTAGCAGAAGTGAGTGCACCATTATGTTAGTTTATATAGTCTTTGAAATCAAAGCAAAAAATTGAAACCATTAAAAAAACAATTGTGTGTTACGAGTTTAAATTTACACCCGTTATAAATTAGTAGAACAATTTATGGCCTTTCACAGACTTTATTCCCTTAAATTTAATTAATAACGATGTTTTGGCATAATATAATAAAGTCTGTGAAAGGTCATAAATTGTTTTATTTATTTGTGCGTTGCATCACATCACTCACCACTGCAGAAAGCCGATTTCCAAAGACAATAGAGTATATACCATTCAATATTGTCTACACTGATGAGACATAGAAGTAACAGTCAGCTATTGATAATACATTCTCTAAGAGCAAAATTTGGTGCAAAGTATAGGGCAATTATGTATTCATAGTAATATATAATAGCAATAAAACACGTTGAATACTTACAAGCCAGTTTAACTGTCCCTATTGCATAGGCGGAAGCAGCTCTAGGTTTATGAGTAACAAGGGCCAACTCCCCAAAGTAACCTCCCTTGTTTACACGATTGATCTAAAGTCATAATGAATATAAAGATATAAAAGTAATCAGGAGCAACTCAAATTAAAAATGTAATGAAAGAACCAAAAGGTACCTCAACTTCTTGACCATTATCTCCTACAATTGTTATTTGAATAGATCCTTCTTCCACAAAATACATTCCATCAGCCTGATCACCTTGCTTAATGATAAGCTCAGAATCGTCATAAGAGCGGGGCACCAAGGCGTCAGCAAGATTCATACGTTCGTAAGCCTGAGGAGAAACAAAAATGAATGCGGTTATATACTAAAACATACCAAGGTAAGTTGAAATATGAACTTCAACGCTTAAGTTAAGGAATACAAGAAATGATCTATTATTCATAAAAATTAAATTTACCTGTAATGCCTTAAGCATTGGAACACTTTCAATCAATGTTTCATACATTTTCCTTTTCTTAAAAGCACTTTTCAGTACTATTCGACGAAATGTTTGCCGATCCATTGCCCACAGTGATCCCTGTGAAACTGCTTGTATACTTGCTGCACGAGGCATGTTGTATAAAAGTGCCAATTCACCAAAGCTTCCATGGTTGTCATAAGTATGTATGTGTTTCTGCTCACCCGGTGTATCAGTTGCAACAAAGGCATGGTATATTCCACTGAAAGAAACCAAATGTTAGCATCAAAATTCATTTTTTTGTGAATAGACCACTTAATGTAATAAAATACATTAAAATTATTCAAGCCGGCAAAAATCACTTAATTTTTATGATGAAGTATAAACTGTGTACTACTTACGCCAGCAAGAAAAATTTAATATAGTAAATAAATTAATATGTATTTCATAATAATTAAATCAAATAAATTTACAACCAAATTGCAGACAGAGTTTTTATTTAATTGAACCAATGTTTCATCACCTAGTTTAGGACTTCCCCAGGGAATTTCTTCAAATGTTATTACAAAAACTTTAGAAACAGATTGATTAAAAATGATTAAAATTTCAGTTCATTAGTATTAATAACATGGTGACGAAAGGACTGTTTAATTAAATAAAAACTCTACATCTGAAATTTGGTTGTAAATTGATTTGATTTAAAAATATTAAATAGCAACTTTAACAGAAAAAAAAAATTAAATGTACTATTCGTTTACCTTTCTATGACATAAAAGTTGTCACCATCATCCCCTTGACGAATGATAAAATCTCCATTTCCAACTTTTTTCTCAAACATTGCATCTAACACTTCTTGCGTCTGTTCCTAAAATGGAATTAAAAAAATGTTGAATGTGGTTTAGATTTTGAAATGGACTAGTTCTAAATGTGTAAATAAAGTAATATATACAGTAATTGTATTAACGCACAGCAAAGTTCATAAATGTTTAGACTGCATTTTGTTCTCTAGATTGTACTAATTTAGTATAACTCTACATTGGGAGATTAAAGCCTGATGAAAATAAATACCCCATGTCTCACTCCACTGTTCCGTAATATCACAGCCTTAATCAGAACGGAAAATAACTAAATACGTTTCTTATAACAGAACTACACTGTGCAGAGCTAACCAGATTAATAAAGTTATATTGTTAAGATAATTGATATGGACAGTAAAACAAGAAAGATAGACCTGGTATTGGAATTTGGGAAATTTTTTGACTCTCACACATGGGGGGGGATTGGGGCTGGAAACACCAACTGTACCAGTTCTGAGCGCAGCTTTATTAGTCAACCTGAAAGCTAGGTAAGAAGATATTGGGTGATGAAGGAAGTAGCTAAGGATAGGGCAAGGTGTACACAGAAAATTTGGAGTAGGCAGAACACTTAATAATAATAATAATTAGCACAAATACCAATAAATAACCACAATATTTCAAGCACTAATGCGTAATTATGACAAGTTTTAAACAATAACTAGCTGATAACATTAACAACTAAAACTCACTTTATCCAATGACCTAAACAGAAGAATGTGTTTCACACTGTCAGCCAACCTCTGTCTTTGCACATCTGATTTTGGATAAACGACCTACATGAAAATAAAATATGGTAAGTATTGAAGTTACTGAGTGAAGCTAACTTTTCAAAGAACATTTACATGCTCAATTTCATTGTAAAGACTTGAAGGAATTAAGAACAACAACAACAAATTATGGTTCAAAATGCAAATGGCAATTTAATCAGCAACATTTAAAATGTAAGGTGATTCTTCATTTAATAGAGTAAATGTTAAATTGTAGATGCATGATGCACAATTTTAATAGCTTTCACACAAATAATTTAAAATATGAATATATTGGCAGTTGTTCACATTAACATAAATAGCTTACGAGTTTTAAAAGCACCATACTTCCTCTCTTCATTATAGAAATTAATTTCCACAATTAAATGGAAGACCTACATTTTTGTACTAACTATTATTAATAAACCTGAGAACCAAATAAATACCTTTTCTCCGTCATCATCATCATCTTCAGGATTATAAGTTTCAGCGAAAACAGACTTCCGGCGAGTTGAGAACCGGTTGACAGGTGGCTCTGGTTACAAACATTCAAAGTTACCAACACCAATAAATAATAAACCTTATAAAATTAAATTACACACAGAATAAACCTTGGGCAATCTACTACTGATTGGAGCTTTTAATTTGTGCGTTTGATTCACAAGTTAAATTGCAAATGTTTCAGACACCATGAATCAAGAATAAGCTACCTAACTATAAAACATATAGTGCTAACAACATTCTTGCAGCCAATTCTAAATCAATATATTTTCAATTCCTTACTCTTGAGACAAGAATGTTTCTTTTATTTCAGACACTCAATAATAATGTAACTTTGTATTTAGCCTGCAAACAATTTAAGTACATAGAATCTTTAACAATTAAATGACCTCTCCACCATAATAAAGGATAAAACCACACTACTCCCACATGTTATCACAGAAGAAATATATTGTGTTGGAAATTGAACGTGTTTCGCTTGGGTAAATCACTTATAATGTTACATACTTATTTGGGAGAATTAAAACCAATATTCCTGGCGATATGCATTTTTATGGGATCATTAGAAATGATGAACGTTGTACGGAACTCTAGATGAATTGTATACAAGCATAAATTATTTAAATTTCAGCATAAGATAAAAAATTCTCGAACATAAATCAATTCAGTAAAATTTTCTCTCCGGTAAAACTTTTTGTAATTTACTAGTGTTTCACCAATAACAACAGAAAAGTCTGAAGTTGGATTCAGAAGGATTTAACACTGTGAAATAACATTAGATACAAGTTTCTGCCATCAAAGTCTAATAGATTAGCAATGAAGACTTGGAATTAGCTACCAAATTAGCCTCAGTATACGAATTAAAAGTTATGTAAAGAACTCATAATTCATTTTTATCAGACGCATTAGTATGGTTATTTTGTAGAGAAGAAATCCATAATTGAATCTATTGACAGGATACAAAAATTTAATTTTCCCAATTATAATCAACACATTTTTAACTTACAAAATACTAGATTACTTATGCTGTAATTGATTTATAAGAAGGCCGTAATAGTACAGGATAAGAATATTTTATTATTCACAATGAATATAAAGATTTTAATACTAATTCCAGAATATTCAACTGCAATAGTATTCACATGTTCTTATCACATATTTTCCGTCAAGTATCCAATTTTGATTTTTTTGCATTTCCTTTGAGCCTTCGTAAGTAATTAGTACAAGTATGAATATTAGGAAATTTATAAAACCATTTGTATTGAGTGTGGCATTATATGGGTGCAAAACATAGATGGTAGGAGTTGCAGAAAGGAATAGAATAGAAGCTTTTGAAATGTGGTACCACAATTAGCATTAGAGGGAAGTGTGTGGGGTAAGAACAGAAAAGGGAGGCCAAGGATGGAAAATGCTAAGCAGAATAGGGAGGATGTGGAAGTTATGTAGTAATAAAAACTGTTAGCACAGAGGGTTACATCAGACCAGTTTAAAATCAGAGTACAAAAACAACAAATAATTAGCGCAAATGTTTTCTCAACCTTTTATAAGGTAAAAACTAATTATAAGACACTTAAAATATTATCTTCTTCCTGTCTCACAGCACTGCAATCATTTCTCTTTTTTTTACACCTAAGCTTCAGCATTTCTGATTCATAGGCACCACTAATTTGGCCAAATGCTTTTTTTTAAATATAATTTTACATTACAAAGATAAAGTGAACAATGTTCATACTCAAATCTTTATTCAAATTACAAAAATCAATGACGCAATTAATTTGCCATTATGATTACATATTAGTGTGAATTAACTGCAGAAAATATTACTTTCGATATTTGACCTTGTTTGTAAAATTTAACATAAATGTCCTTTACTGATGCAAAATTGTGACATTTCCAAAATTATTTTCCTGATCGCAGATTCTTCTTTTATGCATACCATTTGCAGCTCTGGTAGTGTAATAGCATCTATTCATAATAGGATTGTCATTCTTATAGAACATCTATGTAGTGTCATTTTTTTCTTATATTTTGTGTAAAAATGTATAATTTTTTTGTATAACACACAAATATTACTACATATGAAATTCAAGCCGAAAGTTGACAAATTCCTTGAATTTCAAGAATCTTTCTTCATATTGAAAGGGTTTTTAGAATTCAAATTTAAACAATTATACTTAGGCATTAAACAGCATTTCTTATCATTAGTTTTTAATATTTAGCGGTGAATTTTGTACATTCAAAATAAGCATTATGGCATTATAAGTTTTAAAAATGTATTAATAGAAGATCAAAAATGAGTTATGGTTAAGTGTTTCATGCTTTTTTTTTCTAGGCTATTAAGTGTATAAAACTTTGAAGAGCATAATTTTGTACAATAAAATTGAACCAAAAATTCACAGAACATATATATATCAAAGCAACTTTCGAGTGGATCACATCCAGCAAGTTTATAAATCAAGTACACGTCATCTAGAGGGACCAGGTACAGATAGAACATGGTTCTCTCATTACTTTTACGAGATCAATAAAAGTGATCTATTACCTTCTGAATGTGGCAAACATACAGTACACTCCCACTTCATGTCACATCCAAAAACAAAATAGTTTTGTGGTACAAAAGACATTCAACAAACATGAAACACATACTTTCCTCAAGCTATGGGTTCTACCTACCTTACACTTGAGGAGAAACTGTAATAATTACCGTTCAACTGAAAATGTGTAGACAAACAAAGCAATATATTTCATAATAAGCCAAAAGTTAATAATGCTACCATCAAATGCGATTCACATTTGACAAGATTTTTGGTTAAAAGTTACGCAAAGAGAAAGAATCATTGTTAGCAGTCATCGTTTAAGATACGCTTTCATATTTTTCTCCAAAAAGAGTATATATGAATATCAGTATATTAACTTATTCAAACAATTCATATAAAAAAAACAATATATTAAAGAAATTTTGTTTCTCTCAGCTTGAGATATATTGAATTTACAGGTTTCCCTAAAAAATTGTAGTTAAATAATTCAGTAATCAAATTAGGAATAAGAAATCGGTGATGAACAACTGACTTGCCATTAATTGTAATTAGTTTCATTAAATAAAAACTTTGAGCCACAGCAGCTTAAGTAATTGTCCCAAGAACGAGATTCTTGCATCTTGGCACCTTTAACAAACTCTTAACTACCTTGGAGAATTTAAGAAATAGCATAGCATTTTTATTTTATCAAATGTTTATATTAAAAAGCTAAAATTTGATACCAATTTATAAAAACTAATGTATTACTAATAAAATGAAATTTGCAATCTTTGCAAATGTTATAAAGACGTATATTTCATATTACAATTTGTGAAATGTTCCGACACTGAATAGGCACGAGACAAATTCTATAACCGCGTTACTTATTTACCAAGAATTCTTCCTCTAGAAATATCAATCATTATCGTTTTTCTTTAACACTGATAAAATTTGGGGTGTAGTATTTTTGACATTACCTTCTTCTTGAGATATAACAGATTCATCTGGAGATCCTGCTGTTTCTAGTCGTATGATAGTTGCTCCGCGATTATCTTGCAATTTATGAAAAAACTCCACGGCGTAATCTATAATATCAGGCGGTTGTTCTAATAAGTAGCTGATGGTAAATTCAAGCAAAATTTCTCTCAACTCGTCGGGAACAGTGATCCTTCCACTATCAGATCGATTCATTTCTTGCGAATTGTGTTATTTATTGCTTTCACTGATATAAGGCAATAATTTCGTGCCCAATGCAAATGCTGTGTCGAAATTAACTAGTTCAAACGGATTATTCCTAACGGAACGTCAAGTTTGTCAAATCCCAGGAGTACTATCGGAGACCCACATTCGGTTATTCTAGGAAGCTGGCTCCGTAATCATACCATTTTAATATTTCACAAATATACTGCAAACACTAAAAACTTAGCGAGGATCACAATTCAGTCGAAAACACCATAGAGTAAAGTATCTTAATCAATTTTCTGTAATGTAGGACTTGTCCCCACTCCAATTCCGTCTGCTTTGTAAGATGGCGGCTGGCTCCCAAAAAAAGAAAAAAAGTCAATTCTGTCCGTTCGGATGCACCTTTCTACATTTATTATTTACGCTTAAAATGCATTTATTTCAAATGATTCTTACGAAGCAATATATTCAATTTCAAATCAAATTTAGGTAATTTTACAATACCGACAAACTTTCATGATAATTTATATTAATTAGAAATTGGGCCATTGCGAAAATAATAATCAAAGATTCGGTTAGAACAAATGAATGGAATATGACATGACGAAAATAAAAGTGAACTGATGCTGTGTTTTATTTCATGGAGCAGTTGTGATGGATTTCTGTACGAAAATGCAATGTTGGACCTTTATTTATCGTCTATCGATTGCGATTGCTGAGCAAACTTTTAATATGACCGGTTCAATCGATTAACTTAAAGCAATCAATCTTAAATAAAAACATGTTTTTTTTGTGTTTTTTCAAATTTATATATGAATTTGATAACTATCGTCCAATGTTCCTACTCAATGCTGGGCTCTCAAAAAAAAAAGTTTCTATTTATATATAATAAGAGTTTAAATTATGCACCTCAGTTCTAATTTATAAAAGAGAATAAAAAAAACAACCAAAATCAATTTACTATCTAACAGAAGAATTTGGTAAGAAAAAAAATACTAATTACTTAAATTAATCTTTAGTTTATAAAATTAACAAATAAACACTAAAACAGCCAAAAAGTGATATTTTTTTTATATTATTCAACACATTGGATACGTTTCGTCCACGATTTTGGGACATCTTCATGTAAAAAGATGTATGGACAAAATTCTTCTGAGGTTATATTTATTTAATAAAAGTAGATAGATAAGGTTTAATTAAACAATAGAGAGATCCCAAAGTGTGCTTCAAAACCAGTTCTGTCTTATAATATTTTCGGTAGCTTGGTCCTTGGACGAACTCCGGGATGCAAAATTTTAATTTTTGGATTCCTATTTGGCAGTTAAATTCTATATATTTGCTTTTATTCAATAAAATTTAACCCTAGAAGAAAATCTTTTCATGCATTTTTACCCGAAAACGTCCCAAATTTTACTATCTAACAGAAGAATTTGGTAAGAAAAAAAATACTAATTATTTAAATTAATCTTTAGCTTATAAAATTAACAAATAAATACTAAAACCGCCAAAAAGTTATATTTTTTATATTATTCAACACATTGGATACGTTTCGTCCACGATTTTGGGACATCTTCATGTAAAAAGATGTATGGACAAAATTCTTCTGAGGTTATATTTATTTAATAAAAGTAGATAGATAGATTTTAATTAAACAATAGATAGATCCCAAAGTGTGCTTCAAAACCAGTTCTGTCTTATAATATTTTCGGTAGCTTGGTCCTTGGACGAACTCCGGGATGCAAAATTTTAATTTTTGGATTCCTATTTGGCAATTAAAACCTATTTATTTGCTTTTATTCAATAAAATTTAACCCCAGAAGAAATATTCTCATGCATTTTTACCCGAAAACGTCCCAAATTTTACTATCTAACAGAAGAATTTGGTAAGAAAAAAAATACTAATTATTTAAATTAATCTTTAGCTTATAAAATTAACAAATAAATACTAAAACCGCCAAAAAGTTATATTTTTTATATTATTCAACACATTGGATACGTTTCTTCCACGATTTTGGAACATCTTCATGTAAAAATTTGTTACATTAGAAGACAAACTCTCATCATTTCAGAGTCACGTGTATGTAAAAAAAATAATAATATGTGTGTGATTATAATAAAGCAAACATGTGATTAGAGGAAAATTATAATTTGTTGTTCAAAAATTAAAATGTAAACGTAGTGTTTAAAGTGTACGGATCTTCATAGATTTCTTGATTTTTTAAAATTCGCCGGATGAGTTTCAAACTTTGGAACGAAAGTCGCGTAGGAACTACTGTTAATTAAGATTAAATTCTATTTGTTCTGACTTTAGATTTACAAAAATAATTAGTCAATACAATAAATAAATGATAAAATAAATACCACACAACGTAACGTCGTATTTTCGTTATTACTTGAAGTTGCAGACTACGTGTAAGAAGAAGAAGAAGAAGAAGAAGAAGAAGAAGAAGTTTAGTATTGAAAAAAATATTTTCTGCGCCAATAATAATTCCTTTGGTAAACCAATTAGTTCAATGGAGAGACTTTAAAGTTGATGTTTCCACAGGGTTTAATTTTATGACGACTATTATACATACAAACAACTACTATCAAAATTAATGCTAACAAAATATATATATATTTTTTAGGATAAAAACAAATTAAGTATTCGGGAAGAGACAACTAATTACGTATTCAATACAGTACAATTATACATAATTTTTCAGTGTTTCAAATAATAAACTAAAAAACTGCAAAGAAAAAAAAATCACTAATGACTCGAGAATTGTACATGGTATGTATTTTGTAGAACGTACAAAATTCTTAGGATTTTCTGTAGATAAAGAACTAATTTGGAAACCTTTAAAATAAATAAATAAATACGCTATGCAACATTGATGTCAAAATAATAAAAAAACTGCCACAAAAATTAGTATAATTTTTTCTCAAGCCTTAATCATTAAAATTTAGTGTGATTCTACAGGCGAGCTCTTTCCGGCTCAAAACCATACAATTATGATGCCCGCTTACTTATGGAAATTACACGAGAAAATGAATCATACTCACTGTCATGTGTATTCATTGGTGTATTTATAAACAACAAAATGTGTGTGTGTGGGTCACAAACTGTTGTATACTTCCGTTGTAAACAAGAAACTAACAAATGAATTCAAACTCTTATAGTTGCGGCGAAATCTACAGGATTTAGAATAATAATAATATTGTCAAGGACATTATAATGAATTAAAAGCACTCCGCTCACGTGTATAAAAAGGTGTATTTAGAAAACGACGTCCATGGGAAAACTAGAATACTAATTTAAACCAAAATACTAGACAAATTGCAATCAAAATGAACTGTATTTATAAAAGCGAGGATGTCACGTAGTCGAAATAATTGGTATGGGAAAGAGTGAACTGAGTAATTTATCTAAAATTAAAGTCCGGCTTTGATATGATGGTTAAAATATATATATATATATATATTAGGAGGACGAAGCCGACCGCAAAAATGTACATAAATTTTATATAAACTCATTGCATTGTGATAGGAGACGCAGAAAACATCAGATGAATTGCCCTCAATTTGTAGTTGGCAATCGACCGGCAGGAATGTAGGGCAAAGTAAGATTTTATTTTGAGAGCCTCGTCTCCATTCCCGTGGTTGGTCCCCCTTTCTCAATATTAACAAATAATAAAACAACCACGTATAACTTACCAAATTTTTCACACCCTTGAAGCAGCTTTTCTTATGAGGATATAAAGAAAATTTCAATTTTCCTGAAATTCTACCAGTCTTAATTTTGCATTAGTCAAGAGTACCATTAAGGTGCCTCTTAAAAACCTCAAACCCCTACCATCAGTGAACTTCAGTTAAATCCTAACATATACAGACTGCTTAATTCACTGATAAATATTTTTGGATCTTAACACGAGACCAATAATGCTACATACATACATACAAATTTTAAGATTAATATTCTTAAACAATTACCAAAATAACTTCTGCACATACTGTATTAACATGTTACCATATTTAGGAAAGTATAAAGCAGTTTGCTTGGGGGAATTTTTTTCCCCCGTTCCAAATCTCATTGTAGCTCCATTCTGCGAAATGTTGTACATTCTTAAAGTCATGTTTACTGTGGAGTTAAGTCTTGGGGGAAATTTATAGAGCGTTTGTTGTAATTTTTTTTTCTTCTTTTCATCACATGTTGAATGCAAAAAAAATATTTTGTTTTTTAATGCAATACATTGTAAGGTATTTAGAAACCAAAGTTTCTATATTAAAGTTTGTCTACTGTATTTAATTTAAAAAATTCAGTGTACACCATTTTCCCCTACGTATTTTTAGGGATAAAAAAAAAGAGGTACATCGACAGAGCCTCCGGGTAATATTCTGCAGACCGTTGAAATTTTTAGTTTAAAATTCAAGGGAACAAGAAATTATCAAACCACTTTTGTAATAAAATTATATTTATTACATAAATTGAAGAATATTAAATAACTGGCAATACCCTGTTTAAAGTATAAAAAATTGAATTGTTTTACAAAGGATACAATTTAACAATATCACAAAATCTATTATAAGAATATTTGTAAAAAATTATATATAGAAGGTACAAAACAAACTACTATCAATGAAATAAATAGTAAATACAGAAATATATATGCTGAAACCCTCGCTGAAGTAATATAGGTAGCTACTTACAAGGATAGTTAAATGAAAGATACCAATTTCGTGTAAATTTATTTTCAAAGAAGTGCAATACAGATTTTATTATTTTTTTTTCTGTTTATTGACCAACCACTAATCCAGCACAAATACAAGCAGAGCCATGTATATTTCTTAGTACACATCACATATTATCAAGAACAATTAAAACAAAGCTGGAAAGTTATCAATTTTGCATTTTCATACATCTACAGTTCAATAAAATTTTAAATATAAATGAGGCACACTTAATCGTCTTCCATACAAAATATCTACACTTCCACACACGTGTTGAATATTCTTGTTTGGAAAATAACTTTAATAAATTTTAAGACAAATTTTATTTGGCTCAATATTATCACAAGTTTTTTATGCAAAGATTTGCTGATTGGTCACAAATTATTTCAAGGTGGTGTGGACCACATTTGATCATATGATTATAAATTACTGGTCAACACTGTTCACACAGTAGTTCACTATTTCACAATTTTTGAAACATTGTTTAGCTATACAAATCATCATCACCGTCCTCTGGGAAGCTAGGTTGATCACCACCCGTACCTCCTTGGTTAGTATTTGCTGGGTTAGAACTAGGAAATCTGTAAATATTAACAAATCAGGAGGATAAAATCCGCAGACTAGAACAACCGAGAGTGCTTCGATTAAGGAGAAAAGTAATTAACAGAATTAGTCACATGTCTTAAGGCTCAATTAGTGTACCTGAAATCTTCATTTTTGCAGCTATAAATATTAATAAATCAAATATAAACCTCTAGTTCTTTTAAATATTAAATTCAGATGTAGGCTGTGTGGAAAGTATTTGCAATTAATTGATTAGAGATATATTTGAAAAAATTGCAAGAGTACAGCTTAAGAATAAGTTGTTTAATTTTAACCACTTTTCTTTTTAAATGGAAATAAACATTTGACACAATAAAATTATCAATGACTAGTGTAACCTTTTTGTAATTGCAATAATTAATAAATGCATCCTATTTACCTGAAATTAGTTCCAAAACCCCTAGACTGCTGTAATGTCTGTGCAAACATTTCATACTTGCGAATATCATTATCAGACACTGATCTTCTAGCAAATCTCATAGCTTCTTCAAAATGAGCACGTGTAATTTCAGGAACAGGGTCTTCTTCATCCATCTAGAAAATTTAATTGTTTGTTCACATATTAAAAAAGAAATTGTCAAAAAGTTGGATAGTTCCAATTAAAAAAATAATTAAGAAATGAACTTTCAGATAGTTAATTTGCATTCCAATATCAAATGGAAATATACATAGTTCCACAATGAATTCTAATAAACAAATATCAATAAAATTAAAATCTAAACATCTGCGTACACTACTTTTATTAAGAATTTGACAGGAAAAAAAAATCTGGAAGAAAATTAACTCATTTGCAAATATATATTTTTCAACTTTAAACTTTGCTAAATAATGTGAACTTACATCCATAGTCAAGTTTTGATTACTAGCTTTCTCTCTTTCACGCCTAATCTCCGCTTCTATGCTCTGCCGAATTGCTAATTTACAAGCTCTTTGACAAACTTCAGTCAGATCTGCTCCAGAATAGCCATGTGTTACTTTAGCTATGTAAGTCATATCCACATCCTAAAAATAAAGGTTATACAGTTACAAATATACATACATTTACATTTTAACAATTAGCAGTACAACCACCTTATGGTAACTTTACAGTTGTCTCGACAATCCATGTATTTAAATTGTGACAATGCTGTATCATTTTTTTAAGTATTGTCAACACCTGATGCAAAGGTTTTGATAATAATCTCTCTTAATTACAATTTAGTAGGTTTATTTTTTTAAGAAACGATTACTCCTGTACCAAGATTTTTATTCTTAAATATATCTTACCCTTTCTTTATCTTAAGACAGTGGAAAACTGGACTAACAATACTCTAAATATTAATGCAGCATTGTCAAAATTCAAATCTACAAATTATGAATAAAACCTTGAATTATTTTAAGTAACAAAGTTTGTGAAAATATCTATACTTACTTTAGAGACAGGAGATTTGCGTAAATTAGCTCGAAGAATAGCTTCTCTGGACTTTTCATCAGGCAACGGTATATAAATCAGTTGATCAAGACGGCCTGGTCTCAAAATGGCAGGGTCTATAATATCTGGCCGGTTGGTAGCACCAATGATGAATACATTTTTCTTTGCACCCATTCCATCCATTTCAGTAAGAATTTGATTTATTACCCTATCCGCGGCTCCTCCAGCATCTCCGACATTACCACCTCTTGATTTGGCGATGGAATCCAACTCATCGAAGAACAGAACGCAAGGGGCAGCAGCTCGAGCCTGAAAATAGTAAATTTTTCTGTAAAATAACAAATAGTGGAACAAAAGCATTTCTGGTGTAGAAAATGGATGAAAGCCTTTCGGGCAAAGATTTAAATCTCACCTGGTTGAAGGTTTTCATCCAAATAACAAATAGTTAAAACATATTACAAAACTTATTCAGATAACAAAAAAATTGATTTTATTTCATAAAACATAACTTACCTTATCAAATACATCTCTAACATTAGCTTCAGACTCTCCAAACCACATAGTCAATAGCTCTGGACCCTTAACAGAAATGAAGTTGGCTTGACATTCATTAGCAATAGCTTTAGCCAAGAGTGTCTTACCACAACCAGGAGGACCATAGAACAACACTCCTCGAGATGGTTGCATGCCAAACTTTAAAAACTTATCTGGATGTTCAACAGGATACTGTGAAGCAAGAATAATAATTACACTTTGCATTAAAAATTACATTTAAAATAAAAAAAACTCAAGTAAACCACAAACCTGAACTAATTCTTGGAGTTCTCGTTTTACATTCTCAAGGCCACCAATATCTTCCCAAGTGACATTTGGTACTTCAACAACAGTTTCTCGAAGAGCACTTGGACTGCTCTTGCTCATTGCATACTGAAAGTTTACACCATATTTACAAAATTTATTTACACAATACACAAACACTCAATTAATTTGTAGAAAATAAAAATGAATGACTGTAGTTTCATTCTCTAAGTCTGAAAACAGAATGAACCACTTTTACTGAATTCCATGTCTTGTAGATCCCATTAATACAACGGGTATCAATTAAATGGCC
The DNA here is from genome assembly GCA_034510155.1 of Eucriotettix oculatus. Classification (NCBI taxonomy): domain Eukaryota; kingdom Metazoa; phylum Arthropoda; class Insecta; order Orthoptera; family Tetrigidae; genus Eucriotettix; species Eucriotettix oculatus. The sequence goes on from CM067381.1 coordinate 77,465,763, forward strand.
ACAAACTGGTTCAAATGAGCAAGACAACTATTTTAAAATATAGACTGTGTGTGCCAAAAGGTTGTAGATTTGCACAGAAGCTTGTTATTAATCAATAGTGAGTGAAATATAAAAAGACTACAAAAAAAATAGTACCACACTATATAACCACAAACACTTCATTATATTTAACGTGTTAGATCCATTCTTAAATCACTACTTACTCGGAAGTTTTCCATAGTAACTGCTAAAGAGTTTAATACTTCAGCATCTATTTGATCATCTTCCAAATCAATCAGATCCATTTTCTCTCGTATCTGTTGAAGAGCAGATTCTGAACACAAGGAAGCCAAATCAGCACCTACATGGCCATGAGTTTCTGCAGCAATCTAGGAAAGATTTATTAAATAAATAACAATCACCAAGATTCTCCAAATATTAAATGAGCACAAAGATATTTACTTACTTGTTCCAAATCTACATCATCTGCCAGCTTCATGTTTTTAGTGTGGATACGAAGAATTTCCAAACGTCCTGTTGCATCTGGAATTCCTATATCAATTTCCCTATCAAAGCGACCAAACCTCCGTAGAGCTCCATCTATAGAATTTGGTCTGTTTGTAGCAGCCATTACAATAACATGGGAGCTTTGTTTTAGTCCATCCATTAATGTAAGCAACTGAGACACGATTCGTCTTTCCACTTCTCCATGGGTCTGTCAAAGGTGATTTAAATATGAATGAATGAATAAATCAGTCAGTTTTACATGATGATCAAAGTTGAACTTTTACACATTTAAGAAATAATTTGTGTTGCCTCAATGTCGTTATATTAAGTATAAAATAATTAAAGCAGCAGTAGTTCTACTGCAATTCTCCAGAAAAATTAACAAATAAACATCTACAAAATACACTGTTCTTCTCCCACATAATTTATCAGATAAATTGCAGACTGCCCAGCATACTACACCAGGCAGAACCTTCACTTTTCCAGTCGCCACCTTGAAAACACCCAACCTCCCATAGTCAAGCTCTTGGGGGAGCTTGCAGGCGTCCTACACAAACTGCTTTACGTGACAGAAAATACACCACAGACCTCATTCAGACAAATATCCAAAGCCCTTTTCACATATCTCAACCCACCCTTAACATACTTGCTCAACTCTCTCTCTCTTTCCTGTTTTTAATGCTAACTGTGGATGTGCACATGCAAAGAAGTTGACTATATAAAACAAAATTACAGCTTACTTTTTCACGTTTAGGAGCAATAGCGTCAAGCTCATCTATAAATATAATTGCTGGAGCATTTTTGTCCGCTTCCTCAAATGCTTTACGCAAATTACTTTCAGATTCACCAGCTAATTTGCTCATGATTTCAGGACCTGTAAATAACGAGTATTATAAATATTGATTAAATTAATTGTAATCATTGAAGAAATTTTACAAGTACTTAAATGTCTAAAATTTTAACAATACCTTATCAAGGAGTAAGTATACTAATTTCTACATTATCACAGGGTCTCTATATTAAGTGATAATTAAATATATAAAAAAACAAATTATACCTTTAACAAATCTTGCAATATTTAAAGTAAATTAAGATAGATCAAAATATTCAGATATAAATATTACACAACCCTGGCTCCCTATGAACACTGTACGTCATGCTTTCTCTATTTGAACAAGCTCTTGGCTAAAGATAAAAGCAAGTCATTATTCTATAATTTAAGCATATGAAAAAATTGCTTAACCTTCACATTTTAAGATTAAAATCAAGGAATTTCAGAGAAATACAATACACTTTTACACTTGTTGCTGAAACAACAATATTACTGCTGCAAGATTGTTAATCTATGTATCTGTGTAGTCTTTATTATTGTATATATTACTATATAGCTATGATACAAAAAAATTAATAAAGAAATATTATGACAAAAATATTGCAAACCATTTATTAAAAAGAAGAATGCTCCAGTCTCATTTGCAACAGCTCGAGCGATCAAAGTTTTTCCAGTTCCAGGAGGCCCATACAGTAAAATACCACGTGGTGGTTTTACACCAATTGCTTTAAAAAGACTTGGGTGTCTCAAAGGAAGTTCAACCATTTCCTTGATTTGAGCAAGCTGTTTCCTACACCCACCAATATCATCATAACCCACTGCATTTAGTGCTTCTTCTTCCTCCTAGAATTTTTTAAATTAGAAATAGACGATAAGCTGTAGTACAAGTCATGAAATAAGAAAATCCTAAAATAAATACACGGTATAACAAAAATTACCTCTCGTTTGATAGCATCTCCTTCACAATGGATGACAGTATCTGGAGCGACAATGCAGTATGGTGATGGGTCTGTTTCCACAACTTTGAATTCTACTGCTCTCATACCACCACGCACAATGAAGGCATCGTCCTTGTGAATTGGACGATAAGCTTCAAGAAAGTAAGGTTTCAAAAAAACCTCAAACAAGTTCCTGGGAAAAAAGAAAAAATTCTAACAATTAGCTATCTGATTTTAAAACACAAGAGTTTTGTGGAGAAGAAATACTGACCCAGTGAGACCCTCTACGGTGTCATCAATGGGAAGCACATGAATTCTTTTCCCATACTTAACATCTGGACATGGCTGTACTGAAACGACATCAGACAGACGGACTCTAAGATTGTTTCGAACAACTCTGTTCATCCGAATCTTTTCATCTGGACAAGTGTCATCAGACAAAACAATGCAAACTGTTTCCTTTCTTCTCTTGCCTTTTAGAAGTACAGAATCACCTCTAAATAACTGTAGTTCATCCATTTTGGCCTGAAAATGAATTATGCTATTGACACAAAGGTACTAATGAGTATAAGGTGTTTAAATTTTAATAAATTCAAAGGAATTTACAGACAAAAGAATACCAATGTTTTGTCTTTTGGTGAACTTCTCTTGTAAGTACAGTACTTTTGCATAAATATTTTGTTTTCTAATATTATACTAGATTTTGTTTTTGATTGATGTTGTTGTCCTTAGACTGATGCAACCCTCCATGCTAACCTATTCTGCACTTTGTCTGCAAGATGACAAAATGTTGCAGGTTAATTGCTGTATTACCCGTGTTTCAGCAGCAACTGCACTGGGAAAGCCTTTGATCTTTAATTATTCTGCACAAGTATTTGCATTTCTTCACAACTATCACATACTTCCTAATCTGCTTAGCAATCTTGGCCTCCCTCTTCTGTTCTTACCCCACACATTTCCCTCTATTGTAATTTTACAAGACAATCATATCTCAAAATGTAGCCTATTAACCTAGCCCTTCCCATGGTCAAAATCCTCCATTTTGTTCTCTTCTCTTATTCTGCTTAGAACTTCCTGGATAATCCTCATATATATAGTAACGGAATTTTTCAAAAATCTATACCACATTTCTGGTAATGGGAAATGCTTTTGTTTTCAATTAAATGTATAAAGCGTTGAAAAAATTCAAACCCTGGTAAAATTGGTTGGTATGCCAGACACCATAAATTCAGAAAGGTCACAAGATTTAACTCATCAGCAACATGACAGCCCTGCTCTTTTAAAATATGCTTCCCTTTCAGCATTCCATTATGCCTGAGCATATTTGAGAACTGCACAAATATTATTTCTGATGAAGGGGGCGGTGCATCTGAAAATTCAAGAACTCCAAACCACACATGGTGTCTACCATCTATGAACCTCAGGTAAGTCACCTACTTTCAGTTTTCCTTTCCTTGTTAATTATATACATATATATTTGGTATAGACAGGAAAGATAAAGTTCTTCAAATATTTGAAGGCATTTGCTTGCTTCTTCAGAAGAGAATTGCACTGTGTACGTGAAGAAACTGTATGCAGATACTAGTACTGGTCGGGTCAACCAGCAGTAAAACGGAGGAGTACTAGAAGAAGGTAGCTTGAGAGTCTAAAACTTGACTAAATTGTGCAACAACTTAATTTCTAATTAACTACCATAAATTCTCTCTCTCTTTCATACATATTGTGCAGTGGGTTGGTACAAGGTGCAGTCCTGTTCTGTCTTGATGAAAGGTTTCAACCCTTGAAAATTTGAAATTTATCTCACTATCAAACATGACAAGGGCATTTTTCTTTCCTGTTCATATATGATTTGTAAAAGAGAAATTGAACTTTTGCTAACTAGACCTTCAGTAAGCAGCAACCCCCAAAACAGCAGTATAACTCAGCAGAATTGTAAAATATATAAAGAAGCCAAAATGTTACTTCAATCAAAGTATGGTATTTTCTGTTTAAAAATTATGGTAAAATTACAAAATAACTAAAAATTACCTGTGACAAGGCAACAACTGAATTGTCATCATTTACAGCTTCCTCGACAAGAAGTCTGTTTGGGCGATCTTTCTTGCGCAGTATGGCAGTTGCCAAATCATCAGGGCTAAAAAATTAACAAGAAAACTATTGTATATATCAAGCAGAATAATTATATGAACTATAGATCACAGCTTACAAATTTAATTAAAATTTATGAATTTTGGACCCAATAGAATAATTTTTTTGAATTTTGCCATTTCACATATACTGATTTTATTGTACCAGAATGTGAAAATAGAATAAAAGCTCTATATAAACAACTATTATTTAGAACTTTTTATGGCTCACACAAAATATTTTAACTGTATATATATATATATCATAATTTATATATATATATGTATAAATACATTTGTGACTGAGGAATATAAAATGGAACAAAAATAAAAATTATTAAAATTTTTTGTACTACTTCAACAATTTCATGTCAAACATTACCACACAAGTTGTTACATTTCCGTAACAGATAATTCCATTTGCATCTGATATCTATTTCAATTAAATACACTTGTTCATTAAAAAAGTTGTTGCGACTGTAAGTGTATTATTGGTTGTTATTTAGATATAATGTACAAATTATGATTTTATATCTTCCTGCTGAAAAATTTTGTAGCTTTTTTTTTTTCTGTATTAGAAAACAAAGGTTTCCTCGTGAATTTATTCCAAATATAATTCTATGACCAATGTTCCTGCCACGATATAGCTGGCAAGTTCTGTTGCTGTCAACCTGATAGCAATGACAGAGCTTGCCAACAAAAGGCTTCCAGAAACACCGGCCTGGGTTGAAACCCAAGAATTATATTTAGTATAAGTACCATATATAAATTAAGAAATATATGAGAAATCTAAACTAAGTAGGTCCTTGTCTGTAAAGGTTGTAGATTAGTATGCATATGTTATGAATTAATACCCTCTTCTTTCCCTCTTTACTATATGAATGCTAATTTAGCAATCTAACAATAGTTTCTACAAACCTTTTAATGGAAAACCCAAGTATTACCATATCTAAATTGAAGCAGCAGTTATTTTATTTCAAATTAATAATATTTATAAAATAATAAAAACTAGATACTAATGCTATTATCAGTTTAGTAAACTCGTACACATACAAGACACGTCATAGTATCTGTAAAATAAAATAGGCTCACAGGAAATCAAAATTTTGGGAACATGATTTCACTTTGTTCGTTTTAAAAATAACCGATAGTAAAAGGCCAGTATTGTACAAGTATTCAATTAATAAACAATAAAGTTGAGAATTTAATCGTTATAATACTCCATGGTTAAATATGAAGATAAGCTTGTAATAAAAATTAACTGAAGTGAGTCGAGAGAAGTGTCGAACCAGCAGAACTTTGTTACACAATATTCGCGATCACACACATCAGCATGCGCTTATCTCCCTTAAATATATTAATTATTTAAATTTAAATAATTAAAACTAACGACTACAATTAAAATAGAATTATAATGTGCAATATTTGGAAATGTTCGAAAACAAAAGAACTTCGTAGGATGACAACGTACAATTTGATGTAGAGATTTGCAATAATATCGCGTTTCACGAAAATCAGACCGTGGATCTTCAATCAAACGTATTAAATATAATTATATTATTCGTACAATACAATTTTACGTACTTGCGTCCTTCTGCCATTTCAATTTACTATTTTCTTGCAAACAAGGTAGCGGCTTCGGCAATGCTCAATTCAACCAGTCACCAATCTCCTGTCTCCACACAATGAGAATTACAGCGTTGCCAGACTTTCAAAGAGCTTCAACTAAATTAGGAGATTAAATAATTAGAAACGGATAAGAAAAATCAATTCAAGTTACGATGTTAATACATTTATACCAATTATTAACAATATACTCATAATTATTTAAGAATAGAGATAAACAGACCTTATTTTATGGGTGTTAATAAATTCAGATTTGAACTAAAAAAAAACAAAATATTGTCTCTATATTAGCTGAATTAGCGCAGATTTGTTGACTATAATTTTATTGTAACGAAATATTACCTATCGTCCTATTTTGCTTTTGGCAAGCTTGATCATAGAAAACAGATGATTTTGACGTTACTTACTAGCTTGACATCTTTGATTTCATATGTCAATTTCAATTGTTTCAAGATGGCAGGAATTAAAGGTGAATGAAACAAATTTTTGAATAGTATTAGTAATATAATAATATTCATAAAAAATTTCTAAAAGATACTTACCAGTTCCATAATTTCAGTCCCACAGATGTTTTGGAGCACCTGCCTTTAACCAATATTACGTTTTCAAAATCTTATTTTCTTTATAAACCCCCACTTTTGATGGTTGCTAACATTCGACAACAATGGCACTGCTAATAAACGTATAGTTATTATTTATTGCTAAACATGCCAAAAAAAACATCGTGTTTGTCCCATTTTTGCCTTATTCAGTAGCTGATAATTTATTCATGTTAATGTTGAAAGAAATTTCACAGCTTACATGGGTTGTGATTGTTCGTTACATTATTGTAATCTATATTTTTTACATGCTATAGTATTCCCATTATTACTGTGTGGTATTAACTGCTATGCTTAAGAATTTCCAAAATTTATATAGCTATAATTTTTTCATATGTAATTTATTTAATTTCAACAATTTTTTTTTGTTGCATGTTCATCTTTCTGGAGAACAGCGTAAGTATTATTATACATTTCAAAGAACTTCTGCATTTTCTGCAGTCATATGTTATTGTTTAGTCTTCATATTTTATTACCCTTTTAAATCTTATTTTTGACACCACCTGCACAAATTATGGCACGCGTGGAATTGAAGTCAGTACAATTGCATTCATAATTCCGTAATATTTATATGTTTTCATTTGGTAATTGATTAATATATTAGAATAGATTATGAAAATGTTTTATTTTAAAACTTGTGTTTTAAGTTCATTTGCAAGGAATCATTAAAATTCTGAAATATATTAATAAATTACAGTACACTGACCAAATGTCAGATATTTATAAAAAAAAGTTAACAACGTACAAAATGTTTAATTCCTAAATTTAGGGACCCCCTGAGTGGTATCTAAGAAAATAAATACTGCAAATAAAACTGATCATATAACTTCCATTGTTGTAAATGACTTTTCTTTAAAACACGAGAATTAAAATTTAATGTTTCAAGTATACAATTTTAAAAATGAATAATACTGAATTGTTTACGGAATTCAAATTTTCTGTATTTATTTTACATTTATTGAATTTATATTTTATCTAATATGAATTAACTGAGGATAATTACTTTTTAGATCTTAAATTCTTATATTACTCTCAATTAAATTTTGAAATTACACTTTACATTTTCTATATTATTGTGCAACAATGTTACAATGGAATCGGAAGAAATTTTTGCATTAATAACTTTGTAAAAACACTATGACTAATAACAAATTAGACTTGATATCATCCTATTTAATATGTAGTTTCAGGTTTGTTATGTATAAATATTGTGGAAGGTAAATAAAGCTTGTTAGTTGCATTTTTCACTGTTTTAATTTGGGCCAACAGAAAATATACACAATAATGTACACACTTAATTATTATTAAGAATTTGAAAATAATGTAGCTTCAAGAGTTTTGTGTATGGGTTAGATTAATTTTGGGCTACAAAATTTTCATTTTATCCACGAGATTTTGGAAAGAAAATGATGATTTGATTTTGGAGAAGAATGTTCACAAATTAAACACTAATTGGAAATTTAAAGAATTAAGTATTAAAATGTAACATTAAAGTAAATAAATGATCAATTGTCCGACTAACCAATATTTTATTAAATTCCTACTTCATTTCATCTTGACATTAAGGACTTCCTCAAGTAAATTTCTTCAGAATTTTAAGGAATGTATTTTGTAATGTATACTGTTTTCTTGAAAATTATTTTTCGATTGTGCAATTTATACTCATTGACAGATGCTGGTTGCTTTGATAAATTATCTATAGCATAATATTGTCCAAATTTATTATCTTTTACATTAAAAAAAATGAAAAATGTACTGCATTAGATTATTTTCCACTTTGTGTTTGTAGATAGCTGAATGTCATGTGAAACAAATATTCTGACAATAGGATGTACCTTTGAAATTATTGTGAAAAAGAATGTTAACAAATTATAGAAATTTTTTATTCCGTCATTGTTATAATAGTTTCACTATTGTTCTATGTGTAATTTTCTTTCTATTTATTTACTCCCCTGTTTCCTCTTACCTTGTGCCGATTTTATTCATCATCCCAATGCCTCAAATTCACTTACTCTTGTTGCCACCTATATCCTAGGTTCCAGTTACTCTGTCATCATGCATCTTTTCTCTCAAAGTGTCATTAACACTGTCATATATTATGTTTGTATTTGACTTTAAAATGTAACCCTTATTGTACTTCTTACCTTCCATATCGTCTTGAACTATTTTTATTCTCTCTCAATTATTACTAATTTGACTGACTACATATTTTCAGTTTTAGTTAGGATGTAAAAGCATCATATCTGATATGGAATGTGGTATTTTTATATGGAATTAATAATCCTCTGTATCTATTAACTGTGTCATAAATACTTATATCAAATGATTTGAATATATGGTTTCCTCTGCATTAGTTTGCTTAAGGAATTGAGCAACTTAATATGATAATTTAATGCAATTAATAACCACAATACTTCGCTGTAGTCTTATTATTTACTTTTTATCTTTAATCTTAACAGATATATTTTGTGTGTGAAAATAAATAAAGCTGTAGCTAAAGTTTTGTATTTTATTTTAAAGTGGTTAGATAAATGTCATCACCAACATGGGTTGTTGTGGCATTCAGTGCAAAGACTGGTCTGACCTCCTATCTCATGCAAGCCTTTTCATATCCACATAACTAGCACATCCCACATCCTCCCTAATGTGCTTAGTGTATTCCATCCTTGTCCTCCCCTCTTCTGTTCTTACTCCCACACACTTCCCTCTAATGCTAATTTTACAAGACCCTTATGTCTTAAAACGTAGCCTTTTAATCTATTCCTTCTCCTTCTTATTGTTTGCTCTTCCTCTATTATGCTTAGAACTTCTTGTTTAGTGATTCTATCCACCAATCTGATTTTCAGCAATCTCCTATAGCTCACCATTTCAAAGGCTTCTATTCTTTTCCTTTCTGCAACTCTTACTGTCCATGTTTTGCACCCAAATAACGCCACACTCCGTACAAACATTTCTATTAATTCTTTCCTAATATTCACACTTATATTACCTTAGTAAATTCTTCTTTTTTGTAAAAGCCTTCCTTGCCTGTGCCTACTCCTTATGTCTACTATACTTCCACCATCCATAGTTATTATGCTGCCCAAGTAACGGAATTCCTTCAAAATATCCCTTTCCAATCTAACGCCCTTTGTTATTCCAGTTTCCCATACTACACCTTAGCTTTCCTTCTATTAATCCTTATGTTGTACTCCACGACTATGTTCATGCCATTTATTATGGTTTCCAAGTCGTCTTCTGACTCCCTTAATACTTCAGTATCATTAGCCAACATAGCCTGCTCTAATTTAATTCATAGTTCAAATGCATTCATCTGATTGGTGTTTACTAAGGCTGAGAACATAGTGGAGCAGTGAGCAAAGCTGTGAAATCAAGTAAAAACTTTACAATATGCAGAGGATTGTAATTGTGGTTTCTATATATATATTATACCATTTCTATTTCTCTATTGTAGGTAAAATCTCAAATTTTATTATTTAATTTTTTTAATGGTGCACATAATATCAATATCACACATTTATATATAATTATGCCATCAGTATTTTTATAGTGTTTAAAATATTTAATTACAATTTCATTTAAAACATCATTGAACAGACATTTATAATTTTTACTTTGGTTTTGGGAATGTTTACTTGTTGACCTATGCTTTATAGGATAAATTTATTAAGTCTACACAGCAACGAACATGTCATAGTACTAACACAGTTTTTTTTTTGCACAATTTTATATTTTCCATACTATTCCTAACTTTTAATATTTGTACCTTATTTCCTTTCAGGCTCGTCTCATTAGCCTTTGCGGGATCTATTGGAATGACTCTTGTAATATTAGGATGTGCACTACCTCAATTCAAGTAAGGTTTTTATCAATACTGAATGGTAATGTGATAGTTATGCAATACAACTTTAACTAATTGGAGTATGCACGTACATAAATACATGTCAGAAAATGACATTGTCAGGTTATTTAAAACTATTAGTTAGGCCAGGAAAGGGAGAGAGAAAGTTCGTGACTTACCTGAAGTTCACAGATGGTGGGCACCGTGCGTGGTTTGAATTTTTGAAATTTAGAGGCACGGCCCCTTCATCAGAAGGTTGGGAAAACATTCCCAGTGATGGAAAACCGTCGACTTTATCAGTTCTCTCATACCTAACCACATCATCAAAAAGTTTCCGGATACTCAGTACCTGAAATTGTCGAGACTTCGCCATAAAAATACCTGCAGAAATTTAACTTATAAAGTTATTCCCAATGAAGTCATACAATTAGTTTATCTTCGTCCTGTACTCACTAAAAAAAAATTCAATACACAACAAAAAATTTTCTAATCAAAGTTCTAGAATCCAACACAACAAAATTACCTTATTTTGATCTTCACAAAAATTGAGGCAAAAGTTCGCAACACCATTTATTACTCCACTAAAAGATAACATAAAAAAAAAACTGATTTCAAATTGCAACAAATGTTTAATACACAACAATTTAACTATAACTAAAAAAATTTATCAATGGAAACAACTACATATTCTTTACAACAGGTTCTATCACTAGTAGCTATTAATTGTCATGACCATGTTTTCAAAGTAAACATAATAACATTGACATATTAATAGCTAATTCTTATCTACAAAATTTTCATAAATAAATTATGCAAAATCAAAATACCTGAAGAGGTTTGGGATCCGGACCCGAAACATGCATTAAATTATTGTTGGATTTGTTTTATTAATTTGTCTGTATGTGGCCTCATTTAAACATATATACACAGGGTTATCCAATATGAAATAGTAGGGCGAAATTTCTCTGAAAAATAAAATAAGGAGGGGGGGGGAGGGCAGAAAAAAAAAATGTTAAGACACAAGTAGTAGGGTTTTGCGGGGGACATTCAATGTATGCATTATTTTCAGATTTTAAGCTCACGCTTGCAAGCTCCAAGCACAAAGTTCTTTTCTTAAATGGCAACCATATTTTTCACCCCCATGAAAGTTTTTTGACTTGAGTTTTTTCAGTTACCTCATGATTCATGTAATTTCCACTAATTTTACTCAAAAAAAGAATGCTATACAAATGAGTTCTGTACTCAAATTAAATATTCAGACTTCAGCGTGATCCAGGATGCACATTTGATAATGCCGATTTGTAAACAAACCTACGGAGCAATTATCAACACCAAGGCATCCCAAAGTTGCTTGAATGGTGGAAACATTGAAAATCTCCTGTAAATGCTGATCAACTTCCATAAATTTGTGTTATTTTTTTTTCTTATTTTTAGCGCAAGTTCAAAAGTTTCAGGGAAAATGTGATTGCCATTTTTTAAAAAAAGAACTTTGTGCCAGTAGCTTGCAAACATGAGCTTGAATGCTCAAAATAATCAGTGCATTGAATGTCCGTCCCTCTTGAAACCCTACTAGTGAATTGAACATTTTTTTTTCAACACCTTGGCTGTACTGTTTCATATGGGACATCCTGTATATATATTTTCCTGTGTATTAATCATGTTTCATATGCTAAATTTTCCTAATTTGTAGTATAGGTTAATAGATTACATGTTGACTTCCATAAATAGTTTAATTTTTCATTATTATTGTTGTGCTCCAAGATGTTGGAACTGCTCCATTGATGTGAGGTTTTTGCTTGTACCGTGATACCATATACGGTCCATATTAAGGAAGCCATATAATCATAATATCATTGTAATACTTGTCAATGTAACACCATGCAAAATATAATTTCCAGTTATCCTTAATCACGCCTTCATTCTAAATACACATTTACTGTTCTTAATATCACGTTCACAGCATAGCCATTAAACACCAGACCTTGCTTTCAATCTTTGTTTGGGAGTATGTGCTTCAACTACTTTTGAATTTGCTTCTATTATTACAGTGATCTTTGCCAGTACATATGTATACAGACACATCCATACTAAAAAGGGGTAGTCATGTACATAACAACATCCGAATATTTTACACATATAGACACAAATAACCCTGTTTTTAAGCTTGAATTATCCATGAACATCTGTCAGTTTTAATTTTTTTTTTTTTTTGGAAAAGAATGCATTTTGAGATGTGATCCTGGTAAAAGTTAATAATTGTAAATTAATTATTTAAAAAATATTTATCAATATTAAGTTTGCAGCACGTGTTGTGACGAACTATCTTCAACATTTTAATAAATAGTGCTGTATGAATGTTTTTCTGTAATAATTTTTTGATATTTCAGTGACTGGTGGCCATTTTTTGTTGTTCTATTTTACGTACTTTCTCCACTTCCTACTATAATTGCTAGAAGATACAATGAGCACTATGGAGTGTCGGGCTCAGGCGCTTATGAATTGGCTATTTTTATCACTATGGGTTTTGTTATATCGTCTTTTGCCTTGCCAATCGTCCTCGCTCGTTCACCGGAGGACGATCCTGTGGTGAGCTATTATTTTTTTTTAAGTTTTGTAACGCAATTCTGTTTTTTCAGTAAATGATGTGGTAAACATTTATTACTTGTCATTTTACTCCTCACAGATCAGATGGGGAGCCTGTTTCTTGACCCTAGCAGGCAACATAGTGGTATACGGAACACTGGTAGGATTTTTTATGACATTTGATTCCGATGAAGCTGATTACAGCATGTGGTGATGTGATCTTCTTCAAGTGCTCGACTTGTCGAATATCAAGAATGATAAATTAAACTTTGTGTATAAAAGTTACTACTTTGGATATATCTGTGCTGCGGGGATTATGCTAGCAATACAAGGTTTAACTTCAGGTTTACAGGATAAACAGTCCTGTGGAATTTTCCACAGTCTGTTAAATGAATTGTCTAGGTGTTTATCCATCATAAAATGCAATATTTAAAGAATTAAAAATATGTATATCGCTAAACAATTGAAACTGTTGACCAGAATTTGCATAATTTGTACCTATAATACATACTTGAGTAAACCTCTTTGTTAACATATTTGAAATAATTAGTCTGAAGTGTAAATGAAATTATTTGTTGATAGTTTGTACTATATATGCTTTTTGTTATTGTATGTAATAAAACATTGTACTTAATTTGTAATATTTATTACATTTTTGCATTTATCTTTTTTTTTTTTGGTATAATATGCAAGTATATTATACCATCTGCTTTTGAAACTATTCCCAGTATTAATGATCTTTATAAATATGTTGTGAATGTTATGTGATCAAAACTATGCAGTTCTTGATATGAAAATGATGTATTATAATGAAAATTAATTTATTTTATTAATCATTCATACACAGTAGATTTATAAGTGATTAGAGGCTGTATGTATGACTTCCACTTTTGTGAGGTTGTCAGGTTGGAAGTTCTTTGTATTTAAAATGTTATACCATGAATATAAAAAAATTAGATGCTTTCAAACAGTGCTGCTAATTTCATCTGAGATCTTGTTACAATTTGTTCAATACTGATTGTATACTTGGAAATAATAAATGATTAAAACCAAGGGTATTTTATAAACAAAAAAAAATATTGGAGTTTGTTAAAAAAGTTTCCCTTCCCAACAGGAATGCTGTGGGAAATTTATGCATCAAGGAAATTAAAAAACGAATACTTGTACAAATTTTTCAAGTTCACAAATGAAGTAACCCACTCATTTCAGTTTACATAATTATTTTATCAATGCACACATTTAACTTTTAAATGAATTGTCTTGATGTTTAACCATCATAAAATGCAATGTTTAAGGAGCTAAAAACAACAAACTGCTTTCACAATATTATTTCTGAATCTCTGATTCCAAAAAGGGATTAATATTTGACATTATTTCGAGTATTGATTATCTGTTAAATATTTTTTTACTTAAGACTTTGACAATTTGCAAAATAGTTTGGGAAATTCAGTTAGTAAACTAATAGAAACTGATAAAAGTTAGGATATTATTATTTGTAAGTAAATTAAAAAAATGTATAAGCTAAATTATGAATGTATCAATCATTGGTTTCACTCTACGTTTCAGCCAATATAAGGTTACTAAAGTGTTCTAAAATACAGTATTGGCGAGAAAGAAAGGTTTCTGTGGTTTCCAACCAGGTCATGTCTGTAAATGGCGACGTTTTGAAGGAAGTGATTGGTAAGAAAGAAAGGTTTCTCTGGTTTCCAACCAGGTCATCTCTGTAAATAGCGACGTTTTGAAGGAAGTGATTGGTAATAAAGAAAGGTTTCTCTGGTTTCCAACCAGGTCATCTCTGTAAATAGTGATGTTTTGAAGGAACTGCTATCTATTGAAACATTGCTATTTATGATTACATGGCTGGAAACCTGAGAAACTATTCTTCACTGGGAAAGCCTTCGATTACATTTTTGTTATAATCACATTCATATAAAAATTATCTCATTTTAGAATAACTATTTTTATGCACACTTTATTGGAAAAATGAAATAGTCGACGACATTTATAAAACTGAAGTGGAGAGGCAAGTGGAATGAGAGTGGCAATTAGGATAAAATTTCAAACATACAATTTATGATGACAAATCCAGTAGTAATTTCAGAAAAAAAATCAATTTGTTTCATTTTTTTTAAAAAAAACGAATTATTGATTAATACAAAATGAGGCTAAATTATCACACAAGTAAAAAGTACATAGTTTTATATTGACATATTAAATTTTTTACATTTTCGGTCTTAACATTTTTCAAGTGATACTTAGATGATGTGAAACCAAACTTTTTTTTTTCCCCCTTGTAAGTGAAGTTCTGCCGTTTGATGTTATTTTGTATAATATAATGTCCTCATATTTTAGGAGAAAAGGTTAGAATTTGTGAGCCCGACTTAATATCAACATTATCATTAAGCTTTTTGTTCCAAAATCGGTTAAAGGGGACTACTAATCCCCAAACGTCTACGTCACGACTTGGCCCTTCCCCGTCCCGAAAAAGCCACGCCCATTATCAATGTAAAATATTCATAGCGTCATTTGCCGAGAACAATTTTAAGCATAATATTTGATTATTAATTTTTTTTGCATTCAAATATTTATAATTTGGTAAAAGAATTTCCTTCATCCCACTCAGCTACCAAATCAAATTTAAAGACTCTTGTCAATTAAAATATTTTTGCAGTAAAACAATTTACATCAAGAACTCGATCGTCTACAAATTTCATCAAATTTTGTAATGAAGTAACCCCCCCATTACCCTAAATGAAACTGTGCAATATATTACAGTTCAATGTGTAATGGCTTACCTGTATAACTTAATAGCCCAGAATTGTAGTTGTAGGATCAGTAAAGCCATTCAAATTTATATCCATGCCAAAATTTTAGTCGTGGAAAAATTAAGGCCTTAAGTTTGGAGGTCAGTAAAACATCTATATATATGCCACAATGTTTTGTAAATGAGTAGAAAGAAAAAAATAGCAGGCTAAGAAGTAGTGAGACAGGAAAGCAAAAATATTCCGCTTGAAAGTTGCCCAAAAATGTTTTACACGGAAAAGTAGTCAAATTTTAGGCTAATATATATATATCTCGAAATGCTGATCCCAAGATAAATAAACGTTGTTTTTTTTCTTTGAGTACACAAAAGTTTATTCTTCTAAGACACAATTATTTCGAAAAAGGTAAATTTCATCGTTTCACTTTAATTGGTGTAACTTACAAATGCATTTTCAATTGAACGTGTGTGTATGTAACATGTATTTACTAAACCAATTAACGTCTGGTATTAAAAAATATTAAAATGAAATAATTTACGGCCATTTTTTTTCTCTCCAGACAGTTTTGTAATTTTTAATCGAACAACGTTTCGTCGCACATTCGCACCTTCTTCAGGTTTTTTTCCTCTTCAAGATCAAATTATTATTGTTACATCCAATTTTTCAAATATCCAGCACATTATAAAATTGTTATAAACACCAATTTTGTTTTTTTTTATACAAAGAGAGGTCCGAGGCAGCATTAACAGACTTATTTTTAGTTTTTTCAGACTAAAAAAGTTTTTTAGTGCTGTCTTGGACCTCTCTTTGTATAAAAGAAAAAAATTGGTGCTTATAACATTTTATAATATATTTTGAATTTTTGAAAAATTGGATTTAACAATAATTTGATTGTGAAGAGAAAAAAAAACCCTGAAGAAGGTGCGAATATGCGCCGAAACGTTGTTTGATTAAAAAAATTGTCTGAAAAAATGATCGAAAATTATATTAAATTTAAAAAATATGACAGACTATGACGTCACTAGTTGTGCACCAATCACTAGTTAGGGGCGGGGGATTATAACTCCACCAGTTCCTTCGAAATGTATTAACCTATTCTATGTAAATTTTTAAGTATTTCATACATGTCTAGCGCCACTCTATATATTTTGATGAATTTTTAAAATCTTAAAACGCTGCTCTAAAATATAACTATTTAATAATAATAATAATAAAAGAAACTGCAAACTTACGTGTGAAATACGAACATTTCTTGCGTGATTTTCTTGACGTGTTCCCTTGTTCGAGTGGAGCGATTCATCCATCATCACAGCTGCTGTCTAATTCAAAACATAAATATGGATGTTAGTAGTTTGTTTCAAAGAAAATAATCTGTATTATTACAGATTGGTTTGTCTAAAATTTATAATGTTGCTATGAACATGCAATAGTCTTTGACTATTTTATCGACTTACATTATAAAAGGGTAATTTTCCCATAGTAGCCTGTTACGTCGGAACTTAAAACTCTAAAATGGGATTATTCTTCTTCTTCCTCCTCCTCTTCCTTGGCGCTACAGGGTCTTGGCCTACCGGGTCGACTGCGGACCGCCATATTGCATGAAACATTCCGAATTTGGAGTGGTCTTAATCCCATCCCAGTCTCCGTGCCCATGCCAGGATTCGAACCACCAAACAAGTTCAAATATGAACTAACTAACTGACTTCTTACTAAGGCCACTCTTTCTACTCTGTTGAAGAATTTATGGAGCTGAATGTATCATAGGGTAGATATTTATAATTATGAAAGAACATTATTAGAACACTAATTTTTTAAGTATAGGATGTAAAAATATTTATCAATTTTATATATATAAGGTACAAATTGCATGTCTTCTGTATAGAACTTAAGAAAATCTTATTATTATAAGTTAAAAATTAATGAATAGTTACAGTATATTCTAATATTAATAAAGCAACCTAACTATGTAAAATCTCTGACTCGTGTTCCACATCATCCTTGAAGCTTGTGCTTCTCTATAGGATCTATGGAATATGATTTTATACTTATAATTAATGAATAGTTACAGTATATTCTAATATTAATAAAGCAACCTAACTATGTAAAATCTCTGACTCGTTCCAACAACATCCTTGAAGCTTGTGCTTCTCTATAGCATCTATGGAATATGATTTTATACTTATAATTAATGAATAGTTACAGTATATTCTAATATTAATAAAGCAACCTAACTATGTAAAATCTCTGACTCGTGTTCCACAACATCATCCTTGAAGCTTGTGCTTCTCTATAGGATCTATGGAATATGATTTTATACTTATAATTAATGAATAGTTACAGTATATTTTAATATTAATAAAGCAACCTAACTATGTAAAATCTCTGACTCGTGTTCCACAACATCATCCTTGAAGCTTGTGCTTCTCTATAGGAGGATCTATGGAATATGATTTTATACTTATACAACGACGGATGTTTAACCTTATTTGAGAAGACTACAACGTTAATAGGTGAATGAGGAAAATTGAAACAAGTATTCCCGAAATCAGGAACGTTTAAGGTAATTTGGAAATTGGTCTAGGTCAATGATGGGATCCTTTATGATGTCCATCTTGTAATAAAAAAAGGGCACTGTAATTAATAAAATAAATTACGGAGTTGGTTGAGTTATATGAGGACTCCGGAGTGAAACGGTTATTAGTAGTAGAAAAATGAGACGTTTTATTTATTTTTTTTGGGCAGGTGTAGTTAATATTCTTCCTCGCAGCGACTCGTTCTCCCCATTCTTGGGTGCGAGAGTGTGTGTGTGTATGATAAAGGAGACGTGTTGGTTCCTGGGACGACTCATTATTTTGCATGGCGCGTCGGTTCCACGCAGTTGCGCAGTAACAACGAGATAAATGTCAGCGCGCTTTAGGCAACACCTAAGACCTGACTGAGGCTGAAATTCCTGCCTCAAAACAAACACAAAATGGCTGCAAATATTATTATTATTAACCCTCTCCTAAATTGAAACATATCCAGTTATCTCGTCTGATAAGTTCACTAACTTCATGGGTTACTTACTCTATCCATCTGATTTTCCTGCATCCTTCTGTAGATGTTGCGTTCACATCTGATAATTTAATCTTCTTAAATAAAGGCTTCGACACTTATTTTGTCGTATTCATTCTTGAAACATCATGGGAAACAGATTAAGATATAATTCATTAAATAAAGCAGCCGATAAGTAAGGAAAATGTAAGGATAATCTAGAAGACAAATGCAAAAAAAAAACAAAAAAAACAGAAAGTTTCCTACAGTCTTTTGGACTGTATCAGGTAACAAAATTAAAATTACAAATACTTTCTTTTTAAGGATTTTTAAATTCTCTTATTGCTCTTATATTGTCTCTTTCACATATATAATTAATTAAATAAAGCAGCCGATAAGTAAGGAAAATGTAAGGATAATCTAGAAGACAAATGCAAAAAAAAAACAGAAAGTTTCCTACAGTCTTTTGGACTGTATCAGGTAACAAAATTAAAATTACAAATACTTTCTTTTTAAGGATGTTGTAAAACTTGGCATATTGCTCTAATATTGTCTCTTTCCCATATATAATTAATGTCAATAAAGCATCTGAAATGGTGAAGAACGGAGAAGGGAAGCTGTCACAGAGATCGTCTCAGTCATTCACAGGAAGGCTGAAATAGAACCAAAGAAAACCTACTGAGCAAGTTTCCT
The DNA here is from genome assembly GCA_034510155.1 of Eucriotettix oculatus. Classification (NCBI taxonomy): domain Eukaryota; kingdom Metazoa; phylum Arthropoda; class Insecta; order Orthoptera; family Tetrigidae; genus Eucriotettix; species Eucriotettix oculatus. The sequence continues at coordinate 77,485,282 of CM067381.1, forward strand.
ATAGTCTTTTGCACTGTATCAGGTGAAACAGGAGGTAGGATCTAAACATACGGCAAGTTAACTTGGTACTTGCTTAATCGCATCTTTTAAATTTCTTCCTATGCTGTTAAATGGATTGCTTTTCACATATATATAGAGACTGTAAAATGAAACAGAATAAATAAAGGGGTTTAATTTACTTTTAGTTATTTATTATTGCTCCATAGTTGGGTGACAATTGTGTGGTAATTCACGTTTACTTATCTGTTAAAAGGGAATAAATTTATGAAGGGTTCGAAAGATAAAAGATAAAAAAACCATAATTAATTTAGAATATAACAACAATAAAAAATTTAAGATTCATTATTCAAATAAAAAGAATGGAATAAAATGGTTTACAAATTGCAACTGTGTGAAACACATCTGCTCGGACTTTGGCGGTGCGGAGTCAAAAAAGAGAGAGAGACTGTATTAGTGGTGTTTTTTCCTCCCCAAAAAACCTTGAAGAAGAGGGGCAAACTGTGACTCCCAGAGAAGAGGAACCATAAATGTTATTGGTTAATATTCATCCCTGCCACCTATGTGAGTGGGAAAAATGTCGGATAATAAAGGACAATAATCTGCCGCGGTTCCGTGAAATATGTCATGCTAAAAGGCGATCCTAAATTATAAAAAAAGACCGTAACTGTCGCTGGAGAAGATCCGCGACACCAAATTCTCCACATGTAAATTCAGTAATCTTTTCGTCAAGGAAGAAATATGATGTATTGCTAAATTTTAACCCTGAAGAAGTCTCAAAATAGAGATGAAACGTCGCATTTGTTAATAAATAGTTACATATTTCATTCTGACTTTTTTTGGCCGTTTTTATTTATTTATTTATTGTAAACGTTTAAGCCAGAAAGCTATGATGTAAAAAGGAAATATTATCTTTCTTATATTCGTGGTTCGTTTCTGCAGAATATAAACTGGTGAAACGTGACAGAAGCAGACAAATAGCCTCCATATAGCGCCCAATTAAATATGTCAATTTTCCTGTATTATTTCTGTCTGACGTCAGTCACAAACTCCGTCGCATTTTTTTTAAAACTCATTTATAGTGGACGGCCTGTATTTGTCGACCCAGTATCCAAAAAAAAAGGGCAGTCTCGTTATGTGTAATCATAAGTAAAATACCGAATTTTTGACGAGTAAATTATTATTATCAACAACCAAAAATAAAAAAATGGGTCCAAATAATTCAAGAAGACCACATTTTCAGCGCAATGGAACTTTATTATGTAAGCCGCGTCAGTTTATATTACCCTATTAATTAAATTTCGATACCCCTGAATTAGTGCCAAATAAATTCTAGTTTTATTTAGTGCGTTGCTCTCTATGATTACGATATGATCTAACCGTTCTATTGTCATATTTTATGCAATGTTTGCAATGTTAATTAAACATTAATTTACCCTTTTCTACTAAAAGTAAAGTAAAGTTTTTACTTTACGTCTGTATTTTAAAAATTATATTTGAGATTAATTAAATGACTGCTTTTACAGAAAATTGAATAAAGCCTTTTCAGTTGCCTGTAAAAGTTATTTATTCTAAATTCTGAATTAATTTGAATAAATTCTAATGTCAAAGGCGAACCGTGTTTATATTACGCTTTTATCTTTGCGAGTAGAAAGTTGTAAAACTACTTTGAAACGTCAATAAAGTCATTTTAGTGGGGGAAAGAAAAAAAAAACGTAGCATTTTGTTATCCGGCTTTAGATCATAACTGATTTAATGTGGAAGAACTTTTAGAAACTTAATTCAGCGTAAGTGCAACTATGCTCAAAGCGGAGAGAGAATACGTCTTTAGCTGAGCTGCATAATGACGGCTTTTCTGTTTTATGGAACTTAATTACAGGATAATAGCTCTTTAATTAACTTGGAAGGGAAGTGAAAATTTCTTTGATGCGATTAAGTGAAACATACCCGAATCTCGTCAGCGGGATAACATTTTTAGCGTTAAATATTGGTTTCTACGACACTAATTTTTCTTGCACAGCAACGTTAGTAATTCGTGAAAATTAATTATTTGTTTCTTCTACATGGGAAGTACGTTATGGAAATCTTGGGAGCGGAACCGACCACAATTCATTTTTCAGCCCCAAGTCCACTCTAAAGTTGCTGAGTAGAAATTAAATCAAGGCAATGTTGTTCTTTATTGTCCTATATTTTTGCTTGGAATTTGCCATTAATGATTCACATTTTTTTTAACTATGGGAACAAGGGAACCAGAAATTATTTTATTATACTTTCTAGCACGAATTCTAGATCACGGAGTTGCTGCACACCTTTCTTCAAAAGTTTGCAAATACTTACTTTACCAAGCCTGTATATATATATATTTATGAAATATTAAAGTTTGTAAAGCGGAACACTAATTTGTTTCAAACAAATGGCGAGTTTCATGAATAAACACGCGCGCGACTAGAAATCAGAGGTTCAGCTCTAAGGTCGGACAAGCATCGCCCTTGTTCTCTCTACACCAGAAAAGTATTCACAATACACCCCCGGGGGATAATTTTATACAACAGCCTTCCTTCCGCCCGCCCAGAGGTTAAAAATAGTTCCTACAAAAGCTTCGTGGTGAAGCAGAGTAAAACTATTCTTTTAAATGGCGCTGCTGCTGCTGTTTTACTCTGTGGTACAGGGATTTTCTTAATCGTCCCTCTTCTAGTATTTAAATCAAGGTTCCTGCTGCAAGTTTCATGAATACGCGTGTGGCCAGAAATCAGTTGTTCAGCTCTAAGGTCGGACAAGCATCGCCCTTGTTCTCTCTCTCTACACCAGAAAAGTATTCACAATACCCCCGGGGGATAATTTTATACAACAGCCTTCCTTCCTTCCGCCCCAGAGGTTAAAAATAGTTCCTACAAAAGCTTCGTGGTGAAGCAGAGTAAAACTATTCTTTTAAAATGGCGCTGCTGCTGCTGCTGTTTTACTCTGTGGTACAGGGATTTTCTTAATCGTCCCTCTTCTAGTATTTAAAATCAAGGTGGTTCCTGCTGCTGCAAGTGTTGAATGAGCTGCTGCTGCTGCCAACCTTGTAAAATAGCACACATCACATATCTTTAAAATTTCTATTCAGTTTTTTTTCTGCTCTTTTGTGTTTGTTTGTTTTCATTTATGGTGCTGCTGCTGGAGCAAGGACAGTTTCCTGGTCCAAGTAGTGGTTCAAAACTCCACCATTGCGTTTTTCCTCAGTGTGTGTGTGTGCTTGTTTGTGTTTCCCAGTGTGTGTGTGTGTGTGTGTCCCTGTGTTGTGTTTATATTGACTTTTGTCTATATACATTTTCTTTTATTAATTTATTTTAAGATTATTTGTCTTTAATTACGTACCTTATTTTGTTCATTTTTAATGTATGACGTATCCTCTATTTCCTTTTCTTTTATTTTTTCTTTTATTAATTTATTTTTAGATTATTTGTCTTTAATTATGTACCTTATTTTGTTCATTTTTAATGTATGACGTATCCTCTATTTCCTTTTCTTTTATTTTTTCTTTTATTAATTTATTTTTAGATTATTTGTCTTTAATTATGTACCTTATTTTGTTCATTTTTAACGTATGACGTATCCATCCTATTTCCTCAATCGAGGACTAATGGAAACAACAACAATAAATCTAAATCTCATAAATGTGGTTAGGTAACTTTGAACTTAACCACTGTTAATTAGGTTATAATCTTTCTTTATGTTTTAATTTCCCATTTTTGTCAACTTCACCGTAAGTTTTGAAAGGTAATTTGATGGTAGTTATCGATTCGTAATTTGCATGGAATTAAGGCTCTTCACAAGTTCGGAGGTTGTTAAGTTGTTAGAGGGAAGAGTGGAGACTGTTTGCAGAGTGCAGATAGCGGAGCTGCATAAACTTTGCATTAGTCTCTTGCGTAATGGCCAGATATGCCACGTTTATGGGACACTGTCCTCAATGTCTTACTTATTTACGAAAATGTTCCTGTAATACTTACTGGTTACGAGAAATATTTTCCCTCAAAAAAAAAAAATTTTCCCTAGAGTTTTTAATAAATATGTGTATGCCTAAAGGCGCACACACCCTGTTTCTCAACAACTATATGACGATAGTTGTTTGCCAGAAAAAAATATAAAATACATAAAGAATCGAGTGGGAGTGAGTGTCTGCTGTCAAATTTTAAAGTTTTAAATCAAAACATAGGTCGTGGTGCAAAGTATTGTTTGATTGTCCCTTTTTAGAACAAGCTTTTGAAGAAAATATTACTTATGATTGTCCTTTTAAAACAACTTTTGAAAAAAAATATTAGTTATAAATTATTTTTCTTCACAAAAATCAAAATCAAATGGGAAATCTTCTGAGATACAGTACGAATATATGCTATTTTTTTTTTAAAAATAATATATATTCCAAGGAATACAGGACTGAAAATAAGCGATCTAAAGTTTTTTTTTTCAGTTATATTGTGAAACTAATTTATAATTATTGATTTAGTACGATACACTACGGTAACGAATCGTCGCTATAGCGGGAGGTCATTTGCCTGTTTGAGGATTGACGCACTCTTTTTTTTTTTTAAAGACAGACGTCTGCGATTTAGGTCGTTAAACCCGGCAGTGAGTAAGAGAGACAGAGACAGGGATGCTGAAAAATAATGTTCTATATGACAGCTGACCTTCGTATTTCGGAGCAATGACATCTCGTACAATCCTCGCTTTCCAGTATTTCACGGAAGTCGAGACGTACAACTTTCCAGCAGGTTACGTCGGTCGTCTTTCCTTTCCTCCTTACACTTACAGTGTATATTATTGACTGTATTAATATACATATCTAAACTGCATATATCTGCGTTTAACTGATAAATACTTTGAACCTTCCGATTATTACCTGATAAGACTCAGGCGAACTCACTCACTCACTCACACTACCGAAACCGTCACACAATCGTTCCTTGAATCTTTACAATCCTTCGAGATATGCCTTATCTCATTTCCTTTTCCACGTTCCAAAACTAGCTTCGATAGCAAAGGCAAGGCCAGACTCTGCTACCCCAGAAATCCTGGCCAAGAATCCTTTATTTTTCCTAGTTTACGAGACCCTGAGGACCTACAATCTCACGTGAACACACTGACACCATAAAATAATTTGAAACTGTGTTTTGAATTTTATGGTACGTGTTTTGCTTTGTATAGGGCGGCATAGATTTATCTGAAATATCTATAAAACTACTAATCCTATCAAATATGTGGGTAGTAAAACATGAACTTCTCGAACCTGAATCCTCTAGGGGCGGGAGAGATGACACATGCCTAAATCGGAACCTCTATCTTCTATTGGAGATTTGTGAATTAAGTAACTTTTGAGTTAAACATGATACAAGGTGATGGCGAGAGGATATTGAAGGAGAGTGGTGATGCAAGGAGGCGGAGAGAGGAGATTTGTGAGGAGGTGGACCATGCTTTGATCAGTCCAGGAAGCAGGGTCTTAACAACAACTCAGGTTCGTCAACGAGCAAAAAAAAAAAAAAAATCTGCTACACGTGTGGGTCAACACCCAAACCCATTAATACCCTGAGATCTTTAATACAATCCCAATTTTAATTAATTATTTTTGTACATAATAATATATACACGCACGACTCATATTAAAAAATTATTGTGTTTACAATTAATAAATGTATATATTTAAACCCATTAATTAATATTCCCCCCCAATTCATTTACAAATACATTTAAATGTTTCAATTACGCATTCCCCAAGGAAACTGTCCCTCTTCCAAAGAACAAATGTAATTATCCCCATTTTTTGATCCGATGGTAATAATTTTCGACATAAACTGGCAACTTTGTAAGACACGGGTTGTCTTTGGCTAACAAGGATAATTGTTTTGAGGAGACGGAGCAGGATTTCTGGCAGATGTTTTGAAGTTGTGCTGACCCTTGTTAGCTCAAGTGTCCAGAGGTCTCCGGTATAGTCTTGTCTTCTTCGCGGCGTACGTGCTGAGCATTCCTATAGAAATCCGGGTTCGTCTCTCTCACCGCCAAGAGGAGTGGAGCGTATTTCAAGAATGAAGGACACTGAATGGTGAAGACATACTAAAATTTTTTTTAAATAAACTTAAAAAGAAAATAAATTTGCAAAAAAGAACTGTGCGGTTAATAATTTTTTTTTTAAAAAGTGAAGAAAAAGCTTCTTTATTTTATTTTATTGACAACAACTTATCCTACATCGAATAGAATTTAGGAAACAAGTTTAAAATAATAAAAATGACACCTATTGGATGGTCTCCAATCCTTGCAAGCGCCGTCTGAAATTTCCCCTCACGTAGAGTGCTTGACCTGTAAATGTCTTACCTATTGTTGATAAAATTATTGAGTCTATAAATTATGTTAATGTAACAATTGAATAAAAATATATATTTTTTCTGTATATCAGTCAGGGTTCAGACAACAGAAACTGCTGTACAGCTTGTAGTAGTAGAGTCTTGAAAACGGGGGAAAAGATAAGGGAAACGATACCATAGCTTTATTTTTTTATATATTTTAAGACAGCTTTTGAGACTGTATGTAGAGAAAAGTTAATCGATAAGTTGTTCATGTATGGAGTTGAAGGGAATGTTTTAAGACTGGATCAAAGATTATTTGCTGAATAGGAAGGAATATGTTAAAATTAATTAAGTTTGTTCTCAGTGAAGAAAAGTTGGCTTTGGCGTGCCTCAGGGTAGCAAATTGGGCCCACCTCTATTCATTTTGCATGTAAATGAACTGCCAAAAATGGTTAAGGAAGCTTTTCTGATGATGCTCTTGTGTACATTTCTAGAAATAATTGTAAATATCTTGAAAATATAATTAATCGTGAACTTGAAAATATTTTGAACGGGCTGTATTTTAAAAAGACTAAATGCTATAAATCCAAATAGTATGTATGCAGAGAATAAATATGAAAACTGTTACTCAATTGCAGGCAATGATGTGATAGAGTGATTTGGTAGCATTTAGGTGCTATTTTTGACTGTGAAATAAAATTTAATAAATATGGAGGGTATATTGAAAAGAAAATAGGAGTAGTTTGTGTAAATTAAGAATTTTTTTTTGTAATTCTTTGCTAAATTTGTGCAAGTGGAAGTAAAATTAGAAGTGATATGGAATAGAGGATTAAAGGCTATTTTAATTGAGAACCAAGCATTGCAGGATGTGATAAATAAATTTAGAACTGTTAAGTTTTAAGGACCAGATGCTGTATGATGTTTCAGTTTTTATTCATAAAATAGATAAGGGACAGTTACCAGGGTTATTTAAATATTTTCTTCAAAAGAAATTGAGAGGTACAGAGTCACAACATCAGGGTTAGGGGAGAAATTTCTTTTTTTGTGTATGGGCCTCTTAAATTTTTTTTTTAAAAAAGTACAAATAATTCGATAACAATGAGTTAGCAGCAGTAACTGTTAAAGGAAACCAAAAGAATTACTGTATTTAAAAATAGTTTAATTAATGTTAGAGTTTATAAAGAACTGATTAAATGTAAAGAGTGAATTTGGATTTGGAATAAGCCATGTATTATTTAGTGCATAAGTATCGAAATTTAAAATATAAACAAATTTGTTCAGTATAAATGGTTATAAACTCTATATATATATTCTACTGAAATCAATCGAATTAATTTTTAATTCTTTTGTTTTGTACCGAAACCCCGCTCAATGTTTAAACGGTAAGCGGCGGTTGTTTATGTATTCTACGGAAATAAAGGAGTAAATAAAGGAGTAAGCTAATTTGAATAAATTTTTGGTGCCTGGTCTTTGTGTGTTTATGTATTCTATGGAAATAAAGGAGTAAATAAAGCAAATTTGAATAATTTTTTGGTGCCTGGTCTTTGTAATTTACTCACCGATTCACAGTTTGGGTTTAGAAAAGGATATTCAACCGAGAAAGCAATCTTTACTCTTTTAGACGACATAATAGAAGAATTAAATAAAAAAAATCGCCCATTAGGTATATTCTGTGACTTAAGTAAAGCTTTTGATTGTGTAGACCATAGCATATTGCTAGAAAAACTGAGGTACTATGGAATAACAGGAACTTCATTTTCTTGGTTTAATTCATACTTACAAAATAGAATGCAAAGAGTAGTATTAAAAGACTCGTGCACAGGTGAAATACATAAATCAGATTGGGGAATTATTAAAACTGGGGTCCCACAGGGATCAGTATTAGGGCCATTATTATTCCTTATATATATAAATGATCTTCCTAATACCATAGATTCAACTTCTAAAGCTATCCTCTTTGCAGATGATACTAGTGTAATAGTAAAAAGTAACAAAGACACACTAGAAGAGGCAAGCAACAATAATTTAACTAACCTGCTAACATGGTTTAATGCGAACGGACTAACAAATAACTGTGACAAAACACATTTCATGCAATTTCACACACTCAACACAACTTTACAATCTATAACACTTAAATACGACAGCAAAAATGTAAATGAAACTTCCTCTGTTAAATTCTTAGGTCTCTTAGTAAATAATAAATTAAATTGGACTGATCAGATTAATCAATTACTTAAGAAACTCAGCTCAGCTACATATGCTGTCAGAGCAATGTCCACCTTCAGTGATTTAAAAACAAGAAAATTAGTATACTTTGCATATTTTCATTCTATTTTATCATATGGTATTATATTTTGGGGCAACTCAGTAGGCATAGATAAGATTTTTATTAGTCAAAAACGTGTTATTAGAGCAATATGTCAGGTTTCCTCACGAACTTCTTGCAGAAATCTGTTCAAAAAGTTAGGTATTTTCACTTTGACGTGCCAATACATTTATTCATTGATGTTATTTTTAATCACAAATAGGCACTTATTTTTTAATAATTCTGATATTCATCCCTTCAATACAAGGAACAAAAATAATCTATATAAAAAATGTAAAACATTGTCAATTGCACAGAAAGGTGTGCATTATTCAGGGATATCCATCTTCAACAGACTGCCGCACAGAATTAAACGGTTGTCCGATAATCAAGGTAAATTTAACACTGAATTACGCTCATTTTTGCTTAGCCACTCCTTCTATTCAATAAAGGAATTTATAGAAGAATCGGAGAAGAGTAATTTATTATAGTTTATAATACATAACTTTGTTATAAGTATATTTTCTTTTATACAATAAAATAATGTAATAAATGTACACCCTGACCCATTCCACATCCTTGAAGTTTAGCTTCTTTACAGGATCTACGGAATATGATTATTATTATTATTATTATTATTATTGTGTGTTTATGTATTCTACGGAAATAAAGGAGTAAGCTAATTTTTGAATAAATTTTTGGTGCCTGGTCTTTGTGTGTTTATGTATTCTACGGAAATAAAGGAGTAAATAAAGGAGTAAGCTAATTTTTGAATAAATTTTTGGTGCCTGGTCTTTGTGTGTTTATGTATTCTACGGAAATAAAGGAGTAAATAAAGGAGTAAGCTAATTTTTGAATAAATTTTTGGTGCCTGGTCTTTGTGTGTTTATGTATTCTACGGAAATAAAGGAGTAAATAAAGGAGTAAGCTAATTTTTGAATAAATTTTTGGTGCCTGGTCTTTGTTGCTGCTCAGAATTAAAATATACTATGAAAATAGAACTTTTCTTTTGAGAAATATATTAAGAGATATATTCAGAGTTATCATAGGAAAGTATAGAGACCCCAAGGTGGTGTCTCAAATAATTAAATAAGTTAAATAGAATGTTGTTTAATTTTCCTCACTGTCCAAAGTTGTAGTGTATTTAATGTCATAATCGCGGGTTTCATATCGTATGTAATCGATAGGAAAGCAAAAGGGGACTCAAACGATCTATTGCGGTGGGTGTTTTTTTTTGGGGGGTGGGGGCGGTCAGTGTCCCAATGGGAACCGCCCCCCCTCCCTGTAACCTGGTGGCTGCTGCGTGTTCAATAGCACCGCGACCGTCACTCTTTAATGACGTGCCCATTGTGTGTGTGCGTCACGAGCTTTTATAAACACCATTGCAGATTCCCTTTGAGCCGCGGAGCTAAAGCCAGCCGCCATCCTGAGCACAGTTCTGCAAGCCCCTCTTTTCCTTTTCTGTCGGTATCGTCTCTATGCATCGTCACCAACTATATCATGATTAATGAGATATTATGTTTACCGCCAGGTGAAGCTTTAGAGGTGATCATTTCTGACGAAACAACGCTTTTCATACTCAGTAACGTTAATTACATATATATGTATCACATCATCGTCAACGTCTGGCCCCGTATTAAATATCAACCCTCGTATTGAGTTTGACACTCATACTTCTGTAATATGGTTGGGCCATGATGCAGTATCTACCAATAGCTAATTTTTCTCAGATTCAAAATGTTAACAATTTCAATGTGCAAAACGTTTGTGATGAATCTGAAATAGGTTATATATTGGAGGTAGATTTATCGTATCCGAAAAAGAAATACACGATTGGCATAACGATTTTTCCGCTCTGCCCCCGAAATGATGGCAGTTGGTGCAACTAACACACCAAAAAAAAACTTATGACAAATCTGCATGACAAAGAACGCTATGTAGTACACTACCGAAATTTGAAACAGTGTTTGCAGTATGGTTTGCAATGTACAAAAAAAAAACAACAGAATATTACAATTCGATCAAAGCCCTTGGATGAAACCCTACATCCGATTAAATACGGAGAAACGTAAAACGATCTCGATAAGAATTTTTTTTTAAGTTAATGAATAATTCTGTCTTTGGTCGCACACTGATGACTTTGATATACTACTAATTTCAACATTTTACAACTTAGAAATTTTGAATTATTACAGTCGGCAAAACGCACAAGATTTTAACGGAAAAATCTTTCACGGTCATAAGAAACTCTATGATGGTAATATACTTTAATTCCCTATCAAAATTTGTTCATCTTCTTCGTGTCCCAAAATTCTTGTATTTATCTTGTATAGGTGACTGACTGTGAATAATTTTATTTTGTAACACAGATCTGAGCTAGATTTTTTTATTATTATTCAATCCGGCAGGAGGGTTCGAAACCTGGCAGGAAAAGCAAAATATTTCTAGATTTTCAGGTAATCTAGAGGCGGTAAGAACTAGAAGAAAAAGGGGCAAGGCTTTTGTGCACTGTACAAGAGACGAACCGGGCCTGGAGTCATATCAAAACCAACATATGTAGCGAGAAATGATCATCAATTTAAAACTAATCAGAGAAGACAGGGAACGGACGCGGGAAAAAAAATACTTCCTTCGTAAACGACTGGTGGGATGATTTCCCTGCAAGGTCGTCTACTACTAGCGATTTTTCCGAAGAGTGTAAAATTATTTAGGGACAGAATTAGGGAAATGGTTCAACTTAATTTATTCAGGCGTAGAATTAGTGTTAACGTATTTGTATATTGAATATTTATATTATTTTTTATTTCTTTAACTTATATTTCTTTACTGGAATATATCTCCATGACCCGACATGTTTAGGAAGAGCGATGAAATCGGTTTTTAGTACCTTATTTACTTTCTACTTAATTCCTCTCACTTCGTCGATCAAAAATTTTTGCGTTTATGGACGTTTTATCCGGCGACTCCTCGTACATACTAGAATTAAATCAAGAGGTCTTGGGTTACAACCCGGGTCAAGTTGGAGTTTAAAACCGACGTTTCAACGAAAAAAACTCATCTTTATCAAGTAACCAAAGGACTCTTGACTCAACAAATTCACCGGGAAAACCTATGATGATAGGATTAGTTACTGAGACATAGTAAGAATAGCAATAAAATTGTTTGTTGTGGGAGGGCAGCATTCCCATCTCCATGCCCCGACATTGAGCGATGAAATCGGTGTTTGGTACCTACTTACTTCGTCGATCAAAAATTTTTGCGTTTATGGACGTTTTATCCGGTGACTCGTACATACTAGAATTAAATCAAGAGGTCTTGGGTTACAACCCGGGTCAAGTTGGAATTTAAAACCGACGTTTCAACGAAAAAAACTCATCTTTATCAAGTAACCAAAGGACTCTTGACTCAACAAATTTCACCGGGAAAACATACGATCGTCAATAATAGGATTAGTTACTGTGACATAGTAAGTGTAGCAATAAAATTGTTTGTTGTGGGAGGGCAGCATTCCCATCTCCATGCCCCGACATTGAGCGATGAAATCGGTGTTTAGTACCTACTTACTTCCTCTCACTTCGTCGATCAAAAATTTTTGCGTTTATGGACGTTTTATCCGGCGACTCGTACATACTAAAATTAAATCAAGAGGTCTTGGGTTACAACCCGGGTCAAGTTGGAATTTAAAACCGACGTTTCAACGAAAAAAACTCATATTTATCAAGTAACCAAAGGACTCTTGACTCAACAAATTTCACCGGGAAAACCTACGATAATAGGATTAGTTACTGTGACATAGTAAGTATAGCAATAAAATTGTTTGTTGTGGGAGTGCAGCATTCCCATCTCCATGCCCCGACATTGAGCGATGAAATCGGTGTTTGGTACCTACTTAATTCCTCACTCACTTCGTCGATCAAAAATTTTTGCGTTTATGGACGTTTTATCCGGTGACTCGTACATACTAGAATTAAATCGAGAGGTCTTGGGTTACAACCCGGGTCAAGTTGGAATTTAAAACCGACGTTTCAACGAAAAAAACTAACTCATTCATCTTTATCAAGTAACCAAAGGACTCTTGACTCAACAAATTTCACCGGGAAAACCTACGATAATAGGATTAGTTACTGTGACATAGTAACTATAGCAATAAAATTGTTTGTTGTGGGAGGGCAGCATTCCCATCTCCATGCCCCGACATTGAGCGATGAAATCGGTGTTTAGTACCTTATTTACTTTCTACTTAATTCCTCTCACTTCGTCGATCAAAAATTTTTGCGTTTATGGACGTTTTATCCGGCGACTCGTACATACTAGAATTAAATCACGAGGTCTTGGGTTACAACCCGGGTCAAGTTGGAACTTAAAACCGACGTTTCAACGAAAAAAACTCATATTTATCAAGTAACCAAAGGACTCTTGACTCAACAAATTCACCGGGAAAACCTACGATGATAGGATTAGTTACTGTGACATAGTAACTATAGCAATAAAAATGTATTTAATGTTCCCGGAATTCCAATACGGTTTAATGATAGTTTTATAAGCGCCCTTGAAAGGTAACGACGCCGCCGCGTCTCCATAATTCTGAGACCCTGGTCCCATGGTTCGTTCCCTTTATCGCAGCAGCAGCAGCAGTTTGTAGGGGGCGGCAGAAATAAGATGTAGTTATATTTTCACCCTTGGCTGGTGCCAGAATTGGCGGTCTGCCGACTGCTTCCGATACTTGTAACAGCCGTTTTTAGCTGCACAACCGTAAAACGGCGCATTTAGTTCGGGACGTATGTGTCAGACGCCGCGGACCAAGTTTGGAATGGCGGCACTCACGGGAATGAATTTCTTAGGAAAACTGCAGCGACGCTCGCGATGGAAACGTCATGTAAACCCCACAAGGCGAGCAAAATCGTCAATACATTTCCTGCGGCATTAACATAAATAAATAAATATTCGTATCAATACGAACAAACAACCTTTTATTATATTTTTAACAAAATGGTTAAACCGTTTTATAATGCATGAAGAAAAACACCGAGCACTCAGGCCTAATGGGTATAATATTTTTTGCCAGTAGTAGTTTTTTTTCCTCGGTATTGCTGTACCTTATGGTTGTAGCTGGTTCTGTTGCACCAGTAGTAGTAAGATGGACTGGAAAGAAAGAGAGGATCTGGTGGTGCTTTGGTTCGCGTCACGGGCCCTGGTCATGACGTCACTGGTCGTGACGTCACGGACGAGTTTGATACAGTCTCTCGTTTCAACGTACAATCAAAGTACATGTAATATTTGAAATGAATATAATTAATAACAATGAAAACAACAATTTCGGTTGAATTATGTGAATATAAACACTGATTAAAATTATTTAAGTAAAATTATTCAATTAACTAATTGAATAGACTTTATATATAGATTTAGGATTTATTGTTGTTTCCATTAATCCTCGATTGAGGAAATAGGATGGATACGTCATACATTAAAAATTAAAAATGAACAAAATAAAGTACATAATTAAAGACAAATAAAGTTAAAATAAATTAGTAAAAGAAAGTGTATATAGACAAAAGTCAATATAAAGACAACACAGGGACACACACACACACTGGGAAAACACAAACAAGCACACACTGAGGAACACGCAATGGAGGAGTTTTGAACCACTACTTGGACCAGGAAACTGTCCTTGCTCCAGGCTTTAAATTTTGATGAATTTTAAAATGAAACTTACAAATTTCCCGGTCTTCCCAACCCCCAAAGCGGAACTTGACAGGATTTATTTAATTACAATTAATACAAAAAAATTCATTTAAGAAAAATCTTAACACCTTTAGTGCCTTCATTCTTATACTTAATTTGCGTATGGTTGATCACTTTATCATTTTTTTCCTTTCGGACAGTCTTTGTTAACATTTCCCCCCTTTTTTCGTACCTTTTCTTTCATAATCTATTCTTTTCTTGGGACAGCATCCTGTAACTCATTCTTATAAGGTGATTTTACCAATTATTCCTTTTTTTTTTCTTCAGGACCAAATAGAATTTAGCCTTATACAGTAGTAGCCATTCCGCCCCGCACGTTAGTCTCAGTTTAAAGTTTTTCACAAACAAGCACACTCTGAGGAACACGCAATGGAGTTTTAATATATATACATGTATACAGACAATGAATCGTCGTCTATGTGATAATAATAATAATCATATTCCGTAGATCCTGTAAAGAAGCTAAGCTTCAAGGATGTGGAATGTAGTCGTGGTGTATGAACACATTTATTACATTATTTTATTGTATAAAAAATAAATATACTTGTAACAAATTTTTGTATTATAAACTATTATAAACTAATTAATTAATTTCTCTTCTCCGATTATTCTATAAATTCCTTTATTGAATAGAAGGAGTGAGTGGCTAAGCAAAAATGAGCATAATTCAGTCTTAAATTTACCTTGGATGTCTCCCTAACACACACACACCTCTCCAGCTCCAAGCCAAGGAATACAGACAATCAAAGAATAATACGTTCAGTTCAAAGAGAAAATATAACTTCAATTGTTTTTCTTTACTGTTTTATTCATTGTAATTTTCACTATTTGTGACCTTCAGTATTAATTTCCTTTGCGGTCAACAATTTAACATCAAACGTATATTAACGTTACACTTTTAAATTAATTTAAATCACGCGAAGAAAAAAATAATAATAAATGTAAATGACATATTCGCGAACCCAAAGATATTTCTGTTTACAACCAGGGAGATATTGCTAACATACATACCAGAGACGTTGCTTACGCGCGAATTATTACTATCTTTGAAAATAAAAGAAATGCGCGGTGACGTGTACATATGTCACGTTACATTCCGACATCGGAATAGAAAAATTAAAATCGTTAAAACATGCACATCATAAAAAAAATGTCTCTTGGGTGTGTGTGTTTAAGTTTCTTTTATCTGAATTTATTGAATATTTTTGGTGAAAGTTCAGAGGAAAGATGATGAATTGGCTATAATTGACATTCACCTGCCAGACTATAGTTATTAATTAGGCAGGAATTTTTTTGAAAATCGACTAATATTCTTGGCTTATATAAGGGACACAAACAATACCCATCAAAAAATCTCAATTATTTTAATCTTATGCTGATTAGTTATTAATGGAATAATTTCTCTGCAGAAATGCAGACAGGGAAATTTTTTTCATAATTAATAGGGAAAATAAAGTCTATATTTAACGGTAATTATTTATGAGAATCTCAAAAAAAATGAAGTACGTAAAGCTAAGTATAAGTAAGTATAAAATCATATTCCATAGATCCTCTTATAGAGAAGCACAAGCTTCAAGGATGATGTGGAACGAGTCAGAGATTTTACATACATAGTTAGGAGGTTGCTTTATTAATATTAAAATATGCTGTAACTGTTCATTAATTATAAGTATAAAATCATATTCCATAGATCCTCCTATAGAGAAGCACAAGCTTCAAGGATGATGTTGTGGAACATGAGTCAGAGATTTTACATAGTTAGGTTGCTTTATTAATATTTAAAATATACTGTAACTATTCATTAATTATTAACTTATAATAAGATTTTCTTAAGTTCTATACAGAAGACATACAATTTGTACCTTATATATATATATAAACTTGATAAATATTTTTTACATCCTATACTAAAAAATTGGTGTTTTAATAATGTTCTTTCATAATTATAAATATCTACCCTATGATACATTCTGCTTATTCATAAATTCTTCAACAGAGTAGAATGAGTGGCTGATTAACGGATTATAAAATAACTATATTCATATGAAGGATTTAACATTATTTTACTCAATAAATGAACTATATTGATATCACTTAACCTTTACGATAATTATAACAAAGAAATGCAGACAGGAAATTTTTTTAAATAATCAATAGGGAAAATAAAGTCTATATTTAACGGTAATTATTTATAATAAGTTAAGAATAGCGCACAATGTGCATATTTTTTTTTTGCGTCCTATTTACAGATTTCTGTCATGGATATTGTCCTGTTTTTACACCACATGAGATGATATCTGTCGCATGTTTTGCCGCAGATCTTGCACCTGCATTTTTCTTCTGGTTCGTGAAACGTCTCTCTCTGGCATATACGGTGGTGGAACCCGTGCACCGCGAATCTCGTCACTGTGTGTCGTAGGCTGTATCCGGCTTTCGTCCAGTCTCTGCATATCATTGCATCGGTGGAGTAGAAGTCTATTTGTATCTGTCGTTTCTTCTTGTTTAGTTCTTGCATTAGTTCTTTATATGCTTCGGTATTCGGTAGGAGCAGGTCTTGACGGAGTTCTTCCACGAAGAATTGTTCCTTAGTGAGTTCATACGTGAGTCTCGAGGGAGTATACTTAGATACGCTTAGAGCCTTTTTTAGGAAGTTCGATTTCGTTTTTTCTATGTCTTCTAAATTTTTCATTTTTAGTTGCTCCCATATTATCTCTATTCCATAAGTTATAATTGGAGCAATTTTGAGTCGGAATAAGGTGATGGCTGTGTTTATTGATAAATTTCTTAAGTTTTTGATGCTGTTTGTAATCGCTTTTGCCGCTATTATTCTTTCTTTTAGGTGAAGGTCATATACGTTTCCTTTGCTTTGCAGCGTGATACCCAAGTATTTAAAGTTCGATACTGATTGCAGTGGTTTGTTTTTATATATGATGACGTCATTTGCTGCTAGCTTGCCTCCTCTCCTGAAAGTCATTTTTACAGTTTTTTTCTCGTTTAGCTCTAGGTCATTTTCGTTGGCCCATTTTGCAAGTTTGTTAAAAGCGGCCTGGGCGCTTTCTAGGGTCTGCGATACAATTACCATATCGTCGGCGTATGCGTATATTTTGACGTTTTCTGTGGCAATTTGTTTCGGTATTTCAGCTGTGGCTATTATGAATAACAGAGGACTCAGTGGATCCCCCTGAAGCACTCCGTTTGACTGTTCTATCGGCCCCGTTTTCGAAACATTATTGTCTATTTCTATTTGATTCTTTGCAAGAATATTTTGTATGAGTCTTGTAATTTGGTTTCTGCCGGTGATTTCTTCTATTTTCTGTATTATTAATCTCCTGTTTAATAGATCGAATGCCTTCGTGTAATCTATGAATATGGCGTGTAATTTTCCTTTTGGTTGCATCAGTGCAGTCGCGATATCTTCCTGCAGGCATTTCACTGCGTGGATTGTGGATTTTCCTTTAGTGAAGCCAAATTGTTGTTCTGGGATTGCGTGGTTTGTCATCTTTCGCAATCTTTCGGTTAGTAAGCTCGTCAGTATTTTTAGTGCTGTGCACTCAAGGGCTATCCCTCTATACGAGTTTGGATCTCTCGTATCTCCTTTACCTTTATATAGTACTTTCATTGTTGCTAGCCTCCACTTATTTGGGATGTTTCCTTGCCTTAAACATTCGTTGTATAGTTCTGTCCATGCATGCGCTAGAATATGTGCCGTATCCTTTATATGTTCGTAGTATAACCCATCTGGGCCGCATGCTTTTTTGTTCTTTGTTCTTTCTATTTGCTTGCGGACTTCTTCAAAGGAGAAAGGATGAGTTGTCTCTGTTCCTACGTCCCCGTCTGTGATTTCTGGTCTTGTTTCCTTGTTCTGCAATACTTTTTTGAAGTGTTCTTCCCATTTGTCTAGTGGGACGTCTCTTGGATAGTACGGCTGCTTTGGAGAAGTTGCTTTGTACCATTTCTGTTCAGCTTGTTCAATGAGTTTTCTCATTATTTATGAGGATCTCAAAGAATATGCTGCACATGTCGCCCTTTATAACTTTTGATGATTTAAAATCAATTCGTTAATTGACAACAGTTTCTGGAGCGAGTTCATCATACGCTGTACATTTTCAATTTTCCCAATCTTGCATAGACGAAGGATTTCACGTTGCTGCCATGACAACGTTATACATCGCAGAAATTCATATCAACTCCTCTCCGTTTGTTCCACCTCGTCTCTGTCTTTGTGTTTCCTGTTTGACACAAAATAATGCAGACCTTAGGAGTTATTTATTTCGTGCCTTCGGTTCGTATTTTACCTTGGTGTGTCTTTTAGCCCGTACTAGAGACAGAATGTTAAAAAATTTTGTTTTTTATATTTACTAGTTATTTTTACTGAACCGTAATAAAAATGTTCACTGCAGAAGAATGTAAGTAAGTATAAGTATAAAATCATATTCCATAGATGCTATAGAGAAGCACAAGCTTCAAGGATGATGTTGTGGAACACGAGTCAGAGATTTTACACATAGTGAGGTTGCTTTATTAATATTAAAATATACTGTAACTATTCATTAATTATAAGTATAAGTATAAATTCATATTCCATAGATCCTATAGAGAAGCACAAGCTTCAAGGATGATGTTGTGGAACGAGTCAGAGATTTTACATAGTTAGGTTGCTTTATTAATATTAGAATATACTGTAACTATTCATTAAATTTTAACTTATAAAATAAGATTTTTCTTAAGTTCTATACAGAAGACATACAATTTGTACCTTATATATATAAAATTGATAAATATTTTTACATCCTATACTAAAAAAATTAGTGTTCTAATAATGTTCTTTCATAATTATAAATATCTACCCTATTATGCATTCAGCTCCATAACAGAGTAGAAGGAGTGGCCTTAGTAAGAAGTTATTTTTAATTGTTTAATGGAGGTGGGAAGTTTATTAAATATGCTAATAGATGGCATTGTAATGTACACCCTTTTGTATTAGGGTAGAGACTTCCCTTCCTTCCTTCCTTGTGTAAATTGTTTTTTACTTCTGGTATCAAAGTAATGTATTTCTGAGTTTAGTGTGAAAAGGTTACTGTTATTAATAACAAATACTAACCCTTGTATAGTTTTATTCACCAATTTAGATTAAAACTTTAAAGGAGTGTAGTATTTATCCAACTGTAAAATTTGACTGATTTTCTCTAGAAAATGTGCTTTAAAGCGTACACACATCCTTTCCTTAATATATAATATTTTGTTTAACAGCCCCACGTTGCGACGAGCTAAATGGTGAACTATGGTCGTTTTTTTAAATATCTAGATAATAAATATGCGTTGAAAATAGCCAAAGTAATTCCCCTGTTTAAGAAAGGATCGCCATCGTATATATCTAATTACAGGCCCATTTCTCTCTCTCCTTCCTCCTTATTTTCTCTAAAATATTTGAAAAAATATAATTAATATTAGATTACTTCATTTCCTGAAATGAAATATAAGATTTTATCAACAGCGCAGCTTGTGTAATGGCTTCCTTAAAGGAAAGTCCACAGATAGCGCGCAATGTACGACTTCATTCAAAATATCCAGGATTCATTGGATGAAGGGACTGGCTGAAGGTAGCTGGAAGGCAATTTTTGCTGACCTCACTAAGGCTTTCGACACCGTAGATCACCAAATATTAATAAAAAAAGATGGAATATTATGGAATTCGCAGAAATACGTCACTTTTACTAAGATCGTGTCTTACAAACCGCAAACAACAAGTGGTAATTGAAACCAAAGACGGCCAACAACTTCACTTATCCGATTGGAATTTATTACATGTGGAGTTCCTCAAGGGTCAATTCTTGGGCCTTTACTTTTTTATTCTGTACATAAACGATCTTCCAGGGAATACGTAAATCCTCTAAAATCGATTCTCTACGCGGATGACACAAATATAGTTATTGCAGATAAAAACTTCGATAATCTGATTAAGAAAGTAGACAGCAGCGCTCTGAATGGTCTAAATATTTGGTTTAACGTGAATAAATTATCCCTCAACCTAGATAAGACTAAGTTAGTTGAGTTTAGTGCTGATGCTAGGAATAGACAGACCCGTAGACAACTTCTCAGCTAATGCTTGAGCCTTTCCTCGGCCTTCGGATTGACGATAAATTAAAGTGGAATGACCAACCATGGGAGGAAGATCTGCTTGCCGGAAAACTAAGTTCAGCTTGTTATTCTCTGAGAACACTAATGCAACACGTTGACAAAAAGTACGTCAAAATGGTTTACTTCGCGTATTTTCATTCAATTATGAGCCTATGGCGTCTTCTAACTGCTCCAGGAGTAATGAAATATTTAAGTTGCAAAAGCGTGCAATTAGAATAATACTTTCTAGCACGAATTCTAGATCACGGAGTTGCTGCAAAACCTTTCTTCAAAAGTTTGCAAATACTTACTTTACCAAGCCTGTATATATATTTATGAAATATTAAAGTTTGTAAAGCGGAACACTAATTTGTTTCAAACAAATGGCGAGTTTCATGAATAAACACGCGCGCGACCAGAAATCAGAGGTTCAGCTCTAAGGTCGGACAAGCATCGCCCTTGTTCTCTCTCTCTACACCAGAAAAGTATTCACAATACCCCCGGGGATAATTTTATACAACAGCCTTCCTTCCTTCCGCCAGAGGTTAAAAATAGTAACTACAAAAGCTTCGTGGTGAAGCAGAGTAAAACTATTCTTTTAAATGGCGCTGCTGCTGTTTTACTCTGTGGTACAGGATTTTCTTAATCGTCCTTCTAGTATTTAAAATCAAGGTTCCTGCTGCTGCAAGTGTTGAATGAGCTGCTGCCAACCTTGTAAAATAGCACATCACATATCTTTAAAATTTCTATTCAGTTTTTTCTGCTCTTTTGTTTGTTTGTTTCATGTATTGCCTGGAGCAAGGACAGTTTCCTGGTCCAAGTAGTGGTTCAAAACTCCATTGCGTGTTCCTCAGTGTGTGCTTGTTTGTGTTTTCCCAGTGAGTGTGTGTATGTGACATCGTGTCTCCGTGTTGTGTTTATATTGACTTTTTCTCTATATACATTTTCTTTTCTTAATTTATTTTAAGATTATTTGTCTTTAATTATGTACCTTATTTTGTTCATTTTTAATGTATGACGTATCCTATTTCCTCAATCGAGGACTAATGGAAACAACAATAAATCTAAATCTAAATAAAATCAATGGCTCGGCTCGACAACGACCCACTTTTACTGTGGACGAAATATAATAAGCGCCCACTTTGTACACATAATAGCTCATTAAATCTTTGATGTGCCTCTTTACATAATACACAAAAAAACAATTAGTGACTTGATTTTCTTCACAACTAATTTTACTACTATTTATGTGGCTCGTGCGACGTCGATAATTGGATTTAGAACATTCTGGAGGGTTGACATCGGCGTTGTCCTTTATGCCTTTACGCAGTCTTATATTTGCAATGTTTTATCCGAGACTTATTTTGTATGCTTCTATGAGATGACAAAATGAAGGATCCACCATTTTAATTTCGACTTCTTTTTTTTATTAGATGATGCAGAGAGTGTTATAAATATCCAAGAGAATTTTAAAGATCTTTTTTTTCCTCTTAAGTGTTCGATATTCTAACTCCACGCGACGGATTCCCAACGGGGTACAGGTGGACCTTCTGGGACCTTCTCGATGGAAGTTTTAAAAGGGTCTATAGTATTCCCGGGGGGGTACATAAAAAATTTTTAGCTTGGTGAAAAAATATTAGCATCCATACATAATAGAAATAATTCGTCTTGTACCCGTGGACAGTGACAACCAGTTATGATTTAAGAATACAGAGTAACATTCTATAGCAACAGTTAATTAAGTAAATTAATAATTTAATTCTATATTTCGCAATGCGTAATTTTTTTTTCGTAAATCATTTAAATGTTCTCTTCATTACGATTACTGACACATATTTCCTGTTATAAACTGCCATTTTTCTCCTTAACGTAAGATGAGGTTTTCATATTTATAAAGGTTATGTAGCACACTACATATTAGTCATATTTTTCGGTTTCTGGATTCTCCCATTACACACAGATCCTCAGAGTCAATGTTTAAGAGGCATAAGAGAACTTAAAGCTATCAAGGCGAAACTAATAACAGCAGATTTAGATTTATTGTTGTTTCCATTAATCCTCGATTGAGGAAAAAGGATACGTCATACATTAAAAATGAACAAAATAAAGTACATAATTAAAGACAAATAAACTTAAAATAAATTAGTAAAAGAAAGTGTATATAGACAAAAGTCAATATAAACACAACACGGACACACACACTGGGAAACACAAACAAGCACACACACTGAGGAACACGCAATGGAGTTTTGAACTACTTGGACCAGGAAACTGTCCTTGCTCCAGCAGCGCAATACATGAAACAAACAAACAAAAGAGCAGAAAAAACTGAATAGAAATTTTAAGATATGTGATGTGCTATTTTACAAGGTTGGCAGCAGCAGCTCATTCAACACTTGCAGCAGCAGGAACCTTGATTTTAAATACTAGAAGGACGATTAAGAAAATCCTGTACCACAGAGTAAAACAGCAGCAGCGCCATTTAAAAGAATAGTTTTACTCTGCTTCACCACGAAGCTTTTGTAGTTACTATTTTTAACCTCTGGCGGAAGGAAGGAAGGCTGTTGTATAAAATTATCCCCGGGGGTATTGTGAATACTTTTCTGGTGTAGAGAGAGAACAAGGGCGATGCTTGTCCGACCTTAGAGCTGAACCTCTGATTTCTAGTCACGCGCGTATTCATGAAACTCGCCATTTGTTTGAAACAAATTAGTGTTTCGCTTTACAAACTTTAATATTTCATAAATATATACACAGGCTTGGTAAAGTAAGTATTTGCAAACTTTTGAAGAAAGGTTTTGCAGCAACTCCGTGATCTAGAATTCGTGCTAGAAAGTATTCTAATTGCACGCTTTTGCAACTTAAATATTTCATTACTCCTGGAGCAGTTAGAAGACGCCATAGGCTCATAATTGAATGAAAATACGCGAAATAAACCATTTTGACGTACTTTTTGTCAACGTGTTGCATTATTAGTGTTCTCAGAGAATAACAAGCTGAACTTAACTTTTCCGTCAAGCAGATCTTCCTGTTCCATGGATGGTCATTCCACTTTAATTTATCGTCAATCCGAAGGCCGAGGAGGAAAGGCTCAAGCATTAGCTGAGAAGTTGTCTACGGGTCTGTCTATTCCTAGCATCAGCACTAAACTCAACTAACTTAGTCTTATCTAGGTTGAAGGGATAATTTATTCACGTTAAACCAAAATATTTAGACCATTCAGAGAGCAGCGCTGCTGCTGTCTACTTTCTTAATCATTGACGTTTTCCCATTAGGTGACGTCGTGGTTTAACAGATTAGATTCATTCCAAAGAGCTTTTCCAATAAAGTCGTTGTTGCCAGAATTGAAGTTGTTTTCTAAACGCGATTCAAGAGATTACCGAGCGATGCATAAATAAGGCGAGCGAGAAAGTTACATCAAGCAAATGTAAATTTAGTATACTTTGTCTACGTACATGGGTGCATCGCGTGCTGAACTTCTATTACAAGACAGATATGCATCACATTTCACCATAATTATGCTCAGCAAAACTTCAACTATCGTTACGAATATCTTCAGAGTCACTTACGAAGGCGAGCGACGTTTTATTGAAATTAAGACAGTCAAGGAAACATTTATTTCATCCCAGCATATAATTTTGTTTCACTACAGTAAGAAATGGATGTATGTTAATTGTATGCGATATGTAATCCCCAGAAATATTTGTTATTATATACTAATAGAGAACATGGGTAAGCAATACAGAAACGTACTGAAGCACGCCTTAGATATAATAATAAATGAGAAACTATTTTATTTTTCTCTTTCTCCATGGCTCTACAGCCCCATTGAGTGGAGGGAGGGCCTTGGCCTACCGAGTCGACTGCGGACTGACTGTCATCTTGCATGACACATTCCGAGTTTGGAGTGACACTTGGTGGTCAGCGTATCGATCCTTCAACAGTCTTAATCCCATGCCAGGATTCGAACCCCGGGGGTTGTTGTGAGGCAGCAATTTCTAAATTTTCGTTAAATGAGTTGCTTCATAAATTTTATGGTCAAATAACACATTATGTTACGTTAATTAGAAGCGACCGTAATTAATTATAAACGCAATAATTTAATTACTATTCACTGTAATGAATATCAAATAAAACGTACACTCAAATTAATTAGAAGCTATAATAAGCAACTAGCTATAAATCGAAATAAATGTGATGAATATTTTTTTTTTGGTGAATAACCAGAAAAACTGTTTTATGTTCATAGTTTTATTAATAAAAAATTTCTAAACCAGATATGATAAATAATAGCTTCAAAAAAAAAGTACATGTAGAAGCTATTATCTACTAAAATTTATATTTACGTATAAGGTGGTCTTGTTTTATTTATTGTTAGTGAAGAAATAAAGGACTTGTAATGTATGGGACTTGGGCTTATATGGGTTGGTAAAAATCTGATTACCAGATGTGTGAAAAATGGACATCAAGTACATGTAAAAAAATTTAGTAAACCCAAATTTTTTACCATTTAAGGAATAATAATCCTGTCATAATGAGAGGCAAAAGATCTGTATTTTTTTCTGAGACCAAAACTGCTCTTAATCACAAGTGTTTTAGAATTGTATTTTTTCTGAGACCAAAACTGCTCTTAATCACAAGTGTTTTAGAATTGTATTTTTTCTGAGACAAAAAATTCTGCTCTTAATCACAAGTGTTTTAGAATTGTATTTTTTCTGAGACCAAAACTGCTCTTAATCACAAGTGTTTTAGAATTGTATTTTTTTCTGAGACCAAAACTGCTCTTAATCACAAGTGTTTTAGAATTGTATTTTTTCTGAGACCAAAACTGCTCTTAATCACAAGTGTTTTAGAATTGTATTTTTTCTGAGACCAAAACTGCTCTTAATCACAAGTGTTTTAGAATTGTATTTTTTCTTTGAGACCAAAACTGCTCTTAATCACAAGTGTTTTAGAATTGTATTTTTTTTCTGAAACCAAAAACTGCTCTTAATCACAAGTGTTTTAGAATTGTATTTTTTTTCTGAAACCAAAAACTGCTCTTAATCACAAGTGTTTTAGAATTGTATTTTTTCTGAGACCAAAACTGCTCTTAATCACAAGTGTTTTAGAATTGTATTTTTTCTTTGAGACCAAAACTGCTCTTAATCACAAGTGTTTTAGAATTGTATTTTTTGTGAGACCAAAACTGCTCTTAATCACAAGTGTTTTAGAATTGTATTTTTTTTCTGAGACCAAAACTGCTATTTAACACCAGTGTTTTAGAATTGTATTTTTTTTCTGAGACCAAAACTGCTCTTAATCACAAGTGTTTTAGAATTGTATTTTTTTTCTGAGACCAAAACTGCTCTTAATCACAAGTGTTTTAGAATTGTATTTTTTTTCTGAGACCAAAACTGCTCTTAATCACAAGTGTTTTAGAATTGTATTTTTTTCTGAGACCAAAACTGCTCTTAATCACAAGTGTTTTAGAATTGTATTTTTTCTGAGACCAAAACTGCTCTTAATCACAAGTGTTTTAGAATTGTATTTTTTTCTGAGACCAAAACTGCTCTTAATCACAAGTGTTTTAGAATTGTATTTTTTTCTGAGACCAAAACTGCTCTTAATCACAAGTGTTTTAGAATTGTATTTTTTCTGAGACCAAAACTGCTCTTAATCACAAGTGTTTTAGAATTGTATTTTTTTCTGAGACCAAAACTGCTCTTAATCACAAGTGTTTTAGAATTGTATTTTTTCTGAGACCAAAACTGCTCTCAATCACAAGTGTTTTAGAATGGTATTTTTTTCTGAGACCAAAACTGCTCTTAATCACAAGTGTTTTAGAATTGTATTTTTTTCAGAGACCAAAAACTGCTCCTAATCACAAGTGTTTTAGAATTGTATTTTTTTCTGAGTCCAAAACTGCTATTTAACACAGTGTTTTAGAATTGTATTTTTTTTCTGAGACCAAAACTGCTCTTAATCACAAGTGTTTTAGAATTGTATTTTTTTTCTGAGACCAAAACTGCTCTTAATCACAAGTGTTTTAGAATTGTATTTTTTTTTCTGAGACCAAAACTGCTCTTAATCACAAGTGTTTTAGAATTGTATTTTTTTTCTGAGACCAAAACTGCTCTTAATCACAAGTGTTTTAGAATTGTATTTTTTTCTGAGACCAAAACTGCTCTTAATCACAAGTGTTTTAGAATTGTATTTTTTTTCTGAGACCAAAACTGCTCTTAATCACAAGTGTTTTAGAATTGAATTTTTTCTGAGACCAAAACTGCTCTTAATCACAAGTGTTTTAGAATTGTATTTTTTTCTGAGACCAAAACTGCTCTTAATCACAAGTGTTTTAGAATTGTATTTTTTTTCTGAGACCAAAACTGCTCTTAATCACAAGTGTTTTAGAATTGTATTTTTTTTCTGAGACCAAAACTGCTCTTAATCACAAGTGTTTTAGAATTGTATTTTTTCTGAGACCAAAACTGCTCTTAATCACAAGTGTTTTAGAATTGTATTTTTTTTCTGAGACCAAAACTGCTCTTAATCACAAGTGTTTTAGAATTGTATTTTTTTTCTGAGACCAAAACTGCTCTTAATCACAAGTGTTTTAGAATTGTATTTTTTTTCTGAGACCAAAACTGATCTTAATCACAAGTGTTTTCGAATACTGTGACGACGTACAACAGATCACGTTTCGAATTATTGCTTGCCCGGAAGGTTCATGCGCTAACTTGTACGTACTTCCATCATCAAAACCCTGGAAATTTTCGCTCTGACAGTTGAGATCCTCGGGCGATACATAGAAATTACGCTCCATGTGCATTTATAATTAACGCAATTTCTAAAACAAGTACGCCTAAAAGTTTTCGCTATATATTTTATCCGGGAACATAAATAGTTTTTTTTTGTGTCCTCGAAGGTATATTGCCTCGATACAACCAGTTTTAATCAACATTATTTTTATTTTTGTATTTGTTATTTTCCTAAAGATACCGATTTTACAAAAAACAGATATGATTTTACTCAAGCGGAGGAACAAATGCCGTTTCGAAACGCCTCATTTGAATTCAGAGTCATAAATACATATTGCTTGAATTATTATAAGAAATTAAATGAAAACAGAGCGAATCTTCTTTAGACCAACAACTCGTTCATAAATACCAAGAATTAAAATTCTCATATATTACTTCAATTTTAGAATTTATTTTTACACATAGAGGCAAGATGTTAAATATATTGACTGGATTAATTGTCACTACAATCGTAATAGGAGTTCTATTAACAAATTTATTTCTATTATTTATTTATATGCAACAGTAAATAGTAACTCCATGATATATTTATTAAAGGTCTTGTTAATTCGACTGTAATAACATCCAATAGTTTTATGATTACTGGAATCTGATTAATAACTAAAAAAAATAATTTAAAGGACTAGGGATTAAAGACAGTTCCCACAGCACTCTTTATCCAAATATTACCTTGATGGTGCTTTTTTTCGCATCTGGGTGAAGTGTCTTAGACGTTTCTCCAAGCTGCTTCTTTTTTTGGGGGGGTTCACGAACGTTTGTTTCTTTCCTTTCAGGATTGTCACGCACGCTTAGTTTTCCCCCTGCTCAACGACTTTTATGTATGGCTAATCCTCTGTGCCATATAAATGGCACGTACTACTTCCTGAAGATGCGACATGATTGGGTTCAGGGTAATTGACCTGGCTTACTTCCTGTTGCCTGTCTTTCCCACCAACCAATATGAAAAAAATATATATTATTAATACTTTCATGTGAAACATTATGCACGTTACAACATATGAAAGCAAAAAAATCACCAAGTGAAAGAGAGTTTCCGTATAATCAAAACTGATTATTTGGTAGTGTTAAATTATAATTTAACGCAGAAACAATGTACAGGATGAGTCAAAAGTTGCAATAAACCCTGTTTCTTTTAGGAAATCTGCAGGATTTGGGTGAAACCTGAATAATATTCCTGTTAGATAGACCAACGTCACACACGCCTAACTAGAATATTTTTTTTTTGGTTAACAGGCTACATGAGGGTGATCCTGAAACAGGCAACACCCCTTTAATAGCATAGGAAGGGAATTGAAAAGGGGGGATGCGGAAGGTAGAGCAAGGTAGCCAAGGGTTAACTAGGGCCCCCGGGCTATGGTTTAAGGATCCTACCCGGTGTTTCACCTAAAGAGATGCAGGGAAAACCCTAGAAAACCTGCATCAGGTAGGTCGGGCATTGCTGGGTACTATTCTCACGCCCTTCCCTGTGAATGACGGGAGACGAGTCTGCTGTGGGGACGCAGCATTCCCT
This sequence comes from Eucriotettix oculatus, assembly GCA_034510155.1. Lineage (NCBI taxonomy): Eukaryota > Metazoa > Arthropoda > Insecta > Orthoptera > Tetrigidae > Eucriotettix > Eucriotettix oculatus. Next base: position 77,514,079 of record CM067381.1, read on the forward strand.
TCTCCGTGTCTCCACCAGTTTCAGGAGGCAGTTGGCCGACTGATCCAATGGGATCAGCGGACAGCTCTTGCCATATGCCCAAGGTCTTTGACCCCGGAACATATACCTCCTAAAATAGGTGAAGGTGTCTCGGCATATGAGAACTTTGATAAAAAGTACCCAGAGAGAGTGAAGGAGGCATTCCCGCAGTCACTCTGGGCTGAAGCGCCTGCGAGAAAACTCCCGCAGCGGATTCAACTAGAATATTCATTCATTTTCCTCTAATTTTCCTGTAGTTTTTGAAAATAACTGCGACTTTTACTTTTATTGCATCTTATAAGTTAAACGAGTTAATAAATGTAACTGCCTCTGTGTGTTAAAATTAATTTTTATTTCTAACAGTTGTACACGAACTAAATCTTTATTTATTTATTTACATAAAAATTAGTCTTAGCTATCAATAACCAACTTTTGACGTCATCATTATGACGAATGCAAATAATGCGAAGCATATGCAGTTATGGAGATCTTCTTTGGTTTACAAGTATCCCAGGCAGTTCTGTACGTATGTGTATATATATATAATTAAAATGGGGACTTGGTTTTGTGACAGATACGTGAATTTACAACAAATAAAATTATGATAAATACTTATAATTATTTTAAATAGATAACCATGAATGAAAACTGAAGAAAATGGAATTGTATTCACCATTATACTTCACACGTTTTAGAAGAATACCGTTAGTATTTTATAATAAAAAAAATATTTTATATATTTTTTTTTGCGTATTGAAACAATTAATTCATTGTGTAACATCATTTGCCATTATGGTAAACTAAACGTTTAGTGTGTGACAGTAAAAACAGTAACGCTATGTGGACTAGAGTGTGTTGTCCCTCCGTATTCGAGGATTTCTTAATTCCTTTAGGGCGGCGCCGCCAGGTATTTTTTCATAAAAAAACACACCAAAAATAGATTTTAATAGTTTTAATTTCCAATCAGAGCATGAGAAAAAAATTATATCTTCAAGGGCGTGGGTCATTCTCTCTCTCGTCGTCCCGCCGACACAACAACCTGCTGCTCCTTCCATCACCCCATGACGACTCCTCGCCAGACCACATTGTTGGCGGCCCAGGTTGCGCCAGTTCCTCAACAATTGCAACTTGCAAGTTGGCCTGCATTGTTCATGTCACAATGTAGAAATGCGATTTTTTTTGTTTTGATTATTCAGGTGTCCATTAACTATACGTTTGAAGTGTTGGACATATTAATAATCAGATACCAAAGAGGGGCCCTGCTTAATATTACCAGGCATTTTGCTGTTCTGAAATGTCAAGCTGTATGTCGTACGTGATTTTTGTAGTACATACTCAGCACCGCAGACGAATATTTGTCAAATCTATTTGGATTAGATTTCACATTATTTACTTACTCCTCATATTAGGCCAGTGGGGGAAATGTAACGGAATATAATATATGGAGTTTCATTAGATATTATGTTTCGGAAACTCCACTCGTCGTCGTCGGTCGAGTTGAGTTGTGTGCCCTAATTACAATTTTTGCGATGGACGCGGTGTATTTCCAGGAGGCGAAATGCGATGTTGTGTTTCTGGGAAAGTGGCGCGCGCTGTAATGGACGCTGGTGGCTGTGTAACAGCTGCTCTACAAAGGCCCATTCAGAGGCCAACTGTCTCCCAGATTCCACGAAATCTCCACCAGTATTCAGGCGGCTGCGCTCTTTGTTTTGAGCACAGTATCTGAATAAACTACGTGAAAGCGGCACTAACTACCAACCTTGTTCAAAAAAGGAAAAAAAAAAGGGCAGTGACAGTTGAAAAGACTTGCTCAGATATTTCATTATGAAAGTACAACCATCTATAGCCCTTAATAATAATATTATATTATAGTAACTAATTTATATGACGTAATTTTGTATATAATAATAAAAAAGAATATGCACTGGTATCAAGGAATTTATAGAACACTAATAAAATTAGTAACCAAATACCTGTTCATATCGTAATAAATTGATTAGGCCAATTTAACAGTTTATTATTTCACATTTATTAAAATGCGTTTGTTTTCAAGTTTTACGGTATTTCGGTTTACGTTGACCGTAATAATATTTTAGTAAAACCCAATTCTTTTACATCTTAGTCACAAATGTGAAAAAAAACCTTAAATTTATGACTAAATAAAATTATGTAAGTAATTTATTAAAATTATATATTTTTATCACAATTTAATTTAAATTAAAAAATAGAACATAATAAATCAGCACAACGTGTAGTTCGTTTCCTTGGAACTTCTTCAAATGCAACAAAACATATATGTATTGTAACGGAACAAGTAAATCACGCGTCCGACTGGCCCCTCGTTTACCCACCGTGAGGTTTCTGTCCTACGAACCTCTTGACTTTTGTCAGCCGTTTTTGTATTTGACTGGAGAGAGAGAGAGAGAGAGGGTGGAGATGTTGGTGACATGGGAGAGGCTGCGGAAAATATTTATTAATGTCTGTAATTTTAAATTGATGTTTCTTAATTAGTAAAAGATAACCAACTATAATTTAAAAACAAATCCATGTTCAACATGAAGATCAGGACCGAAACATGCAGTTTTTTTTAAAAATTATAGTCGGTTATATTTTAATAATTATTTTATTTTTGTCTGTAATTGGCCTCATTTAAACAATAGATGTTTAACATGTAATAAATACTACATTTTACTTTGAAATTCTAGAGTATTCTCATCGTAACAACAAAAAAGGCTGCTACTTTCAGTTATGATGCGTGTCTCCTAAATCCAAGTGAGAGAATGTTTTGACTGAGAAAATATAAGAAAATCAACAAGTTGTTAGATGTATACGTATATTGTATGGGGAGAAGTTATTTTCTATCACGTAGAATCGTAGCAGGAACAGGTACAGTAGATTAAAATGTGTTGCCTACCGCGAGGTGTGCTCAATTTTTGAGTCGAGGACTATAAATGTATTACGTTTATATTACCCAAAAAAATTCACACTAAAATATCTATGATGCACAAATATTGTATACAATTTGATTTAGATTTATTGTTGTTTCCATTAATCCTCGATTGAGGAAATAGGATGGATACGTCATACATTAAAAATTAAAAATGAACAAAATAAAGTAAAAAATTAAAGACAAATAAACTTAAAATAAATTAGTAAAAGAAAGTGTATATAGACAAAAGTCAATATAAACACAACACAGGGACACACACACACACACACACACACACACACTGGGAAACACGCAATGGAGTTTTGAACTACTTGGACCAGGAAACTGTCCTTGCTCCAGGCAATACATGAAACAAACAAACAAAAGAGCAGAAGAAACTGAATAGAAATTTTAAGATATGTGATGTGCTATTTTATAAGGTTGGCAGCAGCAGCTCATTCAACACTTGCAGCAGGAACCTTGATTTAAATACTAGAAGGACGATTAAGAAAATTCCTGTACCACAGAGTAAAACAGCAGCAGCGCCATTTAAAAGAATAGTTTTACTCTGCTTCACCACGAAGCTTTTGTAGTTACTATTTTTTTAACCTCTGGGCGGAAGGAAGGAAGGCTGTTTTTTATATAAAATTATCCCCGGGGGTATTGTGAATACTTTTCTGGTGTAGAGAGAGAGAACAAGGGCGATGCTTGTCCGACCTTAGAGCTGAACGAGCTGACTCAATAGGTATCACGATATCACGTCGGTGACAGAAAAAAATGACAAGTTTTTTAATTTTATATTAATATTGTTTCATTCAACAATGTTTTTACTTAACTCATAGGACCTATAGAAATATTTTACTCGTGAATGTATTGGAGATGAATTTTTAGAGACAGAAAAGTAACCTTTTTGAAGAAAAATATACATTTAAAGAGAGAGAGCGAAACAGAAACCTGAACTTGTCACATTTATTTAATTTGAAAAAAGCAAATTAAACTTGTTAGGTTTAACTAATCATTTCTTCGTGATTTATAAAGCATATTAACACAAAATATCCAAGTCTCTCACAGTATTATGTTCCATTTCTAACAAGTCTTAAGGGACTGTGCAGTTGGAAATGTTATACGAGTATAAATAGTTTCTTATATGAATGTTTTATGAATTCTCGTCTACAAGGAAGACACCAAGTTTCATGTTGCATTTGTTGGATTAACTTATTTAAATGTATGGCAGACAGACAGACAGACTGCGAATAGGGAATTGTGATAGACGTGTCTGAATATTCATCCATCCGTCGCGCTTTTGTGGGAAGCGTGTGTGATTGTTCCAGAACAGACGTAATAGCAATCACACACACACACACACTGTAATTCTCACGATTCCGAGTTGGATCTCATCTTTTATCATCGTCAGGGGGGTAGAAAATAATGATAAAGGATCTGTTCACAGGACATTATACGTCTTGAGGAATTAGTAAAACAAAATAAAAAACGTCAAATACGGTAATATGAATTTATTTCTTCATAATGAAACATAGAAAGGTTATAATAACATAATATACAATAATTTATGAAAATGGATTAATAATAATAATAACTTTAAAAGTATAGTCATGTGACCTTACTTATGTGTATCTACAGTAGGACTAGTACTTAGAAAATTATTTAAAAAAACTGTAAATATATGAAAATAACCTGAATATATATATTACGAAATAAGAAACTGATACTCGGATATTGTGGAGTACCTTGGATATTTTTTTTTCGTTGAGATAAAAAATACTGTAGTCGAGATTTTTTGAGTTTATCCCGTTGAATGAGTAAGGGAGACGAAACGTCGCATATTTTAACTTGGAAATAAATATATTGACAACAAAAGCAGTTCCGATTTATTTAATTACCTAATTGTCAGTTTATGAATTTTTAAAGAGTTTTCTTTTCTCCATAGCTGAATGAGAATTATATTTTTGCTATTAATTAAACATATATGTCATGAGAACACTCAACAAGGGGAATGCGAAATCTTAAGAGTTGGCATATTTGTCATTAGTATGGTGCAGTAGCATGCCCCTGGGATCCGTACAGGATAGGGTCAAATAGAATCCTTAGAAAGGATGCAAAGAAGGGCCGGGAAAGATCGTACAAATAGGACCTGGGCATGGGGAACGAAAAGGTAAAGGGCGACTAGGGCTAGGGTGTGGAAGGGACAGACACGCTACAGACAAGAAGAGAAACAGACAGCTAGGCTACTACACATCTTCTACAGAGCCTTCTTTGCAGGTCAAAAACCACCTTGGCAGGGGAATCAGAGATAGAATGAGGAGGAGTGATTCATTTGACGTCATCTGTGGTGAGACGGGGAATAAGGGAACTCGTAGCAAATGCTACTAGGAAAAGCAAGTTTCGCTTGGCTGCCAGAAATGGACCGAAACGATTCGCGTGAGACTTTCCGAAGCGTACGGCGGTTGAGGACCGTGTTCCTGCAAACCACCTGAAGAAAGTAAGTTTTGAAGAGGTGGAAATGTTGATGATGTGGCGCTGCAGCAGCTGCAGCAGCGAGCGCGCTCATCCGCCACTGACACTCGTCCGACACATAAGTCAATACCTCGGCGCCCCGGGACCAGAGCCGCACAGTCGATAAAAACTGCAGCGTAATGAGTTATCCCTCATCTGTTTTCAAGGGCAAAACCCCACAGCAGCGTCAGGCTCGCATCTTCCCCAGGATGCTGCCCTTATTCCCCGTCTCACGACAGATGATGATGACGTCAAAACCCCCCCACCAATATTGTTAACTTTCAGAAGGTGTGTGTTTCAGGTATAGTTTTTAATATGGAGTGAGTAGGAACAAGTTAAGTGAGAGAATATCGTAATTCCAGGTCCAATTCCACAGTTTCAGCCATGAGAATATCGAAACTGTATACATACTTCTAGAAAAACTACTTCGAAAAATAGTAAACCTTTGCGGTTGTTGATATTAAATCGAAAAAAAAAATCATCTACTATCTTTAATAAATTCTTCAAAAACCCCACAGCGTAAGATGAAGCGTCAGGCTCGCATCTTTCCCCTAGAACAACAGGATGCTACTAGTTCCCTTATTCCCCGTCTCACGAGATGACGTGAAATGAATCACAAACCCCCCACCAATATTTCTTGTTAAATTTCAGAAGGTGTTGTTTTTTTTGTTGGTAAAGAGGCTACATGAGGGTGAGAGATCCTGAAACAGGCAACTCCCCTTTAATAGCATAGGAAGGGAATTGAAAAGGGAGGGGGGATGCGGAAGGTAGAGCAAGGTAGCCTAGCAAGGGTTAACTAGGTGCCGTCCCCGGGCTATGGTTTAAGGATCCTACCCTGCACGCGGTGTTTCACCTAAAGAGATGCAGGGAAAACCCTAGAAAACCTGCATCAGGTAGGAGTTGCCTGTTTCAGGATCTCTCACCCTCAAGTAGCCTGTTAACCAAAAAAAAAAAAATTAAGTGAGAGGATATCGTAATTCCAGGTCCACTTCCACAGCTTCAGCCATTAGAATATCAAAACTGTATAAATATTTCTAGAAAAACTACTTCCAAAAATAGTAAACCTTTGCGGTTGTTGATATTAAATATGGAGTGAGTAGGAACAAGTTAAGTGAGAGAATATCGTAATTCAATATCAAAACTGTAAAAAATATATCTAGAAAAAACTACTTCCAAAAATAGTAAACCTTTGCGGTTGTTGATATTAAATCGAAAAAAAAATTATCTACTATCTATCTACTATCTTTAATAAATTCTTCAAAACCCCACAGCGTAAGATGAAGCGTCAGGCTCGCATCTTCCCCCCACGACAACAACAGGATGCTACTAGTTCCCTTATTCCCGGTCTCACGAGATGATGACGTCAAATGAATCACAAACCCCCCACCAATATATTTGTATGTTCTTGTTAACTTTCAGAAGAGGTGTGTTTCAGGGATAATTTTTAATATCGAGTCAGTAGGAACAAGTTATTGGATCTGTCGGCCAACTGCCTCCTATGTATGTACAGATTCAACATAAATATCTGTGCAACGGCAATTTTTGATTATATATATATACAGTATATTTAATATATTAATTAACAATGGATTCAACACAACTATCTATGCAACGGTGATTTTTGATTATATATATATACAATGTATGTAATATATTAATTAACAATGGATTCAACATAAATATCTGTGCAACGGCAATTTTTGATTATATATATATATATATACAGTATATTTAATATATTAATTAACAATGGATTCAACATAACTATCTAAGCAACGGCAATTTTTGATTATATATATATATACAGTATATGTAATATATTAATTAACAATGGATTCAACATAACTATCTATGTAACGGCAATTTTTGATTATATATATATATATACAATGTATGTAATATATTAATTAACAATGGATTCAACATAAGTATCTATGCAACGGAAAATTTTTGATTACATATATATATACACAGTATATGTAATATACTAATTAACAATGGATTCAACATAACTATCTAAGCAACGGCAATTTTTGATTTTATATATATATACAGTATATGTAATATATTAATTAACAATGGATTCAACATAACTATCTATGAAACGACAATTTTTGATTATATATATCTATATATATACAGTATATGTAATATATTAATTAACAATGGATTCAATATAGCAACGGCGATTTTTGATTATATGAAACACCTTAGATTTCTCCACTCGGCGGTATCAAATATAAATTTTGGGATCTATTTTTCTGGCCAGAGTAATTTTTTTCGTCTCCAACAATTACCAGTGATTTATAACCGTCTTTACATTATTTTAATTTATCATTTTTTAACTTTGCTTGTTAAGAGATTTCGTTGCATTGTAACAGGAATGTAAGTAACAAGGATGCATATATTAATGGAAGAAGATTCCATAGTTATATTTTATATCAATAAATTCTTCTTCTTCGTTATACAAGGTTATTTGGTCAATGTAAGTTAACGAGGGTAACATTAATAATATTTTAGCTTAATATGAAAAATAAATTTTTCCTAGTTTGTTTAACCTGCACCTATAATATTTTATGTAAGAATCATTCACATGGAAACGTTGGGGGGAAATTTTGGTCTGTGATACAAGAAAAAAAAATAAACGAACCGTAGATAAGACTAATGATTGTAAGTAAGTGGATATTGATTCCATAAGAACTGAATAACGACCAACAATTTCCCCCTTTCGCATCTGCAGGGAAAAGACTTTACGACCTTCCGGAAGTGCGGAGACATGTTTGGATGTCTTTATAAATTGAAATGCATTACTACTGGGACAATAATATTTCCCGTGCTAATATGTTTTTACATATAAGATGATTTTTTTATGACGGAAAGTAAATGTACCAAGGGTGTGTGTGTGCGCTAGTGTGGAAATGTTTTAGAAATGATTTATTTTTATAGAGGGGGGAATGTGAAGATGACATAAAGTGATTTTGAATTAAGGATTATTGAAAATATGAGGTTTAATAAGGTAAAGTAGTAAATGAGCAGATTAAAACGTAATCTGAATAATATCAATAAAAGGGGGTTGATATAATCTATTCAGTCTCTAAAATAAAAATTTATTTTGTACGTATAAATATTTCAAGAGCTTTCGGTGCAATAATTTCAGTCATTCCATTTTTTTTAAAAAAAAACAGAATAAGACGCGAAAACTAAAGAAGTAAATGCATAATAATTTTTAAGTTAAAGCCAAATAACTTTAAGAAGTCTTTTTACAACCTAAAAACGGTTATTTTAATAAACAAAGAAAAAAACACACTCAACATCTCTCTATGCAACATTCTTGTCGATACTTAAAATCTGAGAACTTAAGAAAAGATAATACTATCTTTTAAGACTGCTTTGCTTGTTGTCATACACACGCGTATATTTCTCGTTTTGACTTGGAAAGAAAAAAAAACATTAAATCGATCTCGATTGTGAGTAATGATTAATAAATTTAAATCAATAATTTTTATATAAAATTAATCATTTGTACGTAAAATTATAATGATTTCAAAAATCAAAATATAAAACAACGAAATTATCTTAGACATAAAACAGTTTTTTATCTTTAAATAAATAATTAAAATATATAATAAGAAAATATAATTTCTCACAGTAAGGGATAATTTATAAGAACAAGTCATTAATATTTAACATAATTAAAAACCTATTTTATTTTAAGATATGTTGGCACAGTGTTTTCTGGATCCAGGGGGGGTTGATTTGGACCATCCAGGGTCGACGTCCAAATCTCGGTAGTGGTCGTGCCTTCTTCAACATACAGATCACTCCCCCTCCATCTTCTTTCCTCCTCCTACGTCACAAGGCACCTCAGCTTTCGGCCGCCAGAGCGCTCGCTACTTACGTGTAACGTCGTGACGACGGACTAGAGGATCCGACGTTTGTAGTAGAAGTATAAGTATTAAATCATATTCCATAGATGCTATAGAGAAGCACAAGCTTCAAGGATGATGTTGTGGAACACGAGTCAGAGATTTTAACATAGTTAGGTTGCTTTATTAATATTAAAATATACTGTAACTATTCATTAATTATAAGTATAAGTATAAAATCATATTCCATAGATCCTCCTATAGAGAAGCACAAGCTTCAAGGATGATGTTGTGGAACACGAGTCAGAGATTTTACATAGTTAGGTTGCTTTATTAATATTAGAATATACTGTAACTATTCATTAATTTTTAACTTATAATAAGATTTTCTTAAGTTCTATACAGAAGACATACAATTTGTACCTTATATATAAAATTGATAAATATTTTTACATCCTATACTAAAAAATTAGTGTTCTAATAATGTTCTTACCTTACATAATTATAAATATCTACCCCTATGATACATTCAGCTCCATAAATTCTTCAACAGAGTAGAAGGAGTGGCCTTAGTAAGAACTTAGTTAGTTAGTTCATATTTGAACTTGTTTGGATTTATTTTTAATTGTTTAATGGAGGTGGGAAGTTTATTAAATATGCTAATAGATGGCATTGTAATGTACACCCTTTTGTATTACGGTTAGAGACTTCCCTTCCTTCCTTCCTTCCTTGTGTAAATTGTTTTTACTTCTGGTATCAAAGTCATGTAACATATCTGAAGAGGTTACTGTTATTAATAACAAATAACATGAGTGTCAGTATTCCAGTTTTCTTGAAAAGTCCCCTACAAGATGTTTTTGGTGAGACCTGACATCATAATATTCTAACAGCCTTTTTTTGAAGTGTAAATATTTTATCTTTTCCCCCTGATGCATTGCCCCCAGAATATTATTATACCGCCATGATGTGTCATTATAGAGTGGAAATATGCAAAATAAACTAATTTTCTTATTAGGTTAGGATCACTACAACTTGACATAATTCTCTAAGAGCAAAGGTTGCTGCTGCCGAGCCTAATTTTCGTAGGAGAATATTAATATGATCCTTCCAGTTTAATTTATTGTCCATGGATGATATACCTAAAAATTTTGTACATTCAACTTCAGTTATTTCACAATTATTTGTTGCTACTTTTATTGAGTTCAAATTGGCATTCTTTGTCTGAAACTGCCTTGAAGTGAGTTTTATCACAATTGACTGAAAACCAACCAGTGAAGCAGCATCTGGCTTAATGTAAACACTTGGCAGCATTTTTCCAGACTATTTTGTTTATTTGTAACCAAAATACTAACTAGTATCATCAGCAAAAAGTATAGTTTTAGAAGAAGAGTTTCTCTCCTGGTAATGTTTATGTCATCGGGAAGGAAGCTATAAAAGGAGGCGCCGATGTAGCAAATTCTCTACAAAACAACAACAACGACGCGGAAAGCTGAAATATCTCGCCAATAAATATATAGAAGGCCGAAATTCACAATGTTGTTAGCTACAGTATTTATTCTCTGCACAGAGTGACTTTTATTTCGTATGCACTATGAAAAAACTTACTTTTTAAGATAAGTTAAGATAAAGATATTAACGTTAAATCAGTTCGTGAATGCAATAGGTTTCTTAGTGGGAGAAAAATAAAATGACGTGAATTTTATTGTATTTCATACGAAAAGGCCTTTGCCCATAGAAAAAATTATCTATTCAAAGTAATGTAACCATACGCTATATGTCATAACAACGATACTTTGCTAAGGTCTTTGCATAGACAAAAACGAAAAAAATAGTACTTCTTACTATGGGCAACGAATGGGAAATATTTTGGGGGTTACTGACTACGTGGAGAAATGGGAAACTCCCCTTTAATTAGCATAAAGAGGGGGGGGGATTTGGAAGGTAGAAGAAGGTAGCCAAGGACAAACCAGGGCAATAAAATAGAAAATTTTAAAAATGTATTTTTTACTATTTTATGGTAACATGCTACATGAGGGTGATCTTGAAACAGGTAACTCTCCTTTCATATCATAGGAAGGTAATTGAAAAAGGGGGATGTGGAAGGTAGAGCTAGTAGGGAGCCAAAGATCTTTTTTTTGGGGGGGGAGGGGTGGTTAACAGGCTACATGAGGGTGATCCTGAAACAGGCAACTCCCCTTTAATAGCATAGGAAGGGAATTGAAAAGGGGGGGATGCGGAAGGTAGAGCAAGGTAGCCTAGCAAGGGTTAACTAGGGCCCCCGGGCTATGGTTTAAGGATCCTACCCACGCGGTGTTTCACCTAAAGAGATGCAGGGAAAACCCTAGAAAACCTGCATCAGGTAGGTCGGGGGGCATTGGCTGCTACTATTCTCACGCCCTTCCCTATGAATGACGGGAGACGAGTCTGCTGTGGGGTCGCAGCAGCATTCCCTTCTCCGTGTCTCCACCAGTTTCAGGAGGCAGTTGGCCGACTGATCCAATGGGATCAGCGGAGGACAACTCTTGCCATATGCCCAAGGTCTTTGACCCCAGTACATATACCTCCTAAAATAGGTGAAGGTGTCTCGGCATATGAGAACTTTGATAAAAAGTACCCAGAGAGAGTGCAGGAGGCATTCCCGACATGATCAGGTGAGCCCCGCAGTCACTTTGGGCTGAAGCGCCTGCGAGAAAACTCCCGCAGTTTTTTTTGGGGGGGTTAACAGGCTACATGAGGGTGATCCTGAAACAGGCAACTCCCCTTTAATAGCATAGGAAGGGAATTGAAAAAGGGGGGGATGCGGAAGGTAGAGCAAGGTAGCCAGCAAGGGTTAACTAGGTGGGCCCCCGGGCTATGGTTTAAGGATCCTACCCTCGCGGTGTTTCACCTAAAGAGATGCAGGGAAAACCCTAGAAAACCTGCATCAGGTAGGTCGGGCTGCGCTGTACCCGTGTATTTATAATATTTCAAAGATTAACTAATTGCGACCGAGTTTGTCGGGTTTGTTAATGCTCAGGCATCGTGATCTACGCTGCTGGAACAGCAGGAAAGAAATTTCAGCCTGACATAATGTGGCAGTGTTTTTAATTTAGTACCGCTTCTTTCACACACACACACGTCTTCGCCCTCTGGACCCAACTGTGAATTAGCTGGAACACGCCCTACAGAAACACGCAGCTGTTTTACAATGTGTCTCGCAGTCGTGTTTAATATCTGCCGTAATTCCACATTTGCAAGATGTTATTACCGCATACTTAACTGAACGCCGCCGCCGCCGCCACCTCCTCCTATCAACCCCCCCTCACGCCCCCCACCCCAAACCCCCCCTCTCCTCTGGTAGCAGTTAATTTGCGCGCCCGCTCTCTCTCTCTCTCTCTCTCACTGTGGCTGGCGAAGCAGTGAAATTTATGCGCGTACAGAAGTGCGCCATCAGGCGTCGGCGTCGCGGCGGACTCTCTACATGCATAAAAGGGTTTCCTCCGTATCTAATAACGTCCGGTGCGCTAATACGTCCTATCCGAAATCCAGCGGGCGGTAGTTAATTCTCAAGTTGCGCCCCGGGGCTTACAAGACAGGCGCGTGACCGGAATTTTATTCTCCGCCGCAGCAAGCAGCAAGCAGACCGTATTGGCCCGTGCAAAACAAAGAGGGCCTCGGCCTGCCGTGCCGCGATTCCAGAGTATCCACATAACTCCCGCGAGAAATAAAACCTCGCCTCTAAATAATTCAGCCCACAATAACGACCTGCTTGTAATGTGTTTGCCTTCCTAAAAGCATTTTCATATGCATTAAAAATGTCCGACTTTGTAACTTTACCTCACATTATGAAGCATTAAACAACTTGAAAGGTTTCGTGAAATTGATTTATCCTCATACATGACCTACTATGAGGGAGACATTTCTCTATAAACAATTCCTACTCCTCAACGCAATCCCTACGAATATCAATAAAGGTTTTCACGATGCAAAGAAGTCCTTGATTTGTTGTTTGAACCTGTTTCCCTTCAACGTCTTTGACTTCTTCGTTATTACTAAAAAATAATTTTTTTTTCATCGTAATTCTGTAGATTTAGATTTATTGTTGTTTCCATTAATCCTCGATTGAGGAAATAGGATACGTCATACATTAAAAATTAAAAATGAACAAAATAAAGTACATAATTAAAGACAAATAAACTTAAAATAAATTAGTAAAAGAAAGTAGTGTATATAGACAAAAGTCAATATAAACACAACACAGGGACACACACACACTGGGAAACACAAACAAGCACACACACTGAGGAACACGCAATGGAGTTTTGAACTACTTGGACCAGGAAACTGTCCTTGCTCCAGCAGCAGCTATATACATGAAACAAACAAACAAAAGAGCAGAAAAAACTGAATAGAAATTTTAAAGATATGTGATGTGCTATTTTACAAGGTTGGCAGCAGCAGCTCATTCAACACTTGCAGCAGCAGCAGGAACCACCTTGATTTAAAATACTAGAAGGACGATTAAGAAAATCCTGTACCACAGAGTAAAACAGCAGCAGCAGCGCCATTTAAAAGAATAGTTTTACTCTGCTTCACCACGAAGCTTTTGTAGTTACTATTTTTAACCTCTGGCGGAAGGAAGGAAGGCTGTTGTATAAAATTATCCCCGGGGGTATTGTGAATACTTTTCTGGTGTAGAGAGGGAGAACAAGGGCGATGCTTGTCCGACCTTAGAGCTGAACCTCTGATTTCTGGTCTAGCGCGTCTTCATTCATGAAACTCGCCATTTGTTTGAAACAAATTAGTGTTTCGCTTTACAAACTTTAATATTTCATAAATATATATACGCTTGGTAAAGTAAGTATTTGCAAACTTTTGAAGAAAGGTTTTGCAACTCCGTGATCTAGAATTCGTGCTAGAAAGTATTCTAATTGCACGCTTTTGCAACTTAAATATTTCATTACTCCTGGAGCAGTTAGAAGACGCCATAGGCTCATAATTGAATGAAAATACGCGAAGTAAACCATTTTGACGTACTTTTTGTCAACGTGTTGCATTATTAGTGTTCTCAGAGAATAACAAGCTGAACTTAGTTTTCCGTCAAGCAGATCTTCCTCCCATGGTTGGTCATTCCACTTTAATTTATCGTCAATCCGAAGGCCGAGGAGGAAAGGCTCAAGCATTAGCTGAGAAGTTGTCTACGGGTCTGTCTATTCCTAGCATCAGCACTAAACTCAACTAACTTAGTCTTATCTAGGTTGAGGGATAATTTATTCACGTTAAACCAAATATTTAGACCATTCAGAGCCTTGCTGTCTACTTTCTTAATCAGATTATCGAAGTTTTTATCTGCAATAATTATATTTGTATCATCCGCGTAGAGAATCGATTTTAGAGGATTTACGTATTCCCTGGAAGATCGTTTATGTAATTCTGTATTGAGTGGAGCAAACAAACGAAAATCGAATGGCGCCAAATCTGAACAACTGTAGGGAAGGTGACGTAGTATCAACACCTCCCCCTCCTCCCCCACAAACCAACTCTTTCAATGGTTTCTTGCGTGTCAGCTTGACGGTATGAGGGCGAGCATTGTCGTGACGCAATATTATTATTATTATTATTATTACTTAGCTGCTATTGGACGTTTTGTCAATGGCAGCCATGTAGAAAGTAAGAACAATAAATTGTTAAATTACTAAATAACGATTTTTGAAATGTCTTATGAAATTTTGACCTGAAAGAAAGAGAAGTCAGGAGTCACTCGGAATTAATTTCACTGCACTTCACTATTTTAACGGTTTCTTTAGAAAATAATTTAACACTTCACTGATATTAAGAAAGGAATATATATATATATAACTTTAATTTCTGAATTTCCGCTTTCGTTAGTCTGTCTCTGAATATACTAACTATCCTTGTTAATTTTTTTTAAGACCTTTTTTAGAACTTGTGCAACGTCTAAGGAACAGATATAGGAATTCCACATACTTACTGAAAATAACTTCACAACAAATATCATCTTCATGGTGTAATGAAGGTCTTTATAATAATGCTGCACGTTCTGTTTAGCTTGACGCTGTAAAACTTTTTTAATTTTGTACAAGCTCGAGATTTTAACGCATTTCTTCGGGTTCCCTCTAATTTACTCCCCCCTTGGATTTGGCTCACACTAAGTCAGATAAACGTTCCCAGGACTGTTTGCTTTCTCTTGGGTGTGTGTGTGTTACATTAATTATAGAAAGTAGGACCTCTGGGCCCGGGAAGCCCTGAGGTTACAACAGAGCCAGAGAAGTATGGTTTAACGCTAAACTCAGGTTTCTCTTCCAAAATTTATGGAGTGACTAGATACGAGTCTTTGTGTTTGACAATCCACGATTTTACCCAAAAGTAGAGCTTTAAAGTTCCGGAGACGGAATTCACTGAAGTTAAATAAGAGAGAAGTCACATAACTCAGTACTCAAACACCTATTAGGCGAAAAACGTTTAAATGTATCTAATGAAGAGAGAAAAAAAAAGAGTATACATACATACTCAACTGGATAGAACAAGCAATTAATTTATATATATATATATATATATATACACCCCCTTAATTACAGTTAGCGTGGAATTTGATACATTAATTACAGCAGAGACCAGTAATTAACACTGGGTTGGTCCATGCCTTAATCTTTCATCTCTGAAACGTATCGGCCATATTGCAAATAAATATCAGTTACTGTCCCCATTATTGTTTTCTCATTTTTATTAATGATTTGCCTGCATAATAATATAAACTCTAAGGTCCGACTTTTTTTTTTTGCAAGATGACTGCTGTTGTAATTTACAGGGAAATAAATGGGGGGGGGGGACAAGAAGAAGACTCCGCAGCCGCAGCAGCAGCAGGTGACTTGGATACTCTTAAGTACATGCATGGGGCTAAACAGCGAAATTAAATCAAAAATCAACAATAGTAAAAAGTAAGGCGATTAGTTTTACTAAAATGCGCGTTCAATATGCCTTGATCGATATATAAAATAGATGGAAGGGGGGGGAGGGAAACAGTGATCCAGGATAGACAAACTGTAAATACCTAGGCATTTATTTTAACAGTAAGCTGCTGTGGGCAGGTAAACTATGCTACAAGGGAAAAGCGTGGAACAACAACACCTTGCAACTATGTCATGAGTAACACTCGACAAGGGGAGGGAATGCGAAATCTAAAAGAGTTGGCATATTTGTCATTAGTACACTTGCCCACTTAATATGGTGCAGCAGCATGCCACAGGATAGGGCAAATAGAATAATCCTTAGAAAGGGGTGTGCAAAGAAGGGCCGGAAAAATTCGTACAAATAGGACCTGGGCATGTGGATGGGAACGAAAAGGTAAAGGGGGCGACTAGGGCTAGGGGGTGGAAGGGACAGACACGCTACAGACAAGAAGAAGAGAAACAGCTAGGCTGCTACACATCTTCTACAGAGCCTTCTTTTGCAGGTCAAAAAACCACCTTGGCAGAGGGAATCAGATATAGAATGAGGAGGAGTGATCAACCTGTTTAAATTACAAGCAAGGAACCGAAAAAAAACCCACAGAGACGTTGGAAAAGCGTCTAGGTGCCTCCAGAGAGGGGAATTGCTGACTTAGCGCTTCTCATGGGTAACAGCCACGGTTCTCATGTTCCGCTACTCAGCGTCTACTTGTCCGGCTCTTAAGACCTTAACTAACTTTTGAAATTCACTTTCCCTATTACAAAGATTTAAACAGCGACGTTTCGATGGCTTGCTCTTGCCGTCATCTTCAGACTGAAGTGTCAAATTAGGTTGAGTGTAAGCATTTATATAGTCTGTGATCACAGGGCTGTTTGTGGCTTGCGCAGACTTGCCTCAGAGACTATATAAATGCTTACACTCAACCTAATTTGACACTTCAGTCTGAAGATGATGGCCAAGAGCAAGCCATCGAAACGTCGCTGTTTAAATCTTTATATAGTCTGTGATCAATCACACTTGACGTAATTATAGTAAGTTACGCTTCTTTCCGCAGCCCCTGTCTTTATCCCTAACATAGATTTTTTTTTAAATTCAAAACAGGTAGCAGTAATAGAATTATCACTTTGGATTCCAGATAATTTTATTCTCGTGATAGGTTTCAGCTGTCTAGGAAATATATATTTTTTTTCTTCCCCCCCCCATATGCCATATTGAGTGAGGCAGCTGGAAGGATCCGCGCTCCGGATCCATAAAGATGAAGTTGAAGATGCAGCCTGTAAAATGTAAGCGTACGCCTCTGTAAGACCCTGGTGCTTGTAGTGGGGCATTTGTGAAGCCCTTTTTCAAAGTTATTACGCAGCTAGAGTCTTATATATTTTATTCCATTATTTTCCAGGAATATCTCTCCGCGCTCCCTGGACGCTGAAAATATATAATATGTTATTAGTGATTCTATCTAACATATTTTACGTGAGGTTGTACATTATCAGATAAGCTCCTGTCATGTCGTATATAACATCGGGCGAAGAGTGGTTTCATCTAAACTAGACTAAAACGCAAAAATTAATAATATTTTAAATTGTAAAAAATATATCTAGAAATTTTCCTTTTTATAAGTAAAGACAAGACGTAATGGTTAGTAAAACTCTATTTGTTTATTAACCCCTTTTTTCCCCCATGGCTCCATGGCTCTACAGCCCATTGAGGGAGGAGGGCCTGGGCCTACCGTGTCGACAGCGGACTGACTGTCAAATCTTTTCATGACACATTCGGAAATTTGGAGTTACACACACACACACGTGGTGGTCAGCGTAATGCAAATAATGATGTTTGTGTTTCATTTCAACGTATAAATTAAATGTGCAACGAGTAACAAAATGTCTCTTTTTAGGGATGAAATGAAATGTTTTATGTCTGTATTTATTTGTTGGAATAGAACCATTCTAGTTCTAGAAAATAAATTTGCAAAATAAAAATGCAAATAATGATGTTTGTGTTTCATTTCAACGTATAAATTAAATGTGCAACGAGTAACAAAATGTCTCTTTTTAGGGATGAAATGAAATGTTTTATGTCTGTATTTATTTGTTGGAATAGAACCATTCTAGTTCTAGAAAATAAATTTGCAAAATAAAAATGCAAATAATGATGTTTGTGTTTCATTTCATCGTATAAATTAAATGTGCAACGAGTAACAAAATGTCTCTTTTTAGGGATGAAATGAAATGTTTTATGTCTGTATTTATTTGTTGGAATAGAACCATTCTAGTTCTAGAAAATAAATTTGCAAAATAAAAATGCAAATAATGATGTTTGTGTTTCATTTCAACGTTTAAATTAAATGTGCAACGAGTAACAAAATGTCTCTTTTTAGGGATGAAATGAAATGTTTTATGTCTGTATTTATTTGTTGGAATAGAACCATTCTAGTTCTAGAAAATAAATTTGCAAAATAAAAATGCAAATAATGATGTTTGTGTTTCATTACATCGTATTAAATTAAATGTGCAACGAGTAACAAAATGTCTCTTTTTAGGGATGAAATGAAATGTTTTATGTCTGTATTTATTTGTTGGAATAGAACCATTCTAGTTCTAGAAAATAAATTTGCAAAATAAAAATGCAAATAATGATGGTTTGTGTTTCATTTCATCGTATTAAATTAAATGTGCAACGAGTAACAAAATGTCTCTTTTTAGGGATGAAATGAAATGTTTTATGTCTGTATTTATTTGTTGGAATAGAACCATTCTAGTTCTAGAAAATAAATTTGCAAAATAAAAATGCAAATAATGATGTTTGTGTTTCATTTCAACGTATAAATTAAATGTGCAATGAGTAACAAAATGTCTCTTAACAGTTATACTTTTTTAGGGATGAAATGAAATGTTTTATGTCTGTATTTATTTGTGGAATAGAACCATTCTAGTTCTAGAAAATAAATTTGAAAAATAAAAATGCAAATAATGATGTTTGTGTTTTCTCTTTTCAACGTATAAATTAAATGTGCAATGAGTAACAAAATGTCTCTTTTTAGGGATGAAATGAAATGTTTTATGTCTGTATTTATTTGTTGGAATAGAACCATTCTAGTTCTAGAAAATAAATTTGCAAAATAAAAATGCAAATAATGATGTTTGTGTTTCATTACATCGTATTAAATTAAATGTGCAACGAGTAACAAAATGTCTCTTTTTAGGGATGAAATGAAATGTTTTATGTCTGTATTTATTTGTTGGAATAGAACCATTCTAGTTCTAGAAAATAAATTTGCAAGATAAAAATGCAAATAATGATGTTTGTGTTTCATTTCATCGTATAAATTAAATGTGCAATGAGTAACAAAATGTCTCTTTTTAGGGATGAAATGAAATGTTTTATGTCTGTATTTATTTGTTGGAATAGAACCATTCTAGTTCTAGAAAATAAATTTGCAAAATAAAAATGCAAATAATGATGTTTGTGTTTCATTTCATCGTATAAATTAAATGTGCAATGAGTAACAAAATGTCTCTTTTTAGGGATGAAATGAAATGTTTTATGTCTGTATTTATTTGTTGGAATAGAACCATTCTAGTTCTAGAAAATAAATTTACAAAATAAAAATGCAAATAATGATGTTTGTGTTTCATTTCAACGTATAAATTGAATGTGCAATGAGAACAAAATGTCTCTTTTTAGGGATGAAATGAAATGTTTTATGTCTGTATTTATTTGTGGAATAGAACCATTCTAGTTCTAGAAAATAAATTTGAAAAATAAAAATGCAAATAACACATCAATGTGTTTATCAAAATTATTTATCCAATTCTTACAATTTGCCACAAAACATAACATTAAAACATCTAAATACTACCCTAATAACGGACTTGGGGAACAAAGAATTTAATTTATATTGCATTTTCTCTAAATATGGTAAAACAATGAATCCCATAGTTGCAGGTAAATTATTTTTTTTAATCAAAGAATTTAATCAACTTCTAACATATTTATATATAAAAGAATATGAATCTAAAAATGGAACGTTAAAGTTGTTGTTTTTTCTTCTTCAAAATATCCGTGTGTAACTTATGATGTGGTTATTTGGAATACATAATACAAAAACTTATCTAGATAATAAAAAATTCTAAAATTCATAACCTATTGTTTTCTTTTTTAAAAAAACCGGATGATGATAAAAGATCAAAGTTAAGAAATAAAAATGGTTATAAAGATTACTCAATTCAGCAATTCTACTTAATACAGTCTGACTTCTGTAAAGGTTGTAGATAATTCTTCGCCGTCTGTATTACAATTTATTTTCAAAATCATGAGGATTTAATTATAATCATCATTATCGAAAAAAAAATTTTTCCAGTTCTACAAATTTGGGAATAATAATAATAATGAAAAAAATATATATATATATTCGTCTAAATATATGTACTGAAATATCTGTAAGCAATACATGATTGAATATAAGTTATAAAATGTAAAGAGTTGTAGTTATAATAACGCAATAACATTTAATGATTTTATAACAAATAATTTAATATTAAATGTACAACAACTCTATATAATTAATATAGTGTGAATAAAGTGAATAAGTAAAAATAAGTATAGCTATTATAGTATTAGTTACATAAACGGACTATCTGAAAAATTAGCAGGTTTATTTAAAAAAAAATAAGAATAATGGTTTCAATGAGGTGAAATTAGCAATGAAACCTATAAATAAAATAAATAAAAATTTAGACAATATGAAGGACAAGGTAAATAAATTAGACATAAGAGACTGTATATATATATAAGATTAATTGTAAAAATTGTAATCTAAGTGACTGGCACGACTATGCAAAAAAGAATATACCACCATAAGAGTAATGCCAAATTAGGCTCCAAAACTAATACAGCATTATCAGAACATCTGAAAGAACTAGGGCACGTAGCTGAGAGTGGGAAGATTTCGAAATCCTACACAGAGAAAAATCTAAATATAAGAGAGTTTTTGATAGAAGGAATATATATGAAAACATAAATCAAGTGATAAACAAAAGGAGTGAAATAGGTAATGTGGGGCGGACACACATTACAGCAATTGTATGCAACTATTAAATAGATTTAATAAATATTAAGAGTAAATGTAAGCTATATTAATATAATTATCATAAGTTGACTAGCGTAGTAGCTGCAGCTGACTTAATGTAGTAGGTAGGTATGACGTCACGACACGTGGTTCAGTTCGGAAGACAACCACAAAAGCGTAATGGTCGTATGATAAGCAAAGAAGACGCTAAGAGGAAAAAAATTTCCAGGTAAAATAGATGTGCAAAAATGGAATAATGTGGTGGTGGTGTTGTTGCCAATTGTAAAAAAATATATATCCTTCATGTTATAAATAATCTTGTATATATATGTATATATATTATAATTACAGTTGATAATGGCTATGGCCGAAACGTTCTGAGAATAAATACATTTGAGACAACTTTTCTGTGGTGGTTTTATTATTCACACTTAAAATAATTTAATTTAACGGATGTGGTTAAGATTGGTGACAGGTTTCACTGGTGTTATTTTCGTGAATTACAAGAGTTACCAACCCCCCAGCAATGATCAATTGCAAATTGGTTTTCCACCCGATGAAATTACGTAAACATATTTATCTAAAAGTAGAGTTGGGACTGCATTCGTAAACATATTAATCAAATTACCGCGGAATATATATCATTTTAGAGTGACGCTGCTGTCGAATGAATGACAAGTGTTTGCTTTGATTGGTGCTTTGCTGCTCTTATTCTCTCCCCCGTCAGGTTCGTCGCATCCAAATAGAAAGCAAATCGCTTTTGTGTTCATCGGTCGCTACTTGAGTTTTGTGTGTTGGCTTAATTAGGTTGCCACAGAACAGGGATGTTCGTTCATTGTTCAATTATTATTGGCCCGATACGGGTTAAAAAGGAAAAAAAAAACAACAACAATTGATTAGGACACGAAAATTTGCTTTCTAAACTGAATTGAATGCTTGTTTTTTGCAACAAGCTAATTCTTAGATAATTTGCTGTAGTAACACTCATTCACATTTAGTATAATTAACTAGAGAGCCAAACGTGTATCTAGTCAAAAGTAAATTGTAAACCGTTTCTCCTTTAATAATTATATATTATCAATCTAAAGACGATAAATATAAAACTGCAGTGAAGTTCAGTAAGCAATAACACAAGGAATGACGTACTAATGTAAATTTTATATAAGGTAATTTTTAGAAAAAAATACGTAACAACAATAATAAAAAATATTTTTTTTTGTAGATGAAAGCTGCAATTCTATTTATCTCTTTCAAACAAAAAGTTTTAATGTGAATGTTATCTTAGGTAATCTTTACAAATAAATATGTAACGACATTGATTAAAAATATTTTTTGTAGAAAGTTGAAGCTAATGTGAATTTTTAATAAGGTAATCTTTACAACAAAAAAATACGTAACAACAATAATAAAAAATATTTTTATTGTAAATCAAAGCTGCAGTTCTATTTATCTCTTTCAAACAAAAAGTTTTAATGTGAATGTTCAATTACGTAATTTTTACAAATTAAATATGTAACGAAGTTGTTAAAAAATATTTTTTGTAGAAAACTGAAGTTAATGAGAATTTTTTATAATGTAAGTAGGTAACGAGGTTAATAAAAAATATATTTTTTTGTAATAAAATCTGCAGCTCTATTTATCTCTTTCAAACAAAAAGTTTTAATGTGAATGTTCAATTACGTAATTTTTACAATTAAATATGTAACGAAGTTGTTAAAAAATATTTTTTGTAGAAAACTGAAGTTAATGAGAATTTTTTATAATGTAAGTAGGTAACGAGGTTAATAAAAAATATTTTTTTTGTAATAAAATCTGCAGTTCTATTTATCTATTTCAAACAAAAAGTTTTAATGTGAATGTTCAATTATGTAATTTTTACAAATTAAATATGTAACGAAGTTGTTAAAAAAATATTTATTGTAGAAAGCTGAAGTTAAAGAAAATTTTTTGTAAGATAAATAGGTAACAAGATAAAAAATATTTTTTTTGTAATAAAATCTGCAGTTCTATTTATCTATTTCAAACAAAAAGTTTTAATGTGAATGTTCAATTATGTAATTTTTACAAATTAAATATGTAACGAAGTTGTTAAAAAATATTTATTGTAGAAAACTGAAGTTAATGAGAATTTTTTATAAGGTAAGTAGGTAACGAGGTTAATAAAAAATATTTTTTTTTGTAATAAAAGCTGCAGTTCTATTTATCTATTTCAAACAAAAAGTTTTAATGTGAATGTTCTATTACGTAATATTTACAAATTAAATATGTAACGAAGTTGTTAAAAAATATTTTTTTGTAGAAAGCTGAAGTTAATGTGAATTTTTAATAAGGTAAGTAGGTTACGAGATTAATAAAAAATTTTTTTTTGTAATAAAAGCTGCAGTTCTATTTATCTATTTCAAACAAAAAGTTTTAATGTGAATGTTCAATTATGTAATTTTTACAAATTAAATATGTAACGAAGTTGTTAAAAAATATTTTTTGTAGAAAACTGAAGTTAATGAGAATTTTATATAAGGTAAGTAGGTAACGAGATTAATAAAAAATATTTTTTTTGTAATAAAAGCTGCAGTTCTATTTATCTATTTCAAACAAAAAGTTTTAATGTGAATGTTCAATTATGTAATTTTTACAAATTAAATATGTAACGAAGTTGTTAAAAAATATTTTTTGTAGAAAACTGAAGTTAATGTGAATTTTATATAAGGTAAGTAGGTAACGAGGTTAATAAAAAATATTTTTTTTTGTAATAAAAGCTGCAGTTCTATTTATCTATTTCAAACAAAAAGTTTTAATGTGAATGTTCAATTATGTAATTTTTACAAATTAAATATGTAACGAAGTTGTTAAAAAATATTTATTGTAGAAAACTGAAGTTAATGAGAATTTTTTATAAGGTAAGTAGGTAACGAGGTTAATAAAAAATATTTTTTTTTGTAATAAAATCTGCAGTTCTATTTATCTATTTCAAACAAAAAGTTTTAATGTGAATGTTCAATTATGTAATTTTTACAAATTAAATATGTAACGAAGTTGTTAAAAAATATTTTTTGTAGAAAACTGAAGTTAATGAGAATTTTATATAAGGTAAGTAGGTAACGAGGTTAATAAAAAATATTTTTTTTTTGTAATAAAAGCTGCAGTTCTATTTATCTATTTCAAACATAAAGTTTTAATGTGAATGTTCAATTATGTAATTTTTACAAATTAAATATGTAACGAAGTTGTTAAAAAATATTTTTTGTAGAAAACTGAAGTTAATGTGAATTTTATATAAGGTAAGTAGGTAACGAGGTTAATAAAAAATATTTTTTTTTGTAATAAAAGCTGCAGTTCTATTTATCTATTTCAAACAAAAAGTTTTAATGTGAATGTTCAATTATGTAATTTTTACAAATTAAATATGTAACGAAGTTGTTAAAAAATATTTTTTGTAGAAAACTGAAGTTAATGAGAATTTTATATAAGGTAAGTAGGTAACGAGATTAATAAAAAATATTTTTTTTGTAATAAAAGCTGCAGTTCTATTTATCTATTTCAAACAAAAAGTTTTAATGTGAATGTTATATTACGTAATATTTACAAATTAAATATGTAACGAAGTTGTTAAAAAATATTTTTTGTAGAAAACTGAAGTTAATGAGAATTTTATATAAGGTAAGTAGGTAACGAGGTTAATAAAAAATATTTTTTTTTTGTAATAAAAGCTGCAGTTCTATTCAGCTATTTCAAACATAAAGTTATAATGTGAATGTTCAATTATGTAATTTTTACAAATTAAATATGTAACGAAGTTGTTAAAAAATATTTCTTGTAGAAAACTGAAGTTAATGAGAATTTTTTATAAGGTAAGTAGGTAACGAGGTAATAAAAAATAATTTTTTTTGTAATAAAATCTGCAGTTCTATTTATCTATTTCAAACAAAAAGTTTTAATGTGAATGTTCAATTATGTAATTTTTACAAATTAAATATGTAACGAAGTTGTTAAAAAATATTTCTTGTAGAAAACTGAAGTTAATGAGAATTTTTTTATAAGGTAAGTAGGTAACGAGGTAATAAAAAATATTTTTTTTGTAATAAAATCTGCAGTTCTATTCATCTATTTCAAACAAAAAGTTTTAATGTGAATGTTCAATTATGTAATTTTTACAAATTAAATATGTAACGAAGTTGTTAAAAAATATTTCTTGTAGAAAACTGAAGTTAATGAGAATTTTTTATAAGGTAAGTAGGTAACGAGGTAATAAAAAATATTTTTTTTTGTAATAAAATCTGCAGTTCTATTCATCTATTTCAAACAAAAAGTTTTAATGTGAATGTTCAATTATGTAATTTTTACAAATTAAATATGTAACGAAGTTGTTAAAAAATATTTTTTGTAGAAAACTGAAGTTAATGTGAATTTTATATAAGGTAAGTAGGTAACGAGGTTAATAAAAAATATTTTTTTTTGTAATAAAAGCTGCAGTTCTATTCAGCTATTTCAAACATAAAGTTATAATGTGAATGTTCAATTATGTAATTTTTACAAATTAAATATGTAACGAAGTTGTTAAAAAATATTTTTTGTAGAAAACTGAAGTTAATGAGAATTTTTTATAAGGTAAGTAGGTAACGAGATTAATAAAAAATATATTTTTTTATAATAAAAGCTGCAGTTCTATTCAGCTATTTCAAACATAAAGTTATAATGTGAATGTTCAATTATGTAATTTTTACAAATTAAATATGTAACGAAGTTGTTAAAAAATATTTTTTGTAGAAAACTGAAGTTAATGAGAATTTTATATAAGGTAAGTAGGTAACGAGATTAATAAAAAATATTTTGTTGTAGAAAGCTGAAGTTAATATGAATTTTATTTATGGTAAGTAGGTAACAAGATTAATAAAAAATATTTTTTTTTGTAATAAAAGCTGCAGTTCTTCTATTTATCCATTTCAAACAAAAATTTTAATGTTAATGTCATATTACGTAATATTTACAAATAAATATGTAACGAAGTTGTTAAAAAATATTTATTGTAGAAAGCTGAAGTTATGTATTTATCTTTTTTTTTTTAAAAAAAATAAGAAGTCATAACAATAATTTTTTAGTAAAAATATATATGGGTATAGAACAATTGACGTCCGTCCGAAAAGGACATAATCCAGATTTTTACTTTTTCCCGAAACGTGAATCGGGAAAATATGACAAATATATAGTACAAAAAAAAGTTTTTTCCTAGTGGAAAAGAAAGAAGGCTGAATTTATAGCAAAAGAACTGTCAATAAAAAGGCCAAAATTTATTCTGAGATGAAAAACTAGGCTTAATGGAATGAATGAATTTTGTAACGTTCAAATTTCTAAAAAAAGTTGAGGTTATAACTAAAATTATAATCATTGTTTTATTATATCTGCTGTAATTAGGTGGCTATAAATTATTATTTGAAAGGAATATTTTTTAATCAATCCTTAATAAGAAATTTTGTTCTATTTTACGTATGGATAATTAAGTTGTGTTTCGGTTGAATGAATATAGTTTTATATTTCCTCATATTTTGGTTAAGGCCCGAGTAATGACAAAACTTAGGTCAAACACTCTATTACGGTGTAAGATAGTGTTATTAAATACTGCAATTACTTAACAAAGAATGGGATTTGACGGAGAAGAAACAATAATGAGACACAGGAGATTAACATTAAGGTATAAGGCTTTGTACGAAACCCATTTACTGAATGCATCTGTAAAAGGCAGTACAAGTGAGTAATTTAGTGGGGATTCAATAATGAAATAAATTTGGCAATGAAAATGTAATGCAAGGAACGGAAACGGAACGTGACAGTGATGCACGGGGCTGTCAGGACCTAACCAGTTGATTCCTGCGCAGCAAAAAGATAAAAATCCTGCTTCCATTCTCTTAATGAACCATCTACTGAACTGCAGCCATTTTTAATTCCAATAATTGAGTGAGATAATATGTGAAACGTGGAACTGTTAAAAATTTATATTATTTGAAATTCGGTTTCTCATACCGTAGTAATTACACAAGTACCGCCATAACTGTAAATGGTTTGCGGGTTATAGGATTTGAATACTACGGTACAGATAGATCGTTTAATACTCTGGATTTTCAATAAATAATGCCATACAATTCGTTGAGTGTAAAGTAACAAATTATTTACTTTATTACACTTGAATGACTGCCTAATTACCTTGACTCTTGTAGCCTAATATTATAATAAAAGCTCTCTCTCTCTCTCTCCCCCGCTCATCCTTAAACCATAGCCCGGGGGCCCCTCTAGTTAACCCTTACTAGGCTCTACCTTGCTCTACCTTCCACATTCCCCCCTTTTCAATTCCCTTCCTATGCTATTAAAGGGGAGTTGACTGTTTCAGGATCACCCTCATGTAGCCTGTTAATCCAAAAAAAAAACAAACAAAAAAACGGGAGTTTTCTCGCAGGCGCTTCAGCCCACTGAGTGACTGCGGGGCTCACCTGATCATGTCGGGAATGCCTCCTGCACTCTCTCTCTGGGTACTTTTTATCAAAGTTCTCATATGCCGAGACACCTTCACCTATTTTAGGAGGTATATGTACCGGGGTCAAAGACCTTGGGCATATGGCAAGAGCTGTCCGCTGATCCCATTGGATCAGTCGGCCAACTGCCTCCTGAAATTTGTGGAGACACGGAGAAGGGAATGCTGCTGCGTCCCCACAGCAGCAGACTCGTCTCCCGTCATTCATAGGGAAGGGCGTGAGACTACCACCCAATGCCCCCCCGACCCTACCTGATGCAGGTTTTCTAGGGGGTTTTCCCTGCATCTCTTTAGGTGAAACACCGCCAGGGTAGGATCCTTAAACCATAGCCCCGGAGGCGCCCTAAGTCAACCCTTGGCTTGGCTACCTTGCTCTACTTTCCGCATCCCTCCCCCCCTTTTCAATTCCCTTCCTATGCTATTAAAGGGGAGTTGCCTGTTTCAGGATCACCCTCATGTAGCCTGTTAACCAAAAAAAAAAAAAAAGTCCGGGGGCCCAGAGGGCGCTGAAGGAGTTTTCTCGCAGGCGCTTCAGCCCAGAGTGACTGCGGGGCTTACCTGATCATGTCGGGAATGCCTCCTGCACTCTCTCTCTGGGTATTTTTTTTTTATCAAAGTTCTCATATGCCGAGACACCTTCACCTATTTTAGGAGGTATATGTACTGGGATCCTTAAACCATAGCCCGGGGGACGTCCCTAGTTAACCCTTGCTTACCTACCTTGCTCTACCTTCCGCATCCCCCCCCCCGCTTTTCAATTCCCTTCCTATGCTATTAAAGGTGACTTGCCTGTTTCAGGATCTCTCACCCTCATGTAGCCTGTTAAACCCCTCTCCCCCCCCCAAAAAAAACTTGACTCATTCCATATGAAAAAAAAAATGACTCTATTCCTCTGATTAGACACAGACCACACACACATTGTAAGTAGAATATCTCCAACCAAAATCTTTAACGGTTGAAACCGCTGATTGCATGAAGAAGCTTTCAGATTAAAATAGATAATAATTATAATTATTATTTTTTTTGGGGGGGGGTTGGTTGTGTTTCACTTGTAAACATATTTTTTTTGGTGAAGCACGTCACTGGATTAAGCCGACGCTTCACGCAAACGAGATCCTCAAAAGAAGCTCACAAAATTTTCAAACCCTTCGAGAATGATCTTCAGAGACTGGTAGTTTTAATACTCGTAAATGGGGGTGATGTTGGGTGGTGGGGGGTTGGAGGGGGTGAATCTATTTACATTGCAACGCATTTTTTCCCGATGTCTGTGCAAGGGAACAGAGGAGTGAGTGAATGAGTGTGTGTGATGATCAGCAGCAGCAGCATGCGTGTCCAATGATACATGCGACAACAACACTTCCAATATTTACTCTTCGCAATGGAACAGCAGCAGCAGCAGCAGCAGCGGCGCCACTGTTCCCCGTTTCAGTCCACCGTACACCAAGCGAACGTCCACTTTTGTGTGTTTGTTTTTATTTATTTATCCTTGCATAAAAACGCCGTGAATTATTATTGTTTTTTTGGGGTTGATAACAATTTAAATTGGACACACACACGCACACACACACACACGATCCTATTTGTCCTGTAAAATAAGCTTTCGCGCGCGCATGGATTATAATTCAAAGGTAACGGTACCATTTTTCCCTCACTCGTCTTACGTAATTAAAGATCGAGTGGAAGATTTTAAAAATTGTAAATAATTTATTGGTCAAGGAAAACACCTGCTACATGACGTCACTAGTCGTACAATCTTTAAAAATATTTTAAGGACGTTATTTTCGGACATTAGTTACGGTACAATATGAGTCTAAAATATTCTCGGAACTCTAATTGAAAAATAAAAAATTATATTTCACGAGTTTCTAAGGTAAAAATTAGTCCAGATACATTAAAATTTTTTTTTTAAAGAAGCTTAAACGAGTAAAAATATATATATTTGTCTGGTAGCCTAAAATAGTTAGAAACATTCACTGATCTCTAAGAAAGGGCCGAAAAAAAATTACGCCCGGTATTTTAAAAGAGCAGTAATTAGCTCGGTACCATAAAGGATTCATACTTCAAGGAGGAGAATCAACAAAATCGCTATTAGGAGAGTCTGATGAAGACTCGGAAACTATAATAAATAGTATATGAACGTGGTCCTGGAGGAAGAATACAACATAAGGGTTAATAGAAGGGAAAAACCATGGTTATGGAGTGTAATATGGGAAAACAGTGGAATAACAAAGGGTATTAGATTTGATAAAGGATATTTTCAAGAAGGTTAAGGGAATTCTGCTACTTGGGGCAGCAAGGGATGATGGTAGACATAAAGAATAGGATAGAACAGTCAAGGAAGGCAATTTCGGAAGGAAAAAAAATGAGGAATTTACTGACGTATAATAATATAAGTGTGAATATCAAGAAATTATTGCTAAAAAAAAATTTTTTTTTCCTGTGAAGTGTGGCGTTATATGGGCTGCGAAACGACGTAGACGGAAGGAGTTTTCAGAAAGGAAAATAATGGAAGCCTTTGAAATGCGGTGCTATAGACGAATGTTGAAAATTAAACGGGCGAGTAGAATCACTAACGAATAAGCAGAACGATATGGTGGACGTTGCCGAAGAGAAGGGATAGATTAATACGTCACGTTTTAAGAGATGAGGGTGTTTTAAGATTTTCAATTTCAAAATACTCAACTGTAGCTTGCCGCCGAATGAAAAAGTACAAATAGGAATTCAAGTAAAGCACCTTTCAAAAATTTTAACCAAAACAAAAAGAAAAAAAAAATTCCAAACACTACTTCAATCGTTCCAATGCCGCATTAATCGATAAATACAAAACACTCGGTATGCACACAGTTACAATAGACGCAACTCAGCTATGCTATGCGAAATCAAAATGTCGAAACAATGTCAAGCTCCGACGCAATGGATGGCCTTGCGCATGTCAAATCCAAGAACTCAGTGTTCTTGTCACTGTTATTTGTTAGTCCGTTCACATTAAAACCATGTTAGCAGGTTACTTGCCCTTTTCTAGTGTACACCATTCACAAATTTTATGATAAGTGATAATCCTAACGCTAACAACCGTGCGCTTTGTTTTCATTTCCGTACCCCCGAAAAAATTAAATATTAACTTTCAGCTGCGGGTTAAACTTTTGATAATAGCTTTGTGGAGAGACTTTTAAATTTTTCTCTTATTGAGTCAACTAGCCTTTTCATTGCAAGTAGTTTTATATTGATAATAATTTACTTGACCTGTTTTCTAGATTCAATAACAGGTCTGTTTAACAATATTTTTCTTTTGTTGGTACATTTTTTTTACATAGATATAAATATGTATGAATACAATTATAAATTATATGCGTATATTTAAATTTGTTTTAGCATGTGTAAGATCATCCATCATCTGTTACACTAGTTTTATTATTATATTATTTTCGTGGTTGAGAGACTGAAGAAGGAGAGAATTCTTAATTTCTTTGTCTCCTCCTCATCCTTTCAACATTTATACATTTTGTTTGTGAAACATCTCCGGTTTTCCGGTTACGACCCACACGTGTTTCCGGATCTCCTCCATGACGCGTTGGTCGAGTAGTTTTAGGTTCAAATTTTTTTACTAATTTTATACTCTAATTATTTATGACTGTATTTGTATTAGCAGAGTTATGTAATTTGTTTAAGATAATTACTTGAATAATCTTACTATTACTATAATTTATATTCTATTTTATGTTGTGATGTCTATATTTTGGTCCTTATACTCACTCATCCGGTTCCTGGATTTGAAAGTCCCCCGGTCCGATGATGATGAGTATATTGTTGAGTCTTATGATGTAATATTTAAGATCCTATACTTTTAGTCCTGTATTTAGTCAGTTCTAAAGCGGATATCAGGTTTGTCAAATTTTCTAGAGCCGCGGTGAGTGAGTGAGTGGTGGGTTTCTTATTATTTCCCCCATAGACTTTCTTTTCTTAAGGTTTCTCTTATTGTCTTGTCTACCTCATAATTGGGGCATTCCAGTATGGCGTGTTCCGGTGTTCCTATCTCTCCACAGGCACATAGATTGTCTGGTAGTTTTATATATTGTAACATGACAAGTTACACGCAACAATGCGGGCCAACAGCTTGCGAGTTGTAATTGTCGCAACTCGGGGCCAACAATGGAGTCTGGCGAGACTCGAGTCCAGTCGTCATGGGGGGTAGTGAAAGGAGAAGGTTGTGTCGGCAGTTGAGAGTGAAGGAGAAAGACCACGCCCTCTAGTGATAATTTTTCTCATGATCTGAAATGGATTAAAGCTATTATAATCCACTTTTGGTATTTTTATTAAAAAATACCTGGCGCCCAAAAAGCATTTAAATCCTTGAATACGGAGGTACGCCGGATCTTCTACAATACATATATATATAGTGATAAAAAGGGGGATTTTGTAGGGTTGTGGCGTTATGAGGCGCAGTTCGGCCAACAACAATGGATAGTCGGCCGAAAGATTGTTTTTCCCCGCGGGGAAGGCCCGCCTTGCCTGTATAAAAAATGACGATGGTGAACCCCCGCGGGAAAAATGAGGGCGGGGAACCCCGAAATATTAAGAAATAAGGGAAGTCCCGTCAGAAGCTTTATAAGGGAAGCCGATGGGTGGCTCGGGATCAGATCGTAGTAGAGACCTCAGAGTGGGGTAGAGCAGACCAGAGCAGAGTGGGGCAGACCAGACGAGAGAAGACCCGAGAAGGGAGGCGACCAGACCAGATCAGACCCGAGAGGACGTGGCTCGACCCCAGAAGGCAGGCGAGTGATCAGAGCGCAGAAGGCAGGCGATATCCAGAGAGCAGATATCCAGAGACGCACAAACATTCGAGAGGTGGATGTTTGTTGGGCCAGTAATTGTGGGTAAGCGATCTAAAAATTGTGAAACTTGCTCATTGCTCTGGATAAATAACATTCAATTATTTTTTTTTTCTATTTTCAGCTAATGCATACTCCATCCATCTCTTGAGAGACCCAAAATCCCCTGGGATTAAGCCCGTGTCTTCACTAAATTTAATAAACAAAATTATTAAAATTTATCTTATTTGTATTTTAAATTAATAAATGTTTTATACACAAAAAAGTATATTACAATATATGTATATATATATATATATATATATCATGGGACCAAGAGCACATTTAACAGGATTTGGGAGGGGGGAAGGACTATGAAGTAATCCAATTAGCCGAGATTGTCAGTTATTGTGTCGTGTTCCATGAGATGTTGGCTGTTGGTGGAGTCCGCTTGAACGTTGCTTCATATAGATTGCCGTTCTTTTGTCCCGTCGCTCGCTTTCCAATTAAACAGCGTAGATTCATCCCTCCTAAGACGGGGCAGCACAATGCAGCTGTCTCCACCCCTCAACTTCTTAAAATCACAATGAAGATGTTCCCAGCAGTACAGTCACAAAATATCTCTCTCTGTACTTTGGTTTTCCCCCCTCACAGTTTGCTAACAACAAACACACACACACACACAATTCTGTGAAACTATTTTTTTTTTCTGTGCGAGAACGTAATTTAGGAAAACGAAATTATTCAAAAACACGAAAAAAAATATCTCATATTTCAATGTAAATTATTCGTGTTGGTGTTATTCAGAAATGGGGGAAAAAATAAATTAATAGTACTTTTCCTGCTTATAATAAACAGCCTATACATTCTCTAGAAGAATTAGTTACGATTCACTGCTTGCTTGTACGCTGCTTCAAAAGTTTGTAAAGGGGCTAATTAGACCGAAAGAGGTGGTTCAAGAATAACATGGGTTACCCCCGGTCATCCAGCTAGATGAACATAAACCATAGATTCTTAGACGAATCGTCAAGTACTGTTGGACAATACCTTAATAGGTAGTGATTTTGGAAAACGCAAATAGTCCCTCCACTTTCAAGAATAATGTTGGGATCGCAGAGAAAACCAAGACGAAGCTTACTCCTTGAATGACATTTTTTTATTTATGAAAATCACTTAATATAATTTATAATGAATTAGATTAATCTTGTAATTCCTTTTCTGTCGTTCGTATTTTTGAATGATTTTTAGTAATATGCCTCAGCTGGATTTAGTTTACATTCGTAGTTGAAATTAAATTTTAGGCCACGTCGAGAGAAATTGAATTTAACAAAAGTAATCATACATATGCAGCCAATTTTATTTTTCGTAGATATGTGTGTGTGTGTATGTATTTTACGCCAAATATTATTTTTCTGGTTGATTAGACCGAAAGAGGTGGTTCAAGAATAACATGGGTTACCCCCGTCACCCAGCTAGATGAACATGAACCATAGAATCTTAGACGAATCGTCAAGTACTATTTGACAATACCTTAATAGGTAGTGATTTTGGAAAACGCAACTAGTCCCTCCACTTTCAAGACCAAGACTAAGATTTCTCCAAAGCGCGAGAATCTTGAATGACATTTTTTTTAAAAAAATGAAAATAACTTAATATAATTTATAATGAATTAGATTAATCTCGTAATTCCTTTTCTGTCGTTCGTATTTTTGAATGATTTTTAGTAATATGACTGCTGCTGGATTTAGTTTACATTCGTAGTTGAAATTAAATTTTAGGCTACGTCGAGAGAATTCGAATTTAACAAAACTTTATTTTATCTAAGTAATGATACATATGCAGCCAATTTTATTTTTTGTAGATATGTATGTGTGTGTGTGTGTATGTATGTATTTTACACCAAATATTATTTTCCAGGCTAATTAGACCAAAAGAGGTGGTTCAAGAATAACATGGGTTACCCCCGGTCACCCAGCTAGATGAACATAAACCATAGATTCTTACAGGAATCGTAAAGTACTGTTGGACAATACCTTAATAGGTAGTGATTTTGGAAAACGCAACTAGTCCCTCCACTTTCAAGACCAAGACCAAGACGAATCTTTTAAAATGAAAATAACATTTATATAATTTATAATGAATTAGATTAATCTTGTAATTCCTTTTCTGTCGTTCGTATTTTTGAATGATTTTTAGTAATATGCCTCAGCTGGATTTAGTTTACATTCGTAGTTTGAAATTAAATTTTAGGCCACGTGGAGAGAGGCGGAAATGAAACGGAAATAAAGAAGCTTGTGCATTGTGAGGAAAAAAAAATGCGCTCCGTGTTTTCGCTCCAGAGACTTCGGGGTACTGGTAACCGAGAGTTCATATAATATATATATATAATTTTTTTTAAACCGGTTTGATTCGAGCCAAACACATTGGAATGAAGTTATTCGTCAGCGGTTGTGACTTGATTTAATGAACTTAAATAGAGCAACTCCTCTCACTCTCCACTCTCAGCTGCACGTCGTAATATACAAACAGCGGGGAAGTTGACTGTGTACAGGAAGGGCGGAGTTCGCTTAGCGTCGGTTTACCAGCGCCGCAGATACACTTGGCGGCTATATTTTGCATGTATTAAGACAGATTGGTTTATTTCCTTCCGCAACTTTGCGTGGGATTACTAATGCCGGGACAGACAGAATTGCTAACGTGATCACGGATTAATAACATGGAAATAACCGAGCAGACTGTTTAATAAAGGAGCAATATGTACGAAAACTTATTCAGACCACGTACTACACGATTCACGGACCTCATTTTAGGAGTAAGAATCGTTATGACAATCATTTTTAATTTTTAGTTAAAGTAGCATGTTATGTGTACAGCTGTGAACAAAACTTTTTTTTGTGTCTAAATCGTTAATAAAGGAGCAATCTGTACGAAAACTTATTTAGACCACGTACTACACGATTCATGGACCTCATTTTAGGAGTAAGAATCGTTATGACAATCATTTTTAAATTTTTAGTTAAAGTAGCATGTTCGTGTACAGCTGTGGACAAAACTTTTTTGTGCCAAAATTGTTAATAAAGGAGCAATATGTACGAAAACTTATTTAGACCACGTACTACACGATTGACGGACCTCATTTTAGGAGTAAGAATCGTTATGACAATCATTTTTAATTTTTAGTTAAAGTAGCATGTTCGTGTACAGCTGTGGACAAAACTCTTTTGTGTCAATATTATTAATAAAGGAGCAATATGTACGAAAACTTATTTAGACCACGTACTACACGATTCATGGACCTCATTTTAGGAGTAAGAATCGTTATGACATTTCATTTTTAATTTTTAGTTAAAGTAGTATGTTCGTGTACAGCTGTGGATAAAACTTATTTGTGTCAAAATTGTTAATTAAGGAGCAATATGTACGAAAACTTTATATTTAGACCACGTACTACACGATTCATGGACCTATTTTTTGGGAGTAAGAATCGTTATGATATTTCATTTTTAATTTTTAGTTAAAGTAACATGTTCGTGTACAGCTGTGGACAAAACTTTTTTGTGTCAAAATTGGAAAAAACTTATAGTTTTATATATACATGAATTTTGTGGTTAGAATTTTGTTTATTCCTGTTTTCTCTGGGAAGTGAGACGAAAAAGTATGTGGGCGAAAGAGCTTAGGAACTTATAAAAATATTGTGGGTAGATTTATGGTTGCGGACAAATAATAGTGGAAAAGATGCCTCCCGACTGAACGGTAGTCGTTTATGAAACCACAATTTCAATATATTAAGTCAACCAAGTTCAGATAAGGAAAATCGATCCTCTTGGAAAAACTCTATCCATTTAAGTCTGTTTCCAATAAAAAAATTTTTTTTTTGAACCTATGGTAGGGTATATCACTACCATTGATGTTGTAGTTCTCATTCCTAAGACTGGTCCGAATCAACCATCCATGCTAACCTTATCCTGCACAAGCCTTTTCATTTATGCATTGGTACAACATCTCACATCCTTCCTAATCTACTTAGCGCATTCCATCCTCAGCCTCAATCGTCTGTTCTTACCCCAACACACACACACTTCCCTGTAATGCTAATTTTTACAAGACCCCTCGTGTCTCGAAACGTGTCCTATTAATCTATCTGTTCTCTTGGTCAACGTCTTCCATATTCTACGCTCTTCCCCCATTCTGATTAAAAGTTCCTCGTTCCTCCCATCTGATTTTACAGCATTCTCCTACAGCACAACATTTCAAAGGCTTCTATTCTTTCCCTTTCTGCAACTCCTGTCGTCCACGATTCACACCCATATAACGCCACATTACATACGAGCATTTATAGCAACGATTTCTTAATATTCACACTTATATTACCCGTAAGTAAATTTCTCTCCTTTTTTTTTACTAAAGCCTTCCTTGCCTGTGCTATCCTACTTTTTTATGTCTACTATTCTTCTACCAACCCTTGTTATTACGCTTCCCGAGCCTCAGAATTCCTTAACTTCTTTGAAAATATCCCTTCCAAATCTTAAAACCTTCGTTATTCCACTACACTCCATAAACCTTGGTTATCCCTCAAATAATCCTCTTTCTCCAGGACCATGCTCATGCCATTTATTATGGTCTGCAAGTGTTCTTCTGATTCCCTCAATTCTACAATATCATCGGCAAAGCGTAATTCAAACAATGCTCCTTTCACATTTGTTCGTCGATAAGTAAAACACTGAGTATGCGCGTAATTACAATTCACTGATTATTTAAGAAACGTGCAACCCCCAAATATCAAAACGACAAAAACAATGCCAAGCTACGACGCAATGAACTTGCGAATAATGCATTGATGCCTAAGGGAAATGATACAGATTATTCAAACAGCCAGGCTGAAATTTTAGGATAGTATATATATATATATATATATATATATATATATATATATAAAGACATTGGGTCGCAATCAGAAAACAACAACGCTATCTATTGTGACCATTTACATGCGAGAACCCATAAATTCTAACAAAATCGGTCTAGGCCAAGAATTAGGAACACACGAACAACGGAATTTCATATATATCAATATATATGCAATTCTTGTTTAAAATATTTTTTGAAAGATTTTTTTTGGACACATGATTAAGGCATTATTACTGAAAGCTCCGGTTTTTAAAATTATAAAAAAAATTGTTAAGAAATCATTATTTCGGTTTATTATTGAAAGTGCGTAAAAAAAACATTATAGAAACGTCAGAAACGACTCAACAATTTTCAATTTAAATTCTTGAAAAAAATAATTGTATCCTAATCACTGTCAATATTTGGTAATTAAATTTTGTTTAAAGAATTGTCTGATAATTAAATAGACAAACATTCACATTTTTTAAGATAATCAAGAAAAAACGAAATTTCTGTATAATTGCAGTCCTTTTATAATTAAACGAAATATAAATAATCCACATTTGACATCCATAAATATCCAACATATTTTTAATATATAGTCAAATACTTTCTAATTAATATTTGTGTATTACCTGATGATATCCCAAAATTGGAGAAGAAACGAAGTTGTATCTATTTTTGTGTGACCTTTTTTAATTGTTAATGCAGCTATTGATCAAATAATTAAATTTACATATTCTGTCTTTTGGCTAATAGATTCATGTCGTTATTATTTAATATTAGTTAAAATATCAAATTCAACGGAAATATTAGAGAGAACCTGAACAACAGTAGATGTGAAAGTTAAGGAAATAAAAAAAATAATCGAATTTTTTCTGTATAAATGATACTTCATACGCTGAAACTCCTAACTTATATTAAAGACAATAAATTTGTATTAAGGAAATCGAATATTTACTTTATTTCATATTTACAAGTCAATATAGATGATAATATTATTATATAATATGTAACCCTAATTAAATTACAAACTCTTTACTTCAAACATTCATAAAAGGATTTTTTTAGTAATTAAATTAATTCAACATCAAAGAAATGCTAATTAAATGAATGGAATTTTAATTAGAAACCTTGTTCATACACTCATTATTATGTTAAAACAAAAATTATATATCTTATATTATTAACATAGATGAAGATGAAAAATTTAAGTATGTTAATACATAAATTCGACTACCTTATCGTTAGTAACTGACAGTGTATATATATATATATATATAAGTTAAAACAGTGAATTATTAAGGTAGGTAATAAAGATAAGTTGGAAAGTTTACTATCCGTAATTTTAATATTTGTAATAAAATTACATGTTGTAGCTCAATAGGACCCCTCCTTAATTTTTATTCGAATTTTTGTGAATTTTGTGAATGATCTGAAGGTTCAGCAAGAACATTCTGTGCTCGGCGACAGGCAAATAAGTGTGGTTTTTCCCGGCGCCAGACTACAGGACGGGAGACATGCCTATTAGTGGGTTTTTATAAAATTAAGCTTGTTTTTTTTCTTCTTCTGAAGAAGAAGCATTCACCCTTCAAAAATTCCGAAGGACACTGTCCTCTTCTTCGTCATAGAAGATTTCCCTCGGTTGGACGAAGGACTCATGAGGATTGGGCGGAACGAACATCACATGGCATAGCGCTTTCCCTTGGAGAAAGGGAATATACAAGTCTATCTGGGAGGCGAGAAGATGGGGAAAAAAATATTCAGAGTTGTGCAAAGGAGAGTTTATCAGGATGTGGAAGGGAGGAGGAGAAAGCTGGAGAGTAAATCAAGAGTTGAAAAAGGAGGTGTTGCTCTTTAGTGAAGAGGTAGTGAGATCAAGGAAGGCCAGATGAAAGAAGGTGGAAAAACTTGGTTTTCCTCAATCACCGGCATTTACCAGGTCCGACATAGGGAAATTTACAATTCAACCCGAAGGAAGTCTCGAAAGCTGGAGAATAAACCAACACGAGGAAGTTCCGGTCGCCTAGTATCTGCATCAAGAGACGAAAGAATAATAAAAAAAATATAAGTTCGTCAAGAATGAGCGAGAATTTCTGCTGCACTTTATTACCTCAATAAGGAATTGGCCCTATGATATTTAAAAAGCGTTCACTTTAATTAATTTATTTGTAGAACTCCTTAAAGTGATTGGATTTTTTTAATAAATAAAATTGCTATATTATATCCTAAAGCGCAAGCAAGCAAATTTTATGAAATAACTTAAATAAAAACCCCCCAATCATTTATAATGTATCTGCCTTTAGAGTTGAAAGATATCTAAAATGTTTTTTTTTCTTATTTATCAACAACGCATGAAGACTCCATCTAATTTTTCATTTAAGAATTTCGATACAAGTGGTAGTGAGTGATACACTAGTTTTTTGGGAACAGTTTAAAAAAAGTAAGAATAATGCTTCCTGGTTTTTGTGGGAATTGGTTGTAACGTCTAAATAAGAAAATTTGAATTGAATTTATTAATATACTGTGCAATTGAGTAGCACTCGGGTGGGGGCAGTTACTACAAAAAAATAAACTTAAAAATAAAATAAAAATATGTTACAAATAATAATAATTATTACACTAATATAATATAAATTAAATTAAATCCTAACAAAAAAAGAGATAAAAAAGTACCCATTATTCATATATTGTTTCTTCGCACTTCACTACACTTGCATTACACTTGCACTACACTACACTTGCACTTCACTACACTTGCATTACACTACACTACACTTGCACTATACTTGCACATCACTACACTTGCACTTCACTACACTTGCACTACACTAAACTACACTTGCACTATTCTTGCACATCACTACACTTGCACTTCACTACACTTGCACTACACTACACTTGCACTATACTTGCACATCACTACACTTGCACTACACTACACTTGCACTATACTTGCACATCACTACACTTGCACTACACTACACTTGCAGTTCACTACACTTGCACTACACTACACTTGCACTACACTACACTTGCACTACACTACACTTGCACTACACTACACTTGCACTACACTTGCAGTTCACTACACTTGCATTACACTACACTACACTTGCACTTGCACTTGCACTACACTTGCACTTGCACTACACTACACTACGCTTCACTACACTTCCCTAATTCTTCCCTT
This sequence comes from Eucriotettix oculatus, assembly GCA_034510155.1. NCBI lineage: Eukaryota > Metazoa > Arthropoda > Insecta > Orthoptera > Tetrigidae > Eucriotettix > Eucriotettix oculatus. The sequence continues at coordinate 77,554,827 of CM067381.1, forward strand.
GAAAAACGTTGCTATTGGCAAAATTGGGAATATTTCGAAAACTTCTGCAGGTAAATTGTTGTTCCAATCCCTTACAGTCCGATTTAAAAAAAAATGAAAATTTTTCCCAACGTCAGTTAGTTTTAAAGCTACACACTGCCGCCCAAATTTTACAATGATGATGATCCTCCCCCCTCCCCCCTCCTCTACTGAAATAATTTACTTCTAACAAACTTTGCTGCAATATCTTCCCAGGGTTGTTGGTTGGCCAGCCTGCCTCTGCCTACGTACGTACGCTTTAAAAAAAGAGTCCCCGAGACGACGTAGTAAATTTTGTCGTAGTTTTTCTAAACATATCCCACCCTAATTGAGGAACCTTCTCGTTTCCGTGACCAGGACACCGCCTCTGTACCCTTTCCAGTGCCTCGACCTGATATTTTCGGAACGGATCCCCGACAAGTACAGCCGTATTCTAGCACTGGACGCACGCTTTAAAGGTTTTCCGAAAAAATCACGGTAGGGACGATACGAATAGCTTTCCGATAGAAGGAGCGTAGACGATGTAGGCTTCGTTTAAATGCATGAGATCGAGGATCAGGAGTTAGAATAACGTGTTTCCAGACTCCCGAGTCCAGGTAGAGCGGTCGCTGTGCATTGACCTTTTAATTACGAGCGCTCTGGAAATCTTTGTGAAGCAGCCAGTCAGGGGTCGCCATTAAGCTGTAATTAGAGCAGGCCTGCTTTATTGGCTGCCGATTGCTGCTTTCGGGTGGCGAGGGGGGAGGAGGGGGAGGGGGGAGGGGGGAGAGGGAGGGGGATGAGGTCTGTCCTGGCGGCGCTCGCTACGGCTTATTAAAATGCTGCCGCACTTGGACAACCCTGCCATCGATTTTTTTCTACAAGTGGACTTCACTGGAAATTAATTGCGAGTTTTAATTATTGCGCCTCGAATAAGTCGCCGTGCAGCGAGATGTCGATATGTGGTTACAGAAAGCTGCTGATCGCTCCAAGGTAATAATACCTAAGACGTTTATCCTCCACTTATTATCTGAAACTTGATCTTACTTTACACTGATAATCACTAATACTTTTAAGACATGTGATAGCTTTTACTGTTCTTTTTTCTAGATTGCCAACAGACTCAACTAATTAATGGTTAGATTATATGGGTCGTTATTAAGTATAAGTATAAAATCATATTCCATAGATCCTATAGAGAAGCACAAGCTTCAAGGATGATGTGGAACACGAGTCAGAGATTTTACATAGTTAGTTAGGTTGCTTTATTAATATTAAAATATACTGTAACTATTCATTAATTATAAGTATAAAATCATATTCCATAGATCCTATAGAGAAGCACAAGCTTCAAGGATGATGTTGTGGAACACGAGTCAGAGATTTTACATAGTTAGGTTGCTTTATTAATATTAAAATATACTGTAACTATTCATTAATTATAAGTATAAAATCATATTCCATAGATCCTATAGAGAAGCACAAGCTTCAAGGATGTTGTGGAACACGAGTCAGAGATTTTACATAGTTAGGTTGCTTTATTAATATTAAAATATACTGTAACTATTCATTAATTATAAGTATAAAATCATATTCCATAGATCCTATAGAGAAGCACAAGCTTCAAGGATGATGTTGTGGAACGAGTCAGAGATTTTACACATAGTTAGGTTGCTTTATTAATATTAAAATATACTGTAACTATTCATTAATTATAAGTATAAAATCATATTCCATAGATCCTATAGAGAAGCACAAGCTTCAAGGATGTTGTGGAACACGAGTCAGAGATTTTACATAGTTAGGTTGCTTTATTAATATTAAAATATACTGTAACTATTCATTAATTATAAGTATAAAATCATATTCCATAGATCCTATAGAGAAGCACAAGCTTCAAGGATGATGTTGTGGAACACGAGTCAGAGATTTTACACATAGTTAGGTTGCTTTATTAATATTAAAATATACTGTAACTATTCATTAATTATAAAATCATATTCCATAGATCCTATAGAGAAGCTTCAAGGATGTTGTGGAACACGAGTCAGAGATTTTAACATAGTTAGGTTGCTTTATTAATATTAAAATATACTGTAACTATTCATTAATTATAAAATCATATTCCATAGATCCTATAGAGAAGCTTCAAGGATGATGTTGTGGAACACGAGTCAGAGATTTTACACATAGTTAGGTTGCTTTATTAATATTAAAATATACTGTAACTATTCATTAATTATAAGTATAAAATCATATTCCATAGATCCTATAGAGAAGCACAAGCTTCAAGGATGTTGTGGAACACGAGTCAGAGATTTTACATAGTTAGGTTGCTTTATTAATATTAAAATATACTGTAACTATTCATTAATTATAAGTATAAAAATCATATTCCATAGATCCTATAGAGAAGCACAAGCTTCAAGGATGTTGTGGAACACGAGTCAGAGATTTTACATAGTTAGGTTGCTTTATTAATATTAAAATATACTGTAACTATTCATTAATTATAAGTATAAAATCATATTCCATAGATCCTATAGAGAAGCTTCAAGGATGTTGTGGAACACGAGTCAGAGATTTTACATAGTTAGGTTGCTTTATTAATATTAAAATATACTGTAACTATTCATTAATTTTTAGCTTATAATAAGATTTTCTTAAGTTCTATACAGAAGACATACAATTTGTACCTTATATAAATATTTTGATAAATATTTTTACATCCTATACTAAAAAAAATTAGTGTTCTAATAATGTTCTTTCATAATTATAAATATCTACCCCTGTGATACACTAAATATCGCGGAACCAATGGGTGAGACTCATATAAATAAATTACAGATAGCTCAAAATCGAGCAATGAGAGTCATACTGAAATGTAATAGATACACCAACATAGAAGCCAGGTTAACTACACTAAATTTTATGTCCATCAGACAAAGAACATATTTCTTAGTGTGTATTTTTATTTTCAAAATTGTTAACGGCAACTGTCGCCCTCAATATTGTCTAAACATGTTCAACAAAATTTGTTATTGGTAATATAAACTAATTCTTCATTATATCATTTTCCATATTTCTTGTAAATTTTTAATAACAAATTAGTAGATATAAGTATTTTTAATATAATTATCATTATTGGTGCTTATTTAACTATACTTTGTTTGAAAAAAAAATTGTAAAAATTTTCATTATGTATGTAGCATTTGTACAAAAAGTAGCCAATAGGCTAATAAAGATCAATCACTCAATCTCTCTCTCTCTCTCTCTCTCTAACTTTTTTTTACGAGGGACAAATAGTGGAATCTTCAAAAGACGAAGAGGATGGTCCGCACTCCTCTTTCTTTTAGATAATACAGTTGATTTTTTTAAAAAAATTATTTTCATAATGGGTTCAAGTGGCACCAAGCTAAATGCCGTGTAATAACATTGAGTTGAAATTTTTATATTTATAAGAGTAGCAGTAATAAAGGATTTAACAAAGTTAAGCTTATTAAGGGTTGTAAAACAATTCAAAGTTGTATATGACAGATTACGTGTGTTGTTTTTTTCCCTCGTCTGAGAGCAACTTCTTTCTCCGCAGCTGCGCTCTATTTTTGTTTGAAGCAAAGTTGCTTCATTCCCCGACTTCGTAACCACTTGAGCTCGCTTCGCAGCAGAAAATATCGACGTGGACTCGGAAAAATACGTCTCCGGATGCAGCAGCAACGTGGCAAGAACTGTAGCTCGCGGCCGAGAGTAAGGTGGAGGGGGGGATGATGGGAGGGGGGAGGGGGAGGGAGGGGAGGGTGGGGGGGCGTTCAGACAAAAGGCGACGCGAGCCTCCGTCGCCAGGGGCGCTCCTCCACGTGTCGAGGGCCTCGCTTTGTGCTCGCCAATCGTGGCGCAGCGCCGCCAACAACACATCAAACATTTACTCCGAGAAAAAACTATTCCACCCTATCGCAGATTAACGCGCAAAGTATCCAAGAAGGTGTTTATCAGCTGACCCGTCGCCGCTTTTCTTCTCGGTGAATGAAAAACCAAAAGAGTGTCAAGAGACGGTGGGTGTGTTTTTTTGGAAGTAATTTGTCATCCGACTCCATTCGATATGACGTAATCATGTTCTTTCCATTCCAAGATATTCATAGTAAAACACCACATTCGACAAAACTACTTTGAGGTGGTTGAGGCTTGGGTGAATGTAAGTTACAATAAAGTTTTCTATCATTGATCATAAATATTTTGAATAATTTTGAATACGATTAGGAGATTAGGGGAGGATGTAGGATGTGCTAGTTATATGGAAATGAAAATGCTTGCGCAAGATAAGGTTTAGAATGGAAGGGTTGCATCAGGTCACCATTAGGACTGAGTACCACAACAACAACAAAATTAGAAGGCTGCATTGTTCAGCATGCAATACCATAGTAGGGAGGTTCGTTAGGTTGATTTTCATCAGTTAAAGAACATCTAAATTCACGGGCCATAAAATAGCTTTCGATAAGACGCGTATTCTGGACCGAGCTAATTGCTATTGGGATAGCGTTATTTTGGAGGCAATAAACATCAGGTCCAGTGAGAATTTACTGAATAGAGATTCTGGATTCCAATTGAGCCTGGCTTGTTGGAACCCATTGTTTCACCGGAGGAGGAACGCGGAGCCGAGTCACGGGAACCCCAGATGCAGCGAAGCCAAGGGAGACTAGAGCATGACTAAGCAAGTGGCCCTCGCTCCCGCGTCCACATCTAGCCAATCACAGGGCGGTTTGTGCTTGCCTCAGACTTGCCTCAGACACTGTATAAATGCTTACACTCACCGAATTTGACGAATTGACAGTCTGAAGATGATGGCATAGCGAGCCGTCGAAACGTCACTGTTAAATTCTTTGACCCGGTTAGAAACCCCGAGAAGGAAATTTATACAATTATGATGTTTTGTTTTTGTTGTGCCACTCAGTCCTAAGACTGGTCTGATGCTAACCCTATCTTGCGCAAGCCTTTTCATTTCCTCATTAGTAGCAAACACGACGTCCACCTGAATCTGCTTAACATCCTTGACCTTCCCTCTAATGCTAATTTTACAGGACCCTCATGCCTTAAAACATGGCGTATTAATCTCTCTCTCTCTCTCTCTCTCTCTCTCTCTCTCTCTTCTCTCTTCTCTTGGTCTACGTCCTCCATATTGTTCGTTCTTCCCCTACTACTTTTAACGTTGCCCCGATATTTACTAATTTAATTTCATTGTTTTTTTTGATTTATTTACCTTGTAAATGGAATGTTTATGTCGCTAAATATTGACAGTTTACCTACGAAAACACCCTAAAATTAAAAGTAAATAGACTACTCTACAACAATTTACTAACGTTTACCAAAAAGTAATGCAAGCAATTTGTATTTTTTCATTCTACATTTCCGCAATTTATGGGATTCAAATTTATTTCAAGCCGTTCCAGTGAGTGAATCAATCTGGCACAGATCTTCTTCAAGATGGCTGCCGCACTTGACGTTTGTTGTAAGGAAAGTGCTGTTTTGTATTCGGAATCGCGCGTGTCACCCCCTTAAAATAGCATTTTATTCACTCAAATGAAAAAAAAAACTAACTAGTTTTACAAACGATAGTCAGTTTATAAATTTGTCATGAACATAGAAAACAGTAGCCTGATACAGACAGACACCTATCTGTGTTACGGAACGGCCCGGTTAATACTTACTGCGTCATCCGTAACGCTGGAAAGAGGGAGTTTTGTCGAGGTTTACGAGAGGTGCAAGGGGGTGGTTCATTCTTTACGTTTTTTCTCATTACGGACAGTAATCAAGTGCTACGTCTTTGGGTAACACAGGCAGGTCAAGCAGGCTGAAATAGCGGGAGCGAAGGCACCACTAGTCTTCTAAATCAAAACTGTTCTGTAGAGGTTCTTAAATTACGAAACAAATAATTCTGCCTAAATTAATTTATGACCACATAGGGAGAGGTAAATGAGTCTTTTTGGGTGAAGGTGGAAATTGGTGCGTGGATAGAGTAGTTTTATTTTAGTGTTAATTTTGAATGAAAGGTGGGTAAGTTGGGGTTTCCAGGAAAGTTTGGAGTCTGGAAAAATAAGTCCAGGGTAAGTTATGGAATTTTTTTTATTGGGATTTGGGAGTCAAAAAGTTAAAATTAATGAGGAAGAGGATGTTTGGTTTTTGAAGGTGAATGGAACTATTGCAGATTTGGAAGGGGGTTTATGTTGATCCTCCAGTTTTTTCCCCCTCCCCACTCTTCCAGATTTCCAGGTCGTTTAGAGGTGAAGGAAGAGATGATAGCAATGTCATTGGCAAACAATATATCGGTTTAGTGGATGGATGATTGGGGGGATGTCAACGGAGTAAATGTTAAACATGAAGGGGGCCAATACGCTACCTTGTGGGCCGCCAGAGGAGACGGATGAAGGAAGGATTTGGAGAAATAATTATTAATTTTGACCGAGTACGGCGGATAGTAAGATAATATAACTGCATAATCTAAGCGTTTTCAAATTTTGTCTATGTAATCCTGCGGAATATAAACATACAATATTGTAAAAGTCATTATCATAGTTTTCTCGAGGTTTACGAGAATCTGTATTAGGACGTGAAGTTGAATAATGACTCTTTTAATTATTTTCTTTTGCTTTTGACAGAAAATGTGATTTCAGCTTTATCATGAGAGTAAATGTTTAACATGAAGGGGGCCAATACGCTACCTTGTGGGCCGCCAGAGGAGACGGATGAATGAAGGATTTGGACAAATGATTATTAATTTTGACCGAGTATGGCGGATAATATGACTGCATAATCTAAACGTTTTCAAATTTTTGTCTATGTAATCCTGCAGAATTATAAACATACAATATTTGTAAAAGTCATTGACATAGTTTTTTCGAGGTCTACGAGAATCTGTATTAGGACGTGAAGTTGAATAATGACTCTTTTAATTATTTTCTTTTGCTTTTGACAGAAAATGTGATTTCAGCTTCATCATGAGAGTAAATGTTAAACATGAAGGGGGCCAATACGGTACCTTGTGGGCCGCCAGAAGAGACGGATGAATGAAGGATTTGGAGAAATGATTATTAATTTTGACCGAGAGTGGTGGTTAGTAAGATAATATGACTGCATAACCTAAACGTTTTCAAATTTTGTCTATGTAATCCTGCGGAATATAAACATACAATATTTGTAAAAGTCATTGACATAGTTTTTTCGAGGTCTACGAGAATCTGTATTAGGACGTGAAGTTGAATAATGACTCTTTTAATTATTTTCTTTTGCTTTTGACAGAAAATGTGATTTCAGCTTCATCATGAGAGTAAATGTTAAACATGAAGGGGGCCAATACGGTACCTTGTGGGCCGCCAGAGGAGACGGATGAATGAAGGATTTGGAGAAATAATTATTAATTTTGACCGAGAACTGCGGTTAGTAAGATAATATGACTGCATAACCTAAACGTTTTCAAATTTTGTCTATGTAATCCTGCGGAATATAAACATACAATATTTGTAAAAGTCATTGACATAGTTTTCTCGAGGTTTACGAGAATCTGTATAAGGACATGAAGTTGAATAATGACTCTTTTAATTATTTTCTTTTGCTTTTGACAGAAAATGTGATTTCAGCTTCATCATGAGAGTAAATGTTAAACATGAAGGGGGGCCAATACGGTACCTTGTGGGCCGCCAGAGGAGACGGATGAATGAAGGATTTGGAGAAATGATTATTAATTTTGCCCGATTACGGCGGTTAGTAAGATAATATGACTGCATAATCTAAACGTTTTCAAATTTTTTTCTATGTAATCCTGCGGAATATAAACATACAATATTTATGTAAAAGTCATTGTCATAGTTTTCTCGAGGTTTACGAGAATCTGTATTAGGACATGAAGTTGAATAATGACTCGTTTAATTATTTTGTTTGCTTTTGACAGAAAATGTGATTTCAGCTTCATCATGAGAGTAAATGTTAAACATGAAGGGGGCCAAAACGGTACCTTGTGGGCCGCCAGAGGAGACGGATGAATGAAGGATTTGGAGAAATGATTATTAATTTTGACCGAGTACGGCGGTTAGTAAGATAAATATGACTGCATAATCTAAACGTTTTCAAAAATTTGTCTATGTAATCCTGCAGAATTATAAACATACAATATTTTGTAAAAGTCATTGTCATAGTTTTCTCGAGGTTTACGAGAATCTGTATTAGGACATGAAGTTGAATAATGACTCGTTTAATTATTTTGTTTTGCTTTTTTGACTGAAAATATGATTTCTGCTTTATCTTATCCTGCTAAAATCGTAAAAATAATTTTTTTCAGAAGCAATGAAATGATCGAACAATTTAAAAATATTGTTACTTGAACAGCAGCAGCAGCCCCCCTACCGTCTATTATTAATTGAAAAAAAAATGAGTAATTAAAATTTGATAGGTTGAAGGCTGAAGTGAATGCAGACCGTCCTCCCAGCGAGGTAAATTTCTCAGCTTCCAGCATCTCAATGGATGTTTTAAAAATTTAATGGCATGTTTATAAGATGGCAGCGCGCAAGGAGGTTCTTTAACGCCACGGAAAACTGTCCCCGTTTATGACACTCGTTTTTTTTTATATTTTGTGTTTGAAAAGAAACGGCGGGTACTTGCCCCGGATGTTGACCCTTACAAGTTTTGTGGTGATTACGGCTGGTCTATTACTAGGAAATTTGTTTTCTCAAAGCTTTCATGGCGCGTTGCACATTCTACTAACAGCGGACTTTGGGTTGAATAAATCAATAGAAGCTGTTAACTAATAACATAACCATAAAATGTTATTACCAATTCACGAGAAGTTAATAAGTTTTTTTTTCCAATGCAAGTAAAATAAATTTGGAAAAAGTGAAACATATTAAGCAAAACCCCAATCTTTCTCTATATTTTAGCCGAAATGTGTGTACATTAAGAACCAACACAAAATTTCTTTTCTCTTTAAAATGTTATTACCAATTCACGAGAAGTTAATAAGTTTTTTTTTTCCAATGCAAGTAAAATAAATTTGGAAAAAGTGAAACATATTAAGCAAAAAACCCCAATCTTTCTCTATATTTTAGCCGAAATATTTGTACATTAAGAACCAACACAAAATTTCTTTTCTCTTTAAAATGTTATTACCAATTCACGAGAAGTTAATAAGTTTTTTTTTTCCAATGCAAGTAAAATAAATTTGGAAAAAGTGAAACATATTAAGCAAAAAACCCCAATCTTTCTCTATATTTTAGCCGAAATATTTGTACATTAAGAACCAACACAAAATTTCTTTTCTCTTTAAAATGTTATTACCAATTCACGAGAAGTTAATAAGTTGTTTTTTTTCCAATGCAAGTAAAATAAATTTGGAAAAAGTGAAACATATTAAGCAAAAACCCCAATCTTTCTCTATATTTTAGCCGAAATATTTGTACATTAAGAACACAAAAAAATATTTCTTCTCTTTAAAATGTTATTACCAATTCACGAGAAGTTAATAAGTTTTTTTTTCACCAATGCAAGTAAAATAAATGAATAACACTGCACATTTTGGGAAAAAGTGAAAAATATTAAACAAAAACCCCCAATCTTTCTCTATATTTTAGCCGAAATGTGTGTACATTAACAACACACAAAATATTTCTTCCCTTTAAAATGTTATTACCAATTCCCGACAGTTAATAAGTTTTTTTCAATGCAAGTAAAATAAATTTGGAAAAAGTGAAACATATTAAGCAAAACCCCAATCTTTCTCTGTATTTTAGCCGAAATGTGCGTACATTATTACACAAAAAGAAATATTTCTTCCCTTTAAAATGTTATTACCAACTCACCAGAAGTTAATAAGTTTTTTTTTTCACCAATGCAAGTGAAATAAATGAATAACACTGAACATTTAGGAAAAAGTGAAACACATTAAACAAAACCCCAATCTTTCTCTATATTTCAGCCGAAATATGTGTACATTAACAACACATAAAATTTTTCTTCTCTTTAATAAAATTATGAGATAAATTAATTTGTTAAGTGGTTACAAAGAGGGAACCACAGGTTGTGCTGCTTTAAGTTTTTTTCAATTTATTATCTTAATTAAAAATTAATTCTTAGTAAGTTGGCTTATTTTGTTTTGCCTCAATTCAACGCATGACAAAGTTATTAAGTTCTCCAAAGCTAATGTTATTAATTTTAATATTTGTATTACCTGATTTTCCTAAGATCATAATTGTATGAAAAACAAAATATTGTCAGAAATAATTTATTAAGAAATAATTGACACAGCGTTGAAACTGAAATTTCAAAGTTTTACTGTCGTATGTAAATATATATATATAGATAACCATACTTTCAATTAGAAAAATATTTAAATTTTAGATGAAGACTGTAAATATTATTTAAGAACGACGAATGAAATGCTGCATATCCAATTATTCTGTAATAAATGAAAAAATAATAATAATGTTAGCAATTTTAATACAATGTATTATACGCTCCTGATGTAAATTATTTTATTCATGTAACTAATATATAAATTTGATATTGTTTGTGTTTATCATTCATTTTCAAAAGTTAACAATTTTTACTCTGTTACATCTTACACACATTTTGGTTACAACAGACTTGCCTCGGAAAATATACCCTACATATGTAACTGATTATTTTAGCAGATAAATTTGATAATACATAAAAAGTCTAAGTTAAATCTATTTTACACCAAAATTTTATTCATTATTTCAGTATATTTACTGTGTATTTGTATATTTATTTAAGCTAATTTAAATTTCATTAAACTAGAAATCCATTATAAAGCTGTAGACCGAGAATTATTAATTTATTACTAAACTGAGTGCGCGGTGTTGCCGAGGGTATTTATTAGTATTAATTAAAAATATGGGGAAACTTTCAATTTTATTTTATCGTAACACGCGCCTATGCAGTGACGCGCCCAGAACAATATCAAGAAAGCTTTTGAATTCATGTTTTTTTTTCACCAACTTTATTCTAGGGGTTTAGTAACCCCACAGTGTTTTTTTCCGGGTTTCCTAAGGGATTAAAGTGTACACATCTTTGTCGAAATTTGTCCACGCGTTTAAATCTTAACAAGTAATGTAAAAAGATGCAGATAACATACATACATAATTTTTGATTAATAATATTTGAGAAATAATTATAATAGTAATTAAAATTGATTATTAATGAAAAACGGATTGTGCACTGATATCACATTTGGAGTAACTACAATAAATTTTGTGCTAAAATCTACAGTTTGTATATTAATTTAGGGACACATTAAGGTGCCATAATATGGTAATGCTATGCTATATAGTATTTCTTACTGAGTGACTTCCCATGAAATATACTTGTAAGACTTGGCGCAGTTGAAAATGTTGAGAACTGTACAGTGAACGCATTATTATTTTTAATGTACCGTACTTTGTAAGCATCTTAGTGTTTTTTTATCCTTTTTGCTTCTTAGGAGAGATTCACAGGAAAGAACTGGAGTGAGAAACCTTCCCTTGCAGGCGCGTGTGCATTCATTTTTCACAGACAATTAAAGGCAATGAAAAGGGACTCAGCCGTTTCGGAGAGTAATTCAATGAACTGTAAGCATCTTTCCGTTATAAGACTTCCATTTTCCGAAAAAAAGACAGTTAAAAGTTTGTGAATTATCTTTCACTGAAACTTATAAAATTATTTTAAAAAATTGTCCAAAAAAATTGAGTTAGAGGATGTTTTCCCATTGAATATCCAGAGTAGATAATAATAGTATATAGGAATATGGATATAGCTTTTCACTGTACCTTTCAAGGTAAAAAGCAAATAGTGTTCATGTAGAAATTATGATAAGTATGTCATTAGTGTTGTTCCCATTTAGTGTTTTCCCATTTAATATCCAGAGTAGATAATAATAGTATATAGAACGGCCTTCGGATTGACGATAAATTAAAGTGGAATGACCCATGGAGGAAGATCTGCTTGCTGGAAAACTAAGTTCAGCTTGTTATTCTCTGAGAACAACTAATAATGCAACACGTTGACAAAAAGTACGTCAAAATGGTTTACTTCTCGTATTTTCAATTCAATTATGAGCCTATGGGCGTCTTCTAACTGCTCCAGGAGTAATGAAATATTTAAGTTGCAAAAGCGTGCAATTAGAATAATACTTTCTAGCACGAATTCTAGATCACGGAGTTGCTGCAAAACCTTTCTTCAAAAGTTTGCAAATACTTACTTTACCAAGCCTGTATATATATTTATGAAATATTAAAGTTTGTAAAGCGGAACACTAATTTGTTTCAAACAAATGGCGAGTTTCATGAATGACTAGAAATCAGAGGTTCAGCTCTAAGGTCGGACAAGCATCGCCCTTGTTCTCCCTCTCTACACCAGAAAAGTATTCACAATACACACACCCGGGGATAATTTTATACAACAGCCTTCCTTCCTTCCGCAAGAGGTTAAAAATAGTAACCTACAAAAGCTTCGTGATGGTGTAGCAGAGTAAAACTATTCTTTTTAAAATGGCGCTCCTGCTGCTGTTTTACTCTGTGGTACAGGGTATTTCTTAATCGTCCTCCTTCTAGTATTTAAATCAAGGTTCCTGCTGCAGCAAAAAGCAGTGTTGAATGAGCTGCTGCCAACCTTGTAAAATAGCACATCACATATCTTTAAAATTTCTATTCAGTTTTTTCTGCTCTTTTGTTTGTTTGTTTCATGTATGGCGCTGCTGGAGCAAGGACAGTTTCCTGGTCCAAGTAGTGGTTCAAAACTCCTCCATTGCGTGTTCCTCAGTGTGTGTGTGCTTGTTTGTGTTTCCCAGTGTGTGTGTGTCCCTGTGTTGTGTTTATATTGACTTTTGTCTACATACATTTTCTTTTATTAATTTATTTTTTAAGATTATTTTTTCTTTAATTATGTACCCTATTTTGTTCATTTTTAATGTATGACGTATCCATCCTATTTCCTCTACCGAGGACTAATGGAAACAATGAATCTATTATAGAATAATTAATAAGTAATTTAAATCAACACCCCTGCCACACACACACACACATTGATTTTCAGTGTGAATAATGCATTTTTTTTAATCGTCGTGAACGACGAGTCTTGTTTGTGTTGTGGTTGTAGAGAATTTTATTTTCGAGACCGTACATAGGGAGCCGTAAATAATATTCGGCAGTCCACACACATGCACCCGCAAAGGCCACAACGTCGCCCCACAACATGTGAGAGGAGAGTAAAGCGATTGTTTCCGCAGTTCCTCCCCTCCTTATATGCGTCGTCGTATTCCCATATTCACTCTCACATTCTGCATTCACGCGCTGCATCGCGGAATATGTTTTTCCTCCGCTATGGACAGTAAAGCAGGGTATCAAACGGTCCTCCGTCTCTCTCTCGAAATGTGCTCGCGGCGTCGTTACGCTTATTTGTAATTCAATTACCCCTCTTTTTTTTATTTTTACCACGCTCGGTAAAATGCATATAAATATTTGCCGATAAAATGAATTCTTTGGAAACATCATTGCCGAAACAAATTGCCAATTGCCTGAGGGGGGTTGAATAGGAGCCCTATGTAAAATTACTCGTCCAACATTATATTACGAAGCGTATAAAGTTTGCTGCTGAATTTCAATTAAAATGAACACACGACAAAAAAAAACTAGGTTTGAAAAAAAAATACTACTAGACTAATAATGAATTTTTTTTACACTATTCGATATTGAGAAAATTACGGTAGCCTATTTAAATATATAATATTTTATATTTTCGAGACAATATTTTCCGCAAGTTTTGTTTTAGTATTTTTGTGTTAATTAAAATTGCCATTTTCCTGGGTAAGATGGGCCTTTTTTTGGTGTTTATAAAAATTAAGCAAATATTTTTCCAAGCTATGAAGTGTCATTTTTTAGGGTGTTACCCTAGAAACGTGTTATTGTGTATTATTATTAATATTATTATATTATATTTATTATTATTATTATTGTGTTATTGTAGAAGATTACCCGAGGTAATAAATTCTTAGATCATTACATCCATTACACGCAATTTTCGATTGTGTATTATTATTATTATTATATTATATTTATTATTATTATTGTGTTATTGTAGAAGATTACCCGAGGTAATAAATTCTTAGATCATTACATCCATTAGTCGATTAATTGCTACTAAGTGAAAGATCAATTCCGTTATAATGCGCTAAGGTATATATATTGTAACATGAATAGTTACACTTAACAATGCAGGCCAGCTTGCGAGTTGCAATTGTTGAGGAACTGACGCAGCCCGGGCCAACAATGTAGTCTGGCGAGACTTTGAGGAGTCGTCATGGGGTAGTGGAAGGAGCAGGTTGTGTCGGCGGGACGACGAGAGAGAGAATGACCACGCCCTGCAGATATTATAATTATTTTTCATGCTCTGTTTGGAATTAAAACTATTAAAATCTATTTTTTGTGTTTCTTTTTTTGTGAAAAATACCTGGCGCCCTAAAGGAATAATTGAGAAATCCTCGAATACGGAGAGGAACGCGGAATCCGCAACAATATATATATATATACGATTCACAATATTCAGAATATATTAATGTAGCACCCAACAAACTCTAGTAAGCAGAAAGGAGGCACAAATCAGACACAATGGATGGATGAAAAAAAAATGTGTTACTGAGTAGAATTATGAGAAATTAAAAATAGATTTCTTTCTTGAAAGAAAGAAATGTTACAGGGGTAGGAAAGCGATAGCCATGATAAAATAGGATTTTATGGGAAAAAAGTATTACGAAACAGAACAAAGAAAGAATATATCATACAATTGTAAAAAAAATAATAACGTATGGCGCTGAAGTCTGGAGGACAAATGGCCAAAAAGTTAACGCAAACGATTGTAACAAAAAAAGAAGCGTTATACTGTAACGCGTATCAAATAATATGTGTAAAGCTTCCAACGATAAGTATGTAACCGTAATGATCTCCTGTAAGTTCTGACGCAAACGATTGTAACAAAAAAGAAGTGTTATACTGTAACACGTATCAAATAATATGTGTAAAGCTTCAAACCATAAGTATGTAACCGTAATGATTTCCTGTAAGTTCTGACGCAAACGGTTGTAACAAAAAAGAAGTGTTATGCTGTAATACGTATCAAATAATACGTGTAATTTTAATCAAAGTTTTTATTATTTAGTCTGTGTTAAATAAATCAAATCTATAGATTAATGTAACGTACCTACTAGTAGATATTTTAAATTTACATAATTTAATATTTTTCAAGCACTAATTGTCAAGTAAACTTCTGAAGCATTAAATTTCGCCAAATATTACACGGTTGTCTCGATAATCTGCGAGAGAGAGATAAAAGAGAGAGAGAGAGAAGAGTGAGAAAGAGAAAGAGAGAAGAGAAAGAGAGAGAAGAAAGAGAGATAGAAAGAGAGAGAAACATGATTGTCTGAGGATGGGAAGGGTAAAACAATAACAGCAGCAGCAGCGAGCTCTGCAGGAAGAAGAAAAGAACACGATATCTAGCAGAGTATCAAAGAGATTACAGATGTCCCGAAGGGAGACGGGTTTGTCATATTAAAAAAAGGGCGTGGTTTATCCCTAGGGGCTTAGTGTCCATCGATTAGCTAAGGACATAATTTACGATGTTGTTAAGTTGCTTTATACGGCCGTAACCAGTGTGCTGGACTCTCCGTGATGTGTTCGTGTTTCATTCCGTGACAGAGAAACTAATCTGCTTTACCCGGTTGTTTTTTAAAAAATAAAATTTATTTTCTAGAACTAGAATGGTTCTATTCCACAAATAAATACAGACATAAAACATTTCATTTCATCCCTAAAAAGAGACATTTTGTTACTCATTGCACATTTAATTTGTACGATGAAATGAAACACAAACATCATAAAGCTGAAAATGTGAAAATAAGGTTCATAAACAAATAGAGTTTTACTAACCATTACGTCTTGTCTTTACTTATAAAAAGGAAAATTTCTAGATATTTTTTACAATTTAAAATATTATTAATTTTTGCGTTTTAGTCTAGTTTAGATGAAACCACTCTTCGCCCGATGTTATATATGATATGACAGGAGCTTATCTGATAATGTACAAGTCACGTAAAATATGTTGGATAGAATCACTAATAACATATTATATATTCAGCGTCCAGGGAGCGCGGAGATATATATATTCCTGGAAAATAATGGAATAAAAAAAGGAGGACGGAAGGAAAGAAGCTTTAGTTGAGAAGTTCAGGGTCTGTAGCTTATTAAATATATAATTTTTTATATTTTCGAGACAATATTTTCCGTAAGTTTTGTTTTAGTATTCTTGTGTTAATTAAAATTGCCATTTTCCTGGGTAAGATGGGCCTTTTTTTGGTGTTTATTAAAATTTAGCAAATATTTTTCCAAGCTATGAAGTGTCATTTTTCAGGTTTTACCCTAGAAACGTGTTATTGTGTATTATTATTATATTATATTTATTATTATTGTGTTATTGTAGAAGATTACCCGAGGTAATAAATTCTTAGATCATTACATCCATTAGTCGCAATTTTCGATTGTGTATTATTATTATTATATTATATTTATTATTATTATTGTGTTATTGTAGAAGATTACCCGAGGTAATAAATTCTTAGATCATTACATCCATTAGTCGCAATTTTCGATTGTGTATTATTATTATATTATATTTATTATTATTATTATTATTGTAGAAGATTAACCGAGGTAATAAATTCTTAGATCATTACATCCATTAGTCGCAATTTTCGATTGTGTATTATTATTATTATATTATATTTATTATTATTATTGTGTTATTGTAGAAGATTACCCGAGGTAATAAATTCTTAGATCATTACATCCATTAGTCGCAATTTTCGATTGTGTATTATTATTATTATATTATATTTATTATTATTATTGTGTTATTGTAGAAGATTACCCGAGGTAATAAATTCTTAGATCATTACATCCATTAGTCGCAATTTTCGATTGTGTATTATTATTATTATATTATATTTATTATTATTGTGTTATTGTAGAAGATTACCCGAGGTAATAAATTCTTAGATCATTACATCCATTAGTCGCAATTTTCGATTGTGTATTATTATTATATTATATTTATTATTATTGTGTTATTGTAGAAGATTACCCGAGGTAATAAATTCTTAGATCATTACATCCATTAGTCGCAATTTTCGATTGTGTATTATTATTATATTATATTTATTATTATTATTGTGTTATTGTAGAAGATTACCCGAGGTAATAAATTCTTAGATCATTACATCCATTAGTCGCAATTTTCGATTGTGTATTATTATTATTATATTATATTTATTATTATTGTGTTATTGTAGAAGATTACCCGAGGTAATAAATTCTTAGATCATTACATCCATTAGTCGCAATTTTCGATTGTGTATTATTATTATATTATATTTATTATTATTATTATTGTGTTATTGTAGAAGATTACCCGAGGTAATAAATTCTTAGATCATTACATCCATTAGTCGCAATTTTCGATTGTGTATTATTATTATTATATTATATTTATTATTATTATTGTGTTATTGTAGAAGATTACCCGAGGTAATAAATTCTTAGATCATTACATCCATTAGTCGCAATTTTCGATTGTGGATTATTATATTATATTTATTATTATTATGTTATTGTAGAAGATTACCCGAGGTAATAAATTCTTAGATCATTACATCAATTAGTCGCAATTTTCGAAACATATTCACCCACCGATGTTTGAAGCTTCTCCCAATTGCAAATATTTATAAAAAAAAATTCTGCATCCGTGATCCGTTTTTTATCATCTTAGAATAATTCAGCATATGATAATTTTCGGTATCATATTTGAGAAGAAAAATCCGAGCGTCTAATTAACGATAATGATTACACGAAAGCAAACAGAAGTTGAGAATATCAGAAATACACAATACACATTTTTAGTTCCTCTAATTTGTTGACCTCGATTTGACGAGGAGGACCCTCGACAACCTGTGCAACCTCTGTTGCCTCATTAACGCACGATTTCTTTCTCTTTTGCAAAAAAAAAAATATATACTCAAGTATCATAAACAAAGGGCATTAGCTGATGTAACTTATTTTGAAGAGCTTCACAAATATGAAGCAAGGCTGTTATTTCTGTAATTCAACCTTTTCTATTTAAAATCCATGACGACAAAGTGGTGATGTATTTTTTTTAAAAAAACCCTGATACTTAAAGTTTAAACTTCACGTTTAAATTGAGTACCAAAAAAACGGGGTTGTTTCTAATAATAATAATACGTGAAAATATTGACTTGCGTACTAGAACGTAATAAAAATTATGGTTTTAATTATTAACGATTGTGATACTTTTCGATATGATTATATTATTGTTTTTATTTTATCCTAAAATAATAATAATAATAAATTTGATTCTAATTGGGCGATTTATGAAATGCTAATACTTTAACCTCACCAGTTCTTACCATAATAAATCCTTCCGCTTACTACAAGTAATTTATCGATTCTTCTGGAAAATATTATTAGCTTTAAAAGGTGTAACTAAACACATATACGGATGGTAAATATTTTGAATAGTATTATTTTATTATTATTATTATCGTCACTTAGCTGCTATTTGCCCTGAGGCTGTGGCTGCAGCAGCAGCAGCAGCTATATGCAAAGAAAATACAAAAATAAAACACAAATACATTTACGAAAAGGAAGAATTTTGAAGTGTAGTTTTCCTTTTTTTTTATCTGAAAAAGAAAACAAAGGAGCCACACAAAAATCACTTCACTGCACTTCACTATTATCACTACTTCACTGATTCTGAAAAAGAAAAAAACAACTACTCACTTAAGTTTTCTTAGCCTATTCCTAAACTATTCCTATTTCTGCCAGGCATGGAATGAATTACAAATGAAAATTTTCCTACGTCAGTGTGTTGTGTTGTTGCCCCTTTTTCTTTAATTTTGAACGAGTGGTCATTTTTTAGAAATATAATTCGGCGCCCGTAGTAAGATGGTTTGTTGTTATTTCTTTCCAGGCCCCTGTGTGTGTGTGGTTCACCCTTTATAAGCTTTATATATTGCGCAATAACCTCGCATGTTACCTTCTATTACTGAGACTTTCTAAATTCTCGTGAGGATTCATGGCGAATCACCTGACCCCCACCCACCTCCAAAAAAAATTTTTTTGCAGCCCGTTTTTGTATTTTTTCCCCTCAACGATAGAGTGTGTTCATTTTCGATATGGATCCCACAGCACGTTACCTCCTCCTCATATTCTAAAATTGGCCCCGACCAGCCCAGCCTTGTTTTGTAAGCAGAAATCTTGTTTTTTTTTCTCGTGCTTTTCCTAAAGACCCTGTTAACAAATTAAAAAAATTATTTTCATAATTTGACACTTTTGAAAAAACATTCCTTGCGTTACGTACTTGAGAATATATTTAAAATTTTTACTTTAATATGCTGGACTGACTATTTTTTAATTATTGTCAGTAACATTTTTGAAATTGAACAAAAACTGTGGAGGGAAAATAATTTTTTCGCAAAGAGCGTCGTTTTACAGTTAACTTAAAAATTGGAACTTTTTTTTAATAAATTTGAAAAACATTTTCACCTAAACTACTGAAACAATTAGAATAGTAATACTTGAATTTTAAGTAGATTATGTACAAAAAAAACATAAGGCAATATTTTAATATTTGTGTCGCATAGAAAGGTTTTCGGTAGAAGAAATCGTGAAGCTGAGAAAAACACTTTTTTTTCTGAAAAGAAAAATGGTATTAATTTAGAATCAAACATCCGAATTAAAAATTGTCCTGCAGCGTATGTTACACCTTCCATCTTTTGGTTGGTAGATTATTTTTTTAAATTTACTGAATTTAAAGGCATATCGATACGAAAAAAGAATTATAAAATCGATTTTTTTTATAGAAGTTGGCCGAAATTTCAGTTCCCGTGTTACAATATATTGTTATAATATTTTATGGGTTTTTTAAAAATTAAATTAAACTTCTTTGTTTTTGAACACTTTTGGTTTCAATTATCGCCGTAAGACTAATAATCTTCAAAGTCTAATTTAGCCATGAGGTTTGCAATAGGCTAAAGCTAAAGCCAAATGATAGACAAATAAACATGACATGTCATTCATTATGCAGTTGAAATTTTAAAAATTAAATTCAATAAGAATGCAGAATATTTTTAAAAATACTGTTGTCGTGATGATGGCGCCAGCGCCATTTGCAAGTCAATTTACGGTTTGCTACATCTTTAGTTTTTAATTTACATTTAAAAGCTTTTCAGACAGACAGACAGACAAAAAAAACGAGAGATTCTGTATTTTTGTGAATATTATTTTTACTTTAATCATCTTAATGAGGGACAAATGTTGGGGGATAGAGGAAAAAATGTATCATATTATTATCTTTTTTTTGTATTTCAAGTATCCTTGTGTGTTGCTGCGCATAATATATATATATATATATATTTATAATTATGAGAGAGTGCGTCACTGTTACTGTTACTAGATAATTTTGTATTATTCTCTTCAGAGTTATTTCTTGTGTTAATAATCAGGGTGGAACACAATTTATAATTAATTATTTAAAAACTACCTTACTTATTTTTTAAATATGTACTGTTATACATCAAAACACATTAAATATAGACTAAAGCTCGTTGGTACACTTTTCGTGCAATAATTCTTTATCAATTGAACTGTCGTCTTTGATTTTTTGTCGTAAACTTAAATTATTAACTATCCCTAGAGAAAAATGGTTTAATGTCTCCTCAGACTCTAAGTGAGTTTCCCCTGCTGATATTTTGTTCCCCTAGAGTAAAATATTATTTAGACGTGTAGTAAGTATGTTGCATAATATTTGTCGTAGTAGGCTTAAAATTTTGACAGATTCACAACACTGTCATGAAAATACTGTTTAAAAGTCTTGCCTTTCTCTCTTTTTTTTAAAAAAAATAGGGGGGCCAATGATCCTACTTGATGAAAGAAATGGCTGCCATATATGTAACTTTGGGGAAATGTTAAGGTTCTAGCTGTTTTGGAATTAGGTTTGTGTTGTTTCATAATGAAACTTATTCGATTAAAGTTTCCATTTTAATGAAAAATGGTCTTAAAATATAATAAAATTGAAAAAAAAATCCAACACGTTTTAAAGAATTCTAATAATTTAGTGTTAATTACTCCGCTAAACTTATATATCATCATGAGGGTGAATTAAAAATTCTCCTCAATTATGAACCAGCTCCAACGGCACTAACCGCTTCTTCGGTTCACGTTGATTGACCTTACACTGTGCTTAGGCATCTGATTAAATTCTTAGGAACTTTGATTTTGATCCTAAAACGTGCAATTTACAGCACGCGTACGTATCATCATCCTTAGTATTATTAGTGTTACAATGAAACGATCGTTCGTGACTCTGATTTTGCAACGACCTAACTGACATCTCTACTTCTCATATTGATGGTGGTTGATCAGATGTCGAAAATGGTCGCCTTTTTTTTTCTTTCTTTCTTCCTCTTTTGCAGCTTTCCGGTTGATTTCTAGTCGCTACTTCTTCCGGACCATTTCGTCTCGCCTTATGCTTCCCTGGTATCGGCGTTCCCAATGTCGGGCTTTTCTGGATGGAGAAAATCTCACGTTTTACGCTGCAAAAAAAAGTATTGCTTTAGGCAAAGGAAATAATAAATATTAGTGTCAAAATATAACAATTATAAAAAATTAATCACATATATAGAGTTCAATTAGTCCAATGTGTTTAATTTATGTAATTAACCGCTCAATAATTTATTTTAAGCCCTAACCATATTTTAAGGTAGAATTTCTTCTGGTACAATTTGGACAACAAAAAATATGCATCTTATGATTTCATGCAAAGGAAGAATTATTATTATTATTTTTTATTTATTAAGGCTTTATGTCGCGCATTAACCCGAGGGTTATTATCAAAAACCATCCAAGAGATTCATTGGACCTAAGGAAAAAGAGGATCCAGGACGTTATCGGCAGACACTACTAAGAAATTACTATCAAATTTAAATTACATGAATCCCAGTTTCTATAAAATATATCCCTTGTACTAAGGAATAAACGGTGATTTAAATTATATTTTCAAGTTTACTGCCGCGCCTTGTGGACATTCTCAGATATTAAATTCCCTTTATTCTTCCTCAAACAATTCTTGTGACTTTGTCGATAGCTGGATAATTAATTTTTAAGTTAAAGGGGAACTTTTATTATAAAAAGATATGAAATTCTTAAATTTTATAGATTTTATCATGTAATGTCAGTAATAAATTTTTTTTCATGTTAAAAATTTGGTCCGGTAGTCGAAAGCTACTGTTAATAATCATGTGGGTTGAATAAATTAGCCTAATTAAAATTGTGGATGTGTTTGGTTATCTTAATCCAGTCAAAAGTTTGCCGTCATGTTATATATATATATATATATATATATACAAAAAATAAAAACCCTGGTCTTTATATATATATCTATTTATAATTTAAAATCTATTATTAAAAGTTTGTTACGTTAAGGATTATTACACACTTATTTTATAATCTCGTTTCGTAATCTATCCTGTCGCAAGTTCTAAACGGTTTTGGCCTGAAAGGGTGCAAGGAAGAAACCTAGCCTTGATAAAGTTCCAGAGAAACCTCTGTAGAGCACTACGGTACACCTAAATTTCATGACAATGGGATGAATGAATGTATAGAAACGCAGTGCAGTTGTTTGGGTAAAAAAGTAAGTCCTGACTTCCTTCCTTCCCTCTTGGATAAGGATTTTAAATTGAGTCTCCAGCATGCCCAGACGTACTTGATCAGTTTTTTTGGGGGGGGATGTATGTTTCGGTCATTGGAGAGCAGCCGGCTAACTGTCCCCCCAATTCTGATCAAGTCATGGAATCGGGTTTGTTCCAAACAAACGCTGTTTCAAGTTATCGGAATGGCTTGTAAAACGATCGTGATCCAGGTTTCTCTACACTTTTCTCTACATCAGTTTAAGGTAAAAAGATATTATAGGATCAATTAAACTACAGCACAGGGACCCCTAAGTCAATCCTTAACTACCGTGAATTTCCTCTTTTCCATTCCGTTCCTATACGATTATAGGGGGAGCTACTGTAGCGCATAAAACTCTTGGTATAAAAAATATGAATTTACATAAATATTGTATTTACCATTTATTAAATTTTTTATCTCTTCAAATTGTTATATGGTATTTTAATTAAATTGACCCTATGACCCTATGACCTGTTGGACAGAACCCTAAATAGGAGGCTCAAAAATGGAGACATTAGAAAACTGCGCTTTTTCCTGTATTGTTTTTTGGGTGTCAAACATGGGCTCTCATGTCAGAGTAAAAAAGGGAGAAACACTCTACACAGGTATGCCAGAGGAAAATCTGCAGAGGAAGAAGATCCTTGGCATTTCTCTGAAGGATAAAGTATCAAACAACTTGATACATAGGAGGATGTCAGCAACAATAGACGTTGCTCAACAGGCTACAAAGACCAAATGGAAAGGGAGGGGGGGAGGGGCAGGGGAGGACACGTTGTGAGGTTACAAGACGAAAGATGGACGTTACAAGCTACCACATAGGACCTCTACGTAGGCAAGAGACTCTCCCAGGAAGACCAAGAGGCAAGTGGACGGACCTATTCAAAAAAACAAGCAGGAGGAGGACAATGGATCAGAATAGCCAGAGAGAGAATTAAGTGGAAAAAAACTAGAACTACAACTAAGTGACAGTGTAGTGTAGTGTAGTGGATAAGCTGACCACGTGAGACTACTAAAAGCTACCCCCTACTTGTAGGAGGCGGTCCTTTGCCCTCAATGGGGACAACATAAGGCTATTTTCATTCATTCATCCCTCAAATAATGTGTTGAATAAATTAAAAGTTGGCCAAAAATAAATTGATTGCAAAAAATTAAAGGATTTACCTCGACCACAAACACTGTAGGGAAGTATTTGAAGAGTATTGCCCGATGGACTGTAGGTAATTTGGCAATAACATTTTGGTGATTGCACGAATGTTTATTTTTTTTTTACATATTTAAATTGGAAATGATGGCTAACTATTTACGCGAGCAACACAAGCGCGTCGATTAACACCCAAATATGCCGCAATTTATTATTTATTATTTTTTTTATTATTCACTAATTACACTAATAACCTGTTTTCTTGAGTATCTATAACAGGCCTTATTTTAATTTCTTACAATGTTTGTCTTACAGATTTATTCTATTTTATTTTATAAATAATTATTTTCTTAAACAATAATAAAACTAATAAACTAAAACTAAAAACAGAAGGGTATAGGGTGAATGGGAGTTGGGAGGATTGAAGGGGAAAGTGCTGTGAGATCACAACAGCTGGCGGAATATGGAAGGGAGGGAAGAAAGGAGCGGGCAGGAGCTCTAATTTGAAGGGAGAGGAAATGCCGCAATGTTCAATTACTAAACACATTTTTAAAAATTCGAAAAAATCAAAAATGTGAAATTTAATATAACTTTGAAGGTATTTGTAAGTGAGTGGCCATGAACTTTACCTCTGATTACGGCAATATTTTTTTTTCTGTCCGCAGTACGCTGTCAGTTGGTTGTGAGAGCTGCTGGGTGAGGGTGAGGGGGAGGGGAGGAGAGGAGGAAGAGTATTAGGGTTGGGTGAAGGGCGGCGCAGAGTGGAACAATGCGTCGACGCGACGTCTCGTCTCGTCAAGGAACCGCCGCAGGACAGGGACTGAGAAGACCGGGGAAGAAGGGGAGAAAAAAAGCGCAGCCACGTCGTGTCGTCACAGGCAACTGACATCTAAGCGGTAAAGCTTCTTGCGACAATTCCAAAGGATTTGCAGATTAGCGCAGTAAATTCAGCTCCGGAAAACAGAAACACAATTTATTATCCGAATACAAGAGGTTTACGTTTCCCCCCACAATTTACATTCAAACTCTATAGGAAACATTTACGGTAATATTTGTCACTGAACCTGCCTTATTGACTTGTGAATCATGTTGTACAGCATGATTTTTTACATTCAGAAAGACCATCAAATATTAATTTACTATATGCAATGTAATTGTAACGAGACACAAGAATATTGGAATATTGTACTGAGAAATTTTCCCCTCGTTGATAAAATTTTGTCTCGGCAGAAAAGAATTGACGGAAAAATGGGAATTATCGCAGAAGCCTTACAGAAGCAACAAATATTTTCAACTAGCTATGCCCGTTACTTATTCGCCCGGAACTTGGACAATCAGCTAAGATATTTTGCCCTAAAAAAGGCAAAAAAACAGGTAAAAAAATGTTTTGATAAAGTTGAATTCATTGAATATATATAAAAAAGTACGGTATCATTTATTTATTATCTCTTTAGGGTAAACCTTATAACTCGCAGTCGGTTTTGAATTGTCGCAGAAGCCTTACAGAAACAATTAT
Organism: Eucriotettix oculatus; assembly: GCA_034510155.1. Taxonomy (NCBI): domain Eukaryota; kingdom Metazoa; phylum Arthropoda; class Insecta; order Orthoptera; family Tetrigidae; genus Eucriotettix; species Eucriotettix oculatus. Next base: position 77,580,301 of record CM067381.1, read on the forward strand.
TATCTCTTTAGGGTAAACCTTATAACTCGCAGTCGGTTTTGAATTGTCGCAGAAGCCTTATAGAAACAATTATTATCTCTTTAGGGTAAACCTTATAACTCGCAGTCGGTTTTGAATTGTCGCAGAAGCCTTATAGAAACAATTATTATCTCTTTAGGGTAAACCTTATAACTCGCAGTCGGTTTTGAATTGTCGCAGAAGCCTTACAGAAACAATTATTATCTCTTTAGGGTAAACCTTATAACTCGCAGTCGGTTTTGAATTGTCGCAGAAGCCTTATAGAAACAATTATTATCTCTTTAGGGTAAACCTTATAACTCGCAGTCGGTTTTGAATTGTCGCAGAAGCCTTACAGAAACAACAAATATTTTCAACTAGCTATGCCCGGAACTTATTCGCCCGGAACTTGGACAATCAGCTAAGATATTTTGCCCTAAAAAAAGGCGAACAACAGGTACAAAATTTTGATAAAGTTGTATTAATTGAATATATATTTAAAAAGTACGGTATCATTTATTTATTATCTCTTTAGGGTAAACCTTATAACTCGCAGTCGGTTTTGAACAGATCCCGCTTTCACACGTTTCGGAGCTATTCGAGACAAACTTCCTGATACAGACACACGCACACACAGAAACTTCAGTTATATTTATTGGGATAGATTGTATTTATTTTATTTTTTGCTTTTTAAAAAAATGAGCAGTTAATAAATACTAAAAATTTTACCTGACACGAGAAAAATGAAACCAATTTACGGGTATATATCGCATCCACGATCCAAACAAGTTCATTAATCTCTCAGGGAGTTAGCGCTCTGTCAACAATAGTTTAATTACTGCGCGAATCCCGCTGCAAAAATAGATGGAGTGAGAATGCTCGCCCCTCACTCTCACTCTCTCTTTCAATATCATGCTGCCAAATATTACACTTATAATAACACAGCAAGTCAGATGAATCGTATAGGAACGCCTAATAAGACATAACTCGCAATTGGGGTTTTACGCCCGCTTTTTGCGCGGAAATTCAATGGTTTTTTATAAATATTAATGTCTTTGGGACTCTGAAATATATCGAAATGAAAAATACACGAAGTTAGAACTTCTCTTTTAAACCCTAAAATTTTCATTGAGGTTATTATTTATAAACCTTCTTTCTTTCGATATTTTATTCCTGTCCTCTTTAAAATCCTTAATAGTGTCTTTTCCAGTTGGCATTATCAAACGCTTTTTCTAAATCTACAAATGCCATAAACGTAGGTCGGTTTTTTTTCTTATCCCGTCTTCTAAACTTAGTCGCTAAGTAAATACTTCTCTTCTCTCAAATATAATTCTCGGGTTTCAACCCGGGGTAAAAAGTTTGTACACACAACGTTTCGACGGAAAGCTCCGCTATCGTCATCAGGTAGACTGATGAAAATAACTGCTGTTGATGTACACGTGAAATTTAAATAATAATAATAATAATAATAAATTAAAATTATTTATGTTAAGAATGTGCCATTTGAAATTTAAAAGGATTTCCTTAATTTTATTGAAATAATATCGTCTACAAAAACGGAAAAAAAATAATTTGAGGAAGTACATGGATAGTATGAAATGTCCTTTAAAATATATATTGAAAATATATAACTATTTGAATACAAACATTTTAACATAATATAATCCAGTGAAAAGGTGAACTGCCGTAAGAAAAATCTTAAGGTACTTTCTGAAAGCAGTAAAGCACTTTTTTTTTTGAAACGGTTAATACACTTAATACACGCCACTGTCATAAACAATAAGCACCATATTGTTTGAAAAGTTTCCTATGAAGAGTAAACAATCTTTTTATTTTTACAGGTGTAGTTCGTTGTTATTCCAGTGTGAATTTTAAATTTTCTAATTACGTCACAGTACTTAACGACGGTTTTTAAACAAATAAAGTACTCCTAAAAGATATTAGTCAACGAGAAAAAAAAACATCTCATCTCTCATCTCGTCAAGCACAGAAATAAATTTATGTACAGAAGAAAGCAGCTTTCATATTATCAAGGGCTGAAGTTGTTTCCAGGGACTGGCTGGACCCGTGAGCATGAATATTTTATTGCTTTTAGCCAGACTCTAGTCAAACTTCTTCAAGAAGATAAACTTGGCTTTTTTGCCCCCCTTCCCCCCTCTCTTTTTATCCGGTTACTTTCTTCTAATTTCGTCTTTAATTAACTCTGAATTATTCGCGAGTCATGCATAATATATGAACGCAGTATAATAATAATAATCCATTTTTCTGCATAGAATTAATCTGCAAATAAGCGGGCTGATAGAGAATAGGGCAAGTTATTACGGAGGTTCTCAAAATTCCTTTTTTACAGATTAGAAGAAGTGGCTAAGTAAGAAAGTGGATTGGTAAATTTTAAATTTGTTTTGTTTTGTTTTATTTTATTTATCATTGTATACACAGTTTTCTTTACTCATATGTTGTATCCATATTTTGTGTTTGCTTTACTTTGTTTTATTTTATTTATCATTGTATACACAGTTTTCTTTACTCATATGTTGTATCCATATTTTTTGTTTGCTTTGCTTTGTTTTATTTTATTTATCATTGTATACACAGTTTTCTTTTTATCTCATATGTTGTATCCATATTTTGTGTTTGCTTTGCTTTGTTTTATTTTATTTATCATTGTATACACAGTTTTCTTTTTATCTCATATGTTGTATCCATATTTTGTTTGCTTTGCTTTGTTTTATTTTATTTATCATTGTATACACAGTTTTCTTTTTATCTCATATGTTGTATCCATATTTTGTTTGCTTTGCTTTGTTTCATTTTATTTATCATTGTATACATAGTTTTCTTTTTATCTCATATGTTGTATCCATATTTTGTTTGCTTTACTTTGTTTTATTTTATTTATCATTGTATACACAGTTTTCTTTTTATCTCATATGTTGTATCCATATTTTTTGTTTGCTTTGCTTTGTTTTATTTTATTTATCATTGTATACACAGTTTTCTTTTTATCTCATATGTTGTATCCATATTTTTTGTTTGCTTTGCTTTGTTTTATTTTATTTATCATTGTATCCACAGTTTTCTTTTTATCTCATATGTTGTATCCATATTTTGTGTTTGCTTTGCTTTGTTTCATTTTATTTATCATTGTATACACAGTTTTCTTTTTATCTCATATGTTGTATCCATATTTTGTGTTTGCTTTGCTTTGTTTTATTTTATTTATCATTGTATACACAGTTTTCTTTTTATCTCATATGTTGTATCCATATTTTTTGTTTGCTTTGCTTTGTTTCATTTTATTTATCATTGTATACATAGTTTTCTTTTTATCTCATATGTTGTATCCATATTTTGGTATTCTTAGTGTGTGATATGTGTAACATATTCTTTGACTTGTCCAATTTTTGTTTCCTGAATAGAGGACTAATGGATCCAATAAATCTTATCTTATGCTAAGGGGGTTTCTCACCACGAGTTTTTAGAATTTTTCCCCCCTCCCCCAAATTTGTTGAAATCTGTCCACACGTTTAAATTTATAGAGGGGGTTAAAGAAGACATAGAAACCTTCATACATCCTTTTTATAGAAACCTTGTATTATTATTATTATTATTTATGATGTAAATCAATGTTAAGGGAGAGAGATAATCTGTTCCCCTTTATAAGAGACTGGAGACCCTGCTGGAAGCATGGAACTGTTGGCGAAATGCCACGTCACATCCAGCTGAGCTCAGCTCAATCAACTGCGCCTCCTCCTTCATCATCATCTAGCTATGATATTGCCACAGACAAACACCAACTGTCTCACTCACTCAACACTTCGCTCCCCCCTCTCCCCCCCCCTCTTAAGATCTCATTAAAACTTTTTAATTCCATCGTATTATTATCCTCTGAGCGAGAACTTAATTACGAATTCACGACGAACATGTTTCTCAATTCCCAACGACGGACAGAACAAAAAAAACAGACAGATTGAAATCTCTAAAACGTAATCAGAAAATTTGTTGTTAATAGGATATTTAAATTGTAATTAATTAAATACAGAGAACTTTTCGAATTTTTTTCTTTCTAAATTAAATATTCATTTTAAAAAATGCTTTGCAACAATTTTTTTTATTGTTTTATATATAATACGCCTCGTCATTCCGTATTTATTAACCTTATACTCATAATCTCCCATATAATACAGAGGAGTTTGCGTGGTTTTCAGATATAAGGGACAGAAATTTAAAATATCACCTGATATCTGAATTTATATACAAGAAAATCAGACTTTAATCACATTTTTTTTAAAAATTTTAATAATATTAGAAATTTGCGAACATCACAGGACAATTAGTTTAGTATCGCATGAGTGTAAAATGTTGTTTTTTTTTGGGGGGGGGGTTAACAGGGGCTACATGAGGGTGATCCTGAAACAGGCAACTCCCCTTTAATAGCATAGGAAGGGAATTGAAAAGGGAGGGGGGATGCGGAAGGTAGAGCAAGGTAGCCCTAGCAAGGGTTAACTAGGTGGGGCCCCCGAGCTATGGTTTAAGGATCCTACCCTGCACGTGCTGTTTAACCTAAAGAGATGCAGGGAAAAACACCCTAGAAAACCTGCATCAGGTAGGTCGGGGGGGCATTGGGTGGTACTATTCTCACGCCCTTCCCTGTGAATGACGGGAGAGACGAGTCTGCTGCTGTTGGGGGGGACGCAGCAGCATTCCCTTCTCCGTGTCTCCAACCAGTTTCAGGAGGGCAGTTGGCCGACTGATCCCCCAATGGGATCAGCCGACAGCTCTTGCCGAAAATAGTATATAGGAGAATGGAACGTTCAAATAGAATGCGAGTTACATGTAGTAAACTACATGTAATGTGTTTTAAATTTAGTAAAACTAAGTAGATAAAATGTATATATGTTCATATAGACGTTATAGTTGAAAGTATAATTATATTCAATATAAATAAATAAGTGTGGAATCATATTATTAGGAATGATTTTTTTTAAAAAAAAGAATAGTAGTATTGTTTTTGCCTGAAAAAAAAGAAACAAAACATAAAAAAACCTGGAAATATATTTCACTGTAGTATATTTTTTAGAGATTTGGCAGCACTGATGACGTCACTGATCACTACACTACACTAAACTTAGATTGAGTCTGAAATTTTCGTTTCTGTTAGAGGAAGTTCTCCTAAAACACTCCTGCAGGGGCAGATTGTTCCACCAGTCATTATTAATTGTCCTATTTTAGGAATGAGTATTTTCTTCCAACGTCTCTGTGTGTTTTTTTTGGGGTTCCTTGCTTGTAATTTAAACAGGTTGATCACTACTCCTCATTCTATCTCGGATTCCCCTGCCAAGGTGGTTTTTTGACCTGCAAAAAGCAGGCTCTGTAGAAGATGTGTAGTAGCCTAGCTGTTTCTCTTCTTCTTGTCTGTAGCGTGTCTGTCCCTTCCACACCCTAGCCCTAGTCGCCCTTTACCTTTTCGTTCCCATCCCATGCCCAGGTCCTATTTGTACGAATTTTTCTGCGGCCCTTCTTTGCACCCTTTCTAAGGATTATTCTATTTGCCCCTATCCTGTGGCATGCTGCTGCACCATATTAAGTGGGCAAGTGTGCGTACTAATGACAAATATGCCAACTCTTTTAGATTTCGCATTCCCTCCCCTTGTCGAGTGTTTCTCATGACAAAGTGCAAGGTGTTGTTGTTCCACGCTTTCCCTTGTAGCATAGTTTACCTGTCCCCACCCCAGCAGCAGCTTACTGTTAAAATAAATGCCTAGGTATTTACAGTTTGTCTATCCTGGATCACTGTTTCCCCCCTCCATCTATTTTATATATATCAAGGCATATTGAACGCGCATTTTAGTAAAACTAATCGCCTTACTTTTACTATTGTTGATTTTGATTTTATTTCGCTGCTTAGCCCCATGCATGTACTTAGAGTATCCAAGTCAGCTGCTGCTGCTGCGGCTGCGGAGTCTTCTTCTTGTTTCCCCCTCCCCCCCATTCATTTATTTCCCTGTAAATTACAACAGCAGCAGTCATCTTGCAAAAAAAATTCGGAACCTTAGAATTTATATTATTATGCAAGGCAAAATCATTAATTAAAAAATGAGAAACAATAATGGGGGGCAGAAACTTGATCCCTGGGGGACTCCAAGATGTCGTTACAAGATCCGAGCTCTCAAGTTTCTTTCCCAACTTTGCCCTTTTGTAGCCTATATATATATTTTTTTGTTTTTTTTTAAAGAATTCTCGCACCCATGTGTTTGTAATAAGGAAGGAGTTCTATGGTAGATAATAGAATCCATTCCTAATTGGGATGACGAAATTCGTGGTCTACCTGATTGCAGATTTGACAGGGATTTCCCGGGTTAAGAGGATATTCTCGGTCCAGCAGCAAGGGTGCTTTTCCTGAAGTGCACTCCATGGGTTAGAAGAGAACAGTGCCCCTTCCCCCCTACTATTCCCCCTTCTCCTCCCCGCCCCCCTCCCACCCCTCAGCGGCCCACATAAACAGCATCATCATGATGAAGTTATGGATTACTTTATAAATTGAGATGAGGAATCTGAGGGACGTGCATTACAGGTAAATCTTGGCGACGACCGCACAACAGCGTTCTAATTAGATGCCGTCCGTCTCTATCGATTTCGCGGTGACAATGGCTGCACGCGCACAATGGTCTCCCTCTAAGATTAGCTGCCAATTGTCTGTGAGGCTCGTTACTGCATGCCAGGCCCTCGCAGCATGTCAATTGCTTCTCACAAATAATATAAACCCCCCCAAGTGCCTCCCACACAAACGCTCTACACACACGTTAATAAAGTTCATAAAAAATAAAACCATTAGAAACAGGAATGAATCTAGAAAAATTATTGAAAAACGTTTGATTATCCAGTGTCTTGGTTTCTAAAATAACCAGGCTATTCAATAAAGGGAATTTATAGAAGAATCGGAGAAGAGTAATTAATTAATTAGTTTATAATATTTTAACATACTCACAGAAGCCTTACATTGTGACGCGTATAAATTTGCACAGTATATTTTCTTTTATTTATCGAAATTCAATTACAATGTTAAAAATTCCCTACCAAGTTTCCATAGAGAAAAGATCCTGAGAGATATTATCAACGCGGAGGTCCTGGGAAGATAGGAAAGCGGGGAGACCAATGATGGTTTTTGAGGAGAGGCGAGTTCGAGGTGGGAGGAACCTCGAAAAAGGCATTCGGAGGTGAGAGGCTGGCTTCAAGGAGTCAGAGAGGAGAGGCGATCTAGGTCAAGTGTCACCAGGAAACAAAACTAGATACCTGTGAACAAAACTAGAAACCAGGAAATAAACTAGAAACCAGAAACAAAACTAGAAACCATGAAACAGAACTGGAAACCAGGAAGCAAAACTAGAAACCAGGAAACAAAACTAGAAACCAGGAAACAAAACTAGAAACCATGAAACAGAACTATAAACCAGGAAACAAAACTAGAAACCAGGAAACAAAACTAGAAACCAGGAAACAAAACTAGAAACCAGGAAACAAAACTAGAAACCAGGAAACAAAACTAGAAACCAGGAAACAAAACTAGAAACCAGAAACAAAACTAGAAACCATGAAACAGAACTAGAAACCAGGAAGCAAAACTAGAAACCAGGAAACAAAACTAGAAACCAGAAAACAAAACTAGAAACCAGGAAATAAACTAGAAACCAGAAACAAAACTAGAAACCAGGAAACAAAACTAGAAACCAGAAAACAAAACTAGAAACCAGGAAAAAAACTAGAAACCAGAAACAAAACTAGAAACCAAGAAACAATACTAGAAACCAGGAAAGCGTTGGCGATACTTAATCGATCAGAGATATGATAATCATCAAAATTCAAGGTAATGCTATGATCTACTTTGCTGTTGATCCTTCTTTCTGCATTTATAATTTTCCAAGAAGTGTTTTTGATATCACTGCAACGCAGAACTTTAGCTTCCGTACCCCTTCTGTGCTTCAGTTTCCTCTCCAGTTTCCTGTACGGCTATAATTTCGTTTCCCCTCTTTTTTTTGGTTATGATTTGTACAAACTTGATTTGTGACCTTTATGTAGCGGGACTCTTTGATTTGTGCACATTTCCGCTGCTGTTTCTATTCCAAGTTGTTGTAAGCACGCTTTCTGTGTTTCCGATTTTTGCACCATTTCGCTTTGGAGGTATAATGTTAAGTTTTTTTTTATAGTTTCTACTTTATCCTCCATCTCACAATGTGTGTTTCACTTTATTTGTGGCTCGTTGATAAGTTTTCCTGAAACATTTCCGCAATCACTACAGAACGTTTTCTAATTCCGCACTTATTGATTGATGATTTCAGCTACGTTCTCACTTATCACTTTGCATAATATGACACAAATTAAAACAATATTTATCACGTTTCTAACTATTCTTTCTCTATTAATATTTTTTTGCAGATGTAACAAAAGAAAAATATTGTTAAACAGACCTGTTATTGAATCTAGAAAAAAAGGTCAAGTAAATTATTATCATCAATAATAATAATAATAAAAAGTCTGTTAAAACGTTTCTGTTGATAAAAAGTAGAAAATAGTTTGGGACGTTTAGGTAAAGTAGAAACTCTTCTGTTGAGTACAATGCATGACGTCAACTGAGGGGCGTAGGAACCGGAATAAATGTGAAGAGACCGAGGAGGCTGCAACAAGTGAACCTGAAAAGCGATAATGTATAGCCAAACATGAGAAAAGCAGCAGGAGCTTTGTAAGAACGCGATTCCTTTAACTTTTTTTTCCTCCTCCCCTCTTGATCTTGTTTTCCCTCGCACATCCTCCACTTTTTTTTCCCCCGTTCGCTTTTTTTCTGAAATATTTGCGGAAACTCGATAACGAATAGGATTTATGAATTTAGCTTTTCCTGTTTTCTCAACAACCAAACAAGCAGATTATTATTAACGCGTGCCATTACAACGCGGGCATTTTGGGACAGAGAAAGGGTTCAACGTGAGGATTAATAGAGGGAAAACCAAGGTAATACAGTGGAGTTTGAGGAAACAGTGGAATACAAAAGGGTTCAAAAACATTAGAATTGCAGGGAAAGGAAAGAAAGTAGAAATCAAGAAAGGAGTAAGGCATGCTGTTTAACTTATATACAGAACACGCGACGAAGAAGAAGAAAGTTAAAATAATATTAATATCGAAACGGAATTAAAATGTAAGGAGGAGAACTAAAACTCTAAGATTTTCTGGAGACTCGTAAGAAGATTGGGAATACATAATAAATTACAATAACGTGATCCTGGAGGAAGAGTATAGCAATACAATTAATAGAGGGGGAAGAAAAGATGATGGAGTGTAGTATGGGAATTAGTAGTGAAAATAACAAAGTATGTCAGATTGGGAAGGGATATTTTGACGGAAGTTAAGGAATTCTGCTACTTGGGAAGCTGTAATAACTAGGGATGGTAGACGTATAGTAGACATGAAAAGTAGGATAGCGCAGGCAAGGAAGGAAGGCTTTCGCGCGTAAAAGAGGAATTTAATTACGCATATTATAAATATGATTATAAGGAAAAAATTAAAGCACGAGGTCTTTCCCCGGTGAATGGCATGTATAATAAATTCCTCTCGAGTTTCCAACCCTGGTCAAAGATTTTAACAGTGACGTTTCGATGGCTTGCTCTGCACATCATCTTCAGTCTGAAGTGTAAACAGCAGCCGTTACATTGCTTCCTGCGGCTGTGCTCTATTTTTCCCCAGTCCTGCGTAACACTACTTTGCAACAGTTAAAATCATAGGCATGTTGCCAATACCGTCGTGACCTTCGTTGATGCAGAACGAATTTTAGTTGTGCCTTGCGCGGCATGTTTTCCTGATCTCTCGTCAACTGAAAACATCTGGTCTATGCTTGGTGGTTGACTAGCGTTATACCGCTTGGTATTCAACCACGATGAACTGTTGTCATGGTGTCGAAGCTGCATGGACTTTGGTAGCCGCACATCCATCATCCTCCCATACAGTCTCTCTTGGATTTCACGACCAGAACAGGTCTCAGGGTGTGTACCTCTATTTTCCAGTCCTGCGTAACACTACTTTGCAACAGTTAAAATCATAGGCATGTTGCCAATACCGTCGTGACCTTCGTTGATGCAGAACGAATTTGAGTTGTTCCCTGCGCGGCATGTTTTCCTGATCTCTCGTCAACTGAAAACATCTGGTTTATGCTTGGTGGTGGTTGACTAGCGTTATACCGTTTGGTATTCAACCACGATGAACTGTTGTCATGGTGTCGAAGCTGCATGGACTTTGGTAGCCGCACATCCATCATCCTCCCATACAGTCTCTCTTGGATTTCACGACCAGGCGTTATTGCTGACAGAAGAGGTTATTTTCTCCTGCACCTCTATTTTCCCAGTCCTGCGTAACACTACTTTTCAACAGTTAAAATCATAGGCATGTTGCCAATACCGTCGTGACCTTCGTTGATACATTGGTTGCAGTTTAAATACCTTTCTGTTATTTGCAATCCTTTCCTTAATGGTGAGTAGTGTATGCATCGTCTTCATAGTTAACGACAGTGAAAGAAAGCAGCAGTTGTTAAAATAAAGTCTATTCTAGAGCCAGTATATGTACTGCTCATGTTAAAACATATTTAATTTTTGTTTTATCTTGTTTTTTTTCTTTCGATTACCACTATTATCCTGGCCTGAGTCCAATGCTGTAATTCAGTATGTTAAGACGTAGGCAGTTCTTTTTTGGTGAGGTGAATGTGTAAGGAAGGGTTAGCCGTTATTTACGGTAGCTATCGGTCGCTGACAGATCTGTTATCCGGACCTAACGACCCTGCTACACGCCTGAGGGACTGACTCCACATGAACTGGCGATACCTTCCGGAGATAAGAACCGCCCCTGGCACACGGAATCGCCGAATTCTGCTACTTACAACTTTCGCCAACTTCAGGGGGGGAAAAAAAGGTGTAGTTAAGAATAGCCGTCCATTGTGAAGGCGCCTCGCGTGCCGTGAATCTACTTACTACTTACTACTCCTCTATTTGTTTTCAATTATGTCTATCGTCTTGTACATGTAAGAAAAGACGTTGAGGACCGAAGTTTTTAAAAACTTTGACATACATTAAACCCCCTTACAAGTTAATTATTTTAGCTACAACGAGTCTGTTGGACACAAACTCAGGCTACACTTCGAATGCTTATAAGGTACTTCCTAGGACCTCCCGATTTCCGAGTGGGCGCTCGGAATAGCTCAGTGGTTAGGTAAACACGGCCCGGTGATCCGAGTCTCTGTTCCGGTCGACATTTTCCCATTCTTGATTTTCTTCTATAATTATTATTTTCAAGAGGAATTAATGAACCACGTAGTAAGAACAATAGAATAAAGTTTGGAATCGACACCAATCTCGGTCGTTTTCACATCATTTTTTACATTACGCCATTTTCAAGAGGAATTAATGAACAACGTATTAAGAGCAACAGAATAAAGTTTGTGTGATTAAAGTTATATGTATATCTCACTTTACACATTACACTACATTGATCTTGAAGTTTTTTTAATGGGATTAATTAAATATTTTTTTTATCCTTTTGTTGGCGTTACAAAGGGGGGAATTTATTTTTATTCGACCAGAAAAGTAATTAAATTGACTCTAAATAATAGTTAATTTCTAATATTTCATAATTAATCTATTTAAAAAATGTAGTAGTCAATGGCCATCTCAATAACACCGAAAAGTCTATTTCAGCCTTTAATATTTTATCCCCCACGTTCTTCTTTACCGAATGAGGTTAACTCTCATAGCGAATATCTGAAATTAACCTACAGACCCCCAAAAAAAGTTGGAATCGACACCAATCTCGGTCGTTTTCACATAATTTTTTTACATTACGCCATTTTCAAGAGGAATTAATGCACCACGTATTAAGAGCAACAGAATAAAGTTTGTGTGATTAAAGTTATATGTATCTCACTTTACATATTACACTTCATTGATCTTGAAGTTTTTTTAATGGGATTAATTAAATATTTTTTTTATCCTTTTGTTGGCGTTACAAAGGGGGGAATTTATTTTTATTCGACCAGAAAAGTAATTAAATTGACTCTAAATAATAGTTAATTTCTAATATTTCATAATTAATCTATTTTTAAAATGTCGTAATTCGCCAAAGGATTGACAATCTGCGAAGGAAGAGTTAATAGTCATCTCAAAAAACACCGAAAAGTCTATTTTAGCCTTTAATATTTTATCCCTTACGCTCTTCTTTACCGAATGAGGTTAAATCTGAAATTAACTGACAGAACCCCCAAAAACAATTTGGAATCGACACCAATCTCGGTCGTTTCCACATAATTTTTTTTACATTACGCCGTCCCAACTCACAGAACATGATATCGGATGCTGTAAACTATTTAAATAAGACTTTAAAGATGCTAGGATGAGTCTATTATTCTCCATCCCTACCGTGGGGGGTGGCTTACTGCAGCAGAGTTTTATTATTAAGTTGTATGTGTGACATAAGTGTTAAAGTTCAGCTTGTTATTCTCTGAGAACAATACTAATGCAACACGTTGACAAAAAGTACGTCAAAATGGTTTATTTCGCGTATTTTCATTCAATTATGAGCCTATGTATGGGCGTCTTCTAACTGCTCCAGGAGTAATGAAATATTTAAGTTGCAAAAGCGTGCAATTAGAAGAATACTACTTTCTAGCACGAATTCTAGATCACGGAGTTGCTGCAAAACCTTTCTTCAAAAGTTTGCAAATACTTACTTTACCAAGCCTGTATATATATTTATGAAATATTAAAGTTTGTAAAGCGAAACACTAATTTGTTTCAAACAAATGGCGAGTTTCATGAATAAACACGCGCGCGACTAGAAATCAGAGGTTCAGCTCTAAGGTCGGACAAGCATCGCCCTTGTTCTCTCTCTCTACACCAGAAAAGTATTCACAATACCCCCGGGGGATAATTTTATACAACAGCCTTCCTTCCTTCCTCCAGAGGTTAAAAATAGTTCCTACAAAAGCTTCGTGAAGCAGAGTAAAACTATTCTTTTAAATGGCGCTGCTGCTGTTTTACTCTGTGGTACAGGATTTTCTTAATCGTCCTTCTAGTATTTAAAATCAAGGTTCCTGCTGCTGCAAGTGTTGAATGAGCTGCTGCTGCCAACCTTGTAAAATAGCACACATCACATATCTTTAAAATTTCTATTCAGTTTTTTCTGCTCTTTTGTTTGTTTGTTTGTTTCATGTATGGCGCTGCTGCTGGAGCAAGGACAGTTTCCTGGTCCAAGTAGTGGTTCAAAACTCCTCCATTGCGTGTTCCTCAGTGTGTGCTTGTTTGTCTTTCCCCTGTGTGTGTGTGTCCCTGTGTTGTGTTTCTATTGCCTTTTGTCTATATACACCACTTTCTTTTACTAATTTATTTTTAAGTTTATTTGTCTTTAATTATTTACTTTATTTTGTTCATTTTTAATTTTTTTAATGTATGACGTATCCATCCTATTTCCTCAATCGAGGATTAATGGAAACATCAATAAATCTAAAATCTAAACCTGCACCAAGTTTGTGGATATTTCTCAGAGTGTCCGAAAGTGTCTGCAGGTCCATAGGCATACTCAAAGTTTTATTTATTAAATCTTTCCGTAATTAGCTTATTATAAATATACAATTGTTAAAAATAATAAGGTATGTAGGACCGATTTTTAAAGGCAGACTTTCCCAGTGACGAACTTTTATAATATAACTGACCGAGTGACTCGGAATAAATCACTGGGATAAAGACAAACGATCTACTCATCATCACTCTCTGTGTGCGCGCGAGAAATAATAGAGCGACGGATATTTCTTGGCCCCGTTGATAGGCTGGAAGATGATGCGCGAAAAAAATCCCCCCTTTGCCTTGCTCCGCCATTAGTCTTGGCGATTATTTGCGCGACGTCTCATTAAACTGCACCATTTAAATAAAAAAGGGGCGATTAAAAAAAACTGATAACTGCAGAATTCTCCTGTGGAAATGAAACGAGAGCCACACAAACTGCACAGACATTATAATAAATAATAATAATAATAATGGCGGAACTCACGATTTGCTTTGGAGAACGGTTAATTGATTTCAGACGGAGGAACTTCATCGTCGGCCCCTCTCATCATTTATTATATACACCAATAAAAATTTATTGACGCAGTAATACTAACCGTTTCACTTTAAACCCACATACTTAATTCGATAATTAAAATATGAAGCTTTTTAATTAATTAAAAAAATATAAAACAGAATATAATATACATTTAGATGTAACGACGATGTAACGATATAAAATGTTTAGGATTAGGAGAGTATACAAATATATTCTAAAATAACTGAAACTTTAGTTAATCAACATATTTAATTACATTCTTCTGTTAGTAAGTTCATTAAAATTTATTTTAGGAATTAAGTAGCTAAAATTTTAAGTACCATAAATGTGAGAATATACGAAAGTCGCTTTACGTTTCTTATTTCCTGGACATATACTATATACTATATACTACATCAAACTATAAAGGAATAAAATTTTATTTTATTTAATAGTTGAAAATACGCAAATAAGAAATTGAGTGTAGAAATTAAAAAAAAACATGATAATAGGTAAGTAAAGCTTTTGAAAACTTAGTCACAAAAGATAAAACATACAATAAATATATTTTATTAAATATAAAACAGAAAATGATATACATTTAGACTGTACGATGTAACGATATATAATATTTAGGATTAGGAGACTATACAAACATATTCTAAAATAACTGAAACTTTATTTAATCAACATAATTAATTACATTCTTCTGTTAGTAAGTTCATTAAAATTTATTTTAGGAATTAAGTAGCTAAAATTTTAAGTACCATAAATGTGAGAATATACGAAAGTCGCTTTACGTTTCTTATTTCCTGGACATATACTATAAAATTATATTTTACCGTATACTACATCAAACTATAAAATAATAAAATAAATAAGAATAAAAATAAATAAGAAATTGAGTGTAGAAATTAAAAAAAAACATGATAATACGTAAGTAAAGCATTTTTAAAACTTAGTCACAAAAGATAAAACATACTATAAGTATATTTTATTAAATATAACAAAGAATATAATATACATTATAATGTACGATGTAACGATATAAAATGTTTAGGATTAGGAGAGTATACAAATATATTCTTAAATAACTGAAACTTTACTTAATCAACATATTTAATTACATTCTTCTGTTAGTAAGTTCATTAAAATTTATTTTAGGAATTAAGTAGCTAAGATTTTAAGTATCATATCTTATAATGAATCACAGGTGAGACAAAGCAACTTTTCTTGAAAATGTGAGAATATACGAAAGTCGATTTACATGATATTATGTATTTCTGTATAATATATCAAACTATAAAAGAATAAAATTTTAATGAATTTAAAAGTTGAAAATACGCAAATAAGAAATTGAGTTTAGAAATTAAAAAAAAACATGATAATACGTAAGTAAAGCTTTTAAAAACTTAGTCACAAAAGATAAAACATACAATAAGTATATTTTAAAGTCGTATTAGATTTTTTAAAAATAGTACTAAGTAAATAAGTTAAAATAATATTGAAACACGTACAGCGTATGTAACATTATTACATTGCTCTTCCTCAAACAAATTCAAACTCTTATTTGTAATTATATAAATTAAAGTATTTTTGAATAAGAAGTTCTCGGGATTTCACCCCATGGGTTATGCCATTCATGAGATACGACGTTTCGAAGGCTATCTCATTTAGAAATTATACATTTAGACTGTACGATGTAACGATATAAAATGTTTAGGATTAGGAGAGTATACAAATATATTCTTAAATAACTGAAACTTTAGTTAATCAACATAATTAATTACATTCTTCTGTTAGTAAGTTCATTAAAATTTATTTTAGTAATTAAGTAGCTAACGTTTTAAGTATCATATCTTATAAATGGATGACAGGTGACAGAAAGCAACTTTTCTGGAAATGTGAGAATATACGAAAGTCGATTTACATATCTTATTTCCTGGACATATACTGTAAAATTATATATTACCGTATACTACATCAAACTATAAAATAATAGAATTTTAATGAATTTAAATGTTGAAAATACGCAAGTAAGGAATTGAGTGTAGAAATTAAAGAACATGATAATCTTTACAACATATGAACCAAGTCAATGTAGGGAGTGTATGATCTCTGGTCTGCTTAATTAACACAAAGATTATTTATTGTTTTTTTTATCATTAATCTTTACAACATATGAACCAAGTCAATGTAGGGAATGTATGATCTCTGGTGTGCTTAATTAACACAAAGATTATTTATTGTTTTTTTATCATTAATCTTTACAACATATGAACCAAGTCAATGTAGGGAGTGTATGATCTCTGGTCTGCTTAATTAACACAAAGATTATTTATTGTTTTTTTATCATTAATCTTTACAAGATATGAACCAAGTCAATGTAGGGAGTGTATGATCTCTGGTCTGCTTAATTAACACAAAGATTATTTATTGTTTTTTTATCATTAATCTTTACAACACATGAACCAAGTCAATGTAGGGAGTGTATGATCTCTGGTCTGCTTAATTAACACAAAGATTATTTATTGTTTTTTTTATCATTAATCTTTACAAGATATGAACCAAGTCAATGTAGGGAGTGTATGATCTCTGGTGTGCTTAATTAACACAAAGATTATTTATTGTTTTTTTTATCATTAATCTTTACAACATATGAACCAAGTCAATGTAGGGAGTGTATGATCTCTGGTCTGCTTAATTAACACAAAGATTATTTATTGTTTTTTTTATCATTAATCTTTACAAGATATGAACCAAGTCAATGTAGGGAGTGTATGATCTCTGGTGTGCTTAATTAACACAAAGATTATTTATTGTTTGTTTTTATCATTAATCTTTACAACACATGAACCAAGTCAATGTAGGGAGTGTATGATCTCTGGTCTGCTTAATTAACACAAAGATTATTTATTGTTTTTTTATCATTAATCTTTACAACACATGAACCAAGTCAATGTAGGGAATGTATGATCTCTGGTCTGCTTAATTAACACAAAGATTATTTATTGTTTTTTTATCATTAATCTTTACAACACATGAACCAAGTCAATGTAGGGAATGTATGATCTCTGGTGTGCTTAATTAACACAAAGATTATTTATTGTTTTTTTTATCATTAATCTTTACAACATATGAACCAAGTCAATGTAGGGAATGTATGATCTCTGGTGTGCTTAATTAACACAAAGATTATTTATTGTTTTTTTTATCATTAATCTTTACAACATATGAACCAAGTCAATGTAGGGAGTGTATGATCTCTGGTGTGCTTAATTAACACAAAGATTATTTATTGTTTTTTTTATCATTAATCTTTACAACACATGAACCAAGTCAATGTAGGGAATGTATGATCTCTGGTCTGCTTAATTAACTAGAGTAACATAGCTGCTATGGCCTTTTATCTCTGGCGTGCTTGTCTATCCGTGACCACAGCAGGAATTGAAGGCAATTTCGTACAGTGTCCAGGGAGGCAATGGCGTTGCCCAATTGGAGTTTCTCCCCGTCCAGAGTAATGCAGCGTGAATGTCTCCTGCACAAACCCTTGCCCCAACAGCTGCGTCTAATTCAACCTTTCCTACAGGAACCCGAACTACGCACATATCAAACGAAATTAAAACGTTTCCTCGGGTTTCATTTACCTTCCACCCGAGAGTTTGTTCAATAAACTGCTTTTTTTTAAAAAATTCATAATATTGTATACACAAATTCATAAATTAATAATTACTTTTTATTTAAATCTAATTTCGTTACAGATGTATTAATTATAAGATTTGGTAGACCAAGGTGGATTTGCTGATTTCGTATATTCATGATGTGCTGGACTTAAAAAAAAATTGACACTTGCTCTGGTCAATCAAGGTGTCAACATTTTGAGTTGCTGAATTTTAATTAATGTGTGTGTGTGTATTTCGGCTGGTACCTGAGCAAATGCAAATGTACGATTCCCCCAATTTAGTTTAAAACTTGGATTTCACTTGGTTGTTAATGGTGTGGTGATTCATGACCCTTACAGTCGGGTAAAGCAAAAATAATTTAGTTTTTGTTATTTACGTATACAGCAGGACGGAAGACGAGAATGGCTTTGGTGGTGGTGGGGCCGAGTAGGCGGGAAACGTCACCGTCTGCAACATTGTTGGCTGCAACATTGTTGATGGCCTGGAGTAGAGATTAGATTGGACAGTTGTTGTTGCAGAGAGGCTGCAGGAGAGAGAGAGACGCTAGGGAGAGACGAAGCAGTGGCAGAACAAGGCGACATGTATAAAATTTAGTTTCTGCACGTTTCGAGAAAGGAGATTCATTTGGTGGGAGTACAGAAAATAAAAAGACAACATTTGATGGTGAAGGAGAGGCGCTAGAGAATCTTAATATGAAGAAGACGTGACCCAGGAAAGGAACAACCGGCATACGAACAAAAACGAAGAACGACGTCATCTGGTAACGGCAATTTACCTCGGTTTTTTCCATACAAACCATTCTCGTCTGATTCGCGACTTTAATTTTCAACTATATATATCGTTGTTCGTCACCCGCGGCGTTTCCCCGGGGATCAGCCGCCATCATTTAAGAAGCTGCGTAGAGTATTATTTTTTGCTTTTACCGACTGAGCCAATGATTAAATTTGATATTCGTAAATTTATAATTTTTTCCACTATAATTTAATTTGAGTTATATTTCTATTCAAATTAAATACATTATTATTATTATTATTGTTCGTTTGATTGTACAACAATATTTTTGATGGTGTAACACCACAATGGAATGGATTCGCAAGAAGATGGTACAAAAATAATTCCCATATATATATTCTGCTACATCTGCGAGGAGGAATAAACAACAGACATAAAAAATTTTTTTTTTTCAAAATTTAGGCTGAAGAGAATGATTTTGTCTAATGCGCAGGTTGTCCACAAGTACGGAGTGACTAAGTTATGAAGATAACATTAGCGACAGTTTGATTGGCAGCAACAAGCGCCAATCGCTTACTCGAATACACTGGAGAAGTACGAAGAACGCGCTGGAGGAAATTAGCTATGATCAGCTCCAGTGGTTGATTTCTATAGTCGAGGAGGAACAACAAGTGTAACTTCACACGTGTTTCGATGTCGTGCGTTACAATATTCTATTTTTTCCTCCTTTCAAATTGAGCTTTATGACTGTCACGTAAATATGACTTAAATATTAATTTCCTTTCTGTAATCTTTCCTGTAAATGTATTATGGTACCGCGTGCGATTGTTTGAAAATTAGTTTTTTTTTAAAATTGAAAATAAAAGGTAGCAGTAAAGAGGAGCCAAAAAATTAACTATTCCAACTGCAGCAGCTGCTGCGTATGCTGTGCAAGTACGAGTGTGAGGTCATTACCTGGAAGTTTAGTATCAGCGACGACGGTATGGTGTAATTGTATTGTGTAACCTGGGGAATCCTGTCCTGATATCCCACTTTAATTCCATGTGTGTAAATTGAATTAAAATCTTTCGCAAGCGTTTTATCCGCGTCTGCTGGTTGTAATGATGTTTCTACCAAACCATCCAAGGTTAATGAATAATAGTACAATTGAAATGTGTCCACTTAACACTTGATATATTTCCATATGGTAACATAATGACAAATGTTGTAACGAATCAAAAATCACACACAGAGTCCTAAATTTTGTTTGTAATCATTTTGAGCCATAGGTATATTTCTCCAAAAAAAAATAGAAAATTTTTTTGGAGGTTAGGTTTTCCTATATATTTCCTTTACATCGTTACCTTGTGTAAAAATTAAATAAATTGTTGTCTGGAGATGAACGAAGCAATATGATTTGACCGTGGTTGTCGTTTATATATATATATTAATAGATTAATTATCGATGCGACAGCAACAAAGAAATGTGAATTGGCTGAGGGAAATCATATGAACTTTAATAAACGAGGAAAAGATTTTATTTTATGCCTGTTAGGAATTAATAAAGCAATTTATGTCATTTTTTTTAGGGTAGAGATTCTTATTTTATTCCTGTAGAGGAGAGTTTTAGAAATAGTTAAATTTGAACGTTGATTCCTACTGACTTAGCATAGAATTCAATGCACCTGTGATCAATTAACGCAATTTCCATCTTCACGTATTTCCTAGAATTAGGACGTGAGGATTGTGATTGGTGAATTGGCAGGTAGGTGAAGCCTTGGCTTAGGTTTACGGAATAGAGAGGAGAGGTTTTAAGTCGGTCCTGGGTCGGACTAGCTCAGTTGGTGGAGCACCCGCCCGGCTGGATATCGCAAGGTCCCTGGTCCGGTTGACATTTTTTTTTCCTTTCCCCCCATCCCTGTCTTCCTTCTAAAGTAATTAAAATTTGGAAGATCATTATGCACAAAATTAACCGGTTATTTTAAAAATTCAGTATTATTAATCGTAAAATTTGTCTTATTTAAATATCATCAAACATAAGGAGGAGCAAATATTTACCATCTTTTTTTTGACAGTATATTTATGTATATGATATTATATATAAATATTTTTTTTCGTATTCATGAAATTAACCGGTATTTAAAATTCAGTATTATTAATCGTAAAAAATTTGTCTTATTTTAAATATCATCAAACATAAGGAGGAGCAAATATTTACCATCTTTTTTTTGACAGTATATTTATGTATATGATATTATGTATATATATTTTTTTCGTATTCATGAAATTAACCGGTATTTAAAATTCAGTCCTGGGTCGGACTAGCTCAGTTGGTAGAGCACCCGCCCGGCTGGATATCGCAAGGTCCTGGGTTCGATTCCCTGGTCGGGTTGACATTTTTCTTTTTTCCTTTCCCCACTATTCCTGTCTTCCTTCTAAAGTAATTAAAATTTGGAAGATCATTATGCACAAAATTAACCGGTTATTTTAAAAATTCAGTATTATTAATCGTAAAAAATTTGTCTTATTTTAAATATCATCAAACATAAGGAGGAGCAAATATTTACCTTTTCTTTTTTTGACAGTATATTTATGTATATGATATTATATATATATATTTTTTTTCGTATTCATGAAATTAACCGGTATTTAAAATTCAGTATTATTAATCGTAAAAAATTTGTCTTATTTTAAATATCATCAAACATAAGGAGGAGCAAATATTTACCATCTTTTTTTTGACAGTATATTTATGTATATGATATTATATATAAATATTATTTTTCGTATTCATGAAATTAACCGGTATTTAAAATTCAGTATTATTAATCGTAAAAAATTTGTCTTATTTTAAATATCATCAAACATAAGGAGGAGCAAATATTTACCATCTTTTTTTTGACAGTATATTTATGTATATCATGAAAAGGTAAAGAGCACGTAATGTCAGTGACACTCGGGTATCGTGGACTCTCGGTTTAGGAAGAAAAAAAAATAAAAATATATATATAAGAGAAAAAGCTGTACACATCCGTCAGAGGAGCTCTCATTCCCATCTGTGAAGATGAAAAACGGTGTTTCAGTTTCCAGAACAACTGACACAAAATCTATACCACGGAGGTGGGGGGGAGGAGGGGAGGAAAGCACTCTCACTCTAGTCGAGGGGACGTCACTTCCTGCTGCGAGTAGCCGCACAAGCATCGAGATTTACATTTTTTTTTCTATACAATTAAGACAATGTAGACAGTCGCCCTTCCATACGCCTTTTTTTGCGCTGTTTTTACAAACAAACATTCTCGTTTGTTTAGAAACAATGATAAAACTCGTGAAAGGTCTCTAAAACTCTATAACCCTCAGCGTTATTGTATTTTTTTTTGTGTATTTATTAAATCTACAAATGGAGTGACAGATGACAGCGCCCCTGGTGGCAGATACACATAGAACTTAAACAATAATTAATAAACTGTAGTATATTTTTAGAGATTTGGCAGCACTGATGACGTCACTGATCACTACACTGCACTTAACTTAGATTAAACTGGGGTCGTAAGGACTAAATTTAACCTATAGTTGAATTATTTTCAATATAAATAAATAAGTGTGGAATCATATTATTAGAAATGAATTTATTTTTTGAAAAAAAAGAATAGTATTGTTTTTCCCCGAAAAAAAAGAGAAACAAAACGAAAAAACCTGGAAATATATTTTTCACTGTAGTATATTTTTTTTAGAGATTTGGCAGCACTGATGACGTCACTGATCACTACACTACACTTAACTTAGATTGAGTCTGAAATTTTCGTTTCTGTTAGAGGAAGTTCCCCTAAAACACTCCTGCAGGGGCAGATTGTTCCACCAGTCATTATTAATTGTCCTATACGCGTATGTGTATGTGTATTTATTAAATCTACAAATGGAGGTGCAGATGCCCGCCCGCGCCCCTGGTGGCAGACAAATACAACTTAAACAATAATTAATAAACTGGGTCGTAAGAACCATATTGAAACCTATAGTTGAATGTATAATTATATTCAATATATAAATAAATAAGTGTGGAATCATATTATTAGAAATGAATTATTAAAAAAAAGAATAGTATTGTTTTCCCTGAAAAAAAAACTGGAAATATATTTCACTGTAGTATTATATTTTTAGAGATTTGGCAGCACTGATGACGTCACTGATCACTACACTACACTAAACTTAGATTGAGTCTGAAATTTTCGTTTCTGTTAGAGGAAGTTCTCCTAAAACACTCCTGCAGGGGCAGATTGTTCCACCAGTCATTATTAATTGTCCTATTTTAGGGAATGAGTATTTTCTTCCAACGTCTCTGTGGTGTTTTTTTTTTGGTTCCTTGCTTGTAATTTAAACAGGTTGATCACTCCTCCTCATTCTATCTCGGATTCCCCTGCCAAGGTGGTTTTTTTGACCTGCAAAAAGCAGGCTCTGTAGAAGATGTGTAGTAGCCTAGCTGTTTCTCTTCTTGTCTGTAGCGTGTCTGTCCCTTCCACACCCTAGCCCTAGTCGCCCTTTACCTTTTCGTTCCCATCCCATCCATGTCCATCGAGGTCCTATTTGTACGAATTTTTCCGACCCCTTCTTCGCACCCTTTCTAGGGATTCTATTTTGACCTATTCTGGGGCATGCTGCTGCACCCTATGAAAAAACTTATTCCATAGAGGATCGTACAATAAATTATTAGACATCATAAATAAGCAATGGAGTTCCCATGTTGCTCTAATTTTTGAAATTCCAAAACAAAAGTCACTCTGCGCTTCCGTAACTCAAAGTATGAATAATAATATAGAGATTTCTGTTTCCATCAGATCTCGTATTGAGAGGGAAATTTCAATCAGATTCGTCGTCCTGTTTTTTTTTAATATATATATATATATATATTTGCTTGTCAGCATGTCGTGATAGTATAGCTCGGGGGCGGAACGGATTATGGGGGTTACAGCGGGATGCTCTATTGTTTCCTCTGAATAGAGGTGGAGTGTAGTAAATAGGGGGTGGAACATTGGAAGGAATCCCAGAAGCTGTCTTGACCAAGTTATCTGACTGTCCCTTGTGAACCAACTATTTTTTTTTGACATCCTACATAACTGAATTTATGATATTTGTAGAATTTTGACAGCAAGTAAGCTGCTGAAAAACTTAAAAAAAATTTATTATTAAATATATTATATATATATATCAGTTTCTTTTCACAGCAAGTGGTATTACCAAGGCGTTACCGAACAACATGTCATAGTGTACCTGCGTGCTTGGAAAATTCCAACTGCGGGTTATTTACCAAGGAATGTTTGAAAAGCTATACGTCCAATTGGAATCTTGCCCATTACATTTTCTGGCTCTTATCTAGAGTTACCAAAGTAAGGAACAGATATTGTTATTTTTGAAATAGAATCTTTCATTTGTATATATATATATATATATATATATATATATAAGTGAAATATATGTATGGTTTTCATATTTCTTG
Source organism: Eucriotettix oculatus (assembly GCA_034510155.1). Classification (NCBI taxonomy): domain Eukaryota; kingdom Metazoa; phylum Arthropoda; class Insecta; order Orthoptera; family Tetrigidae; genus Eucriotettix; species Eucriotettix oculatus. Next base: position 77,604,286 of record CM067381.1, read on the forward strand.
CATTCCTTCTTCTTGGTCAATACCTTTGAGATTAAAATTGGTGAGTTACAGAGCTCATCGCTGAGATGGTTTTTGACGGTCTTTCGAAGATGTAAGTCACTTCCTTCACCCTTATCAGGCCAATTAACAGCCTACGCCAAAAGTTCCGTAAAGCCAACAACAACAACAACAAGGGGGGGCCGAACAAGTCGCCGAGTAAATTTCACAGTAGGATCATTCCATGTCAAATCAACAACCCCCAACCCCCCTCCAAAAAAATAATACGATTCGACACCCATGTTCTCAGATTTTAATGAAACATGGCAAGGATATGAAATTTTTCTGCTCCTCTATCACAAATTGGTTTTTGTTTTACAGCCTGCTAAAGTTTTTGAAATCGCGTGTGTTGTGTTTTTTTTTCTTTTCGATCGGCGGATGAAATGAAATTTTGTTTATTATTATTATTTTTCGTGGGTGGGTGAGTGTGTGGAAGACTGGCTTGAGAGCTGACATGTGTTGGCTGTTTAGCATGTACCGTGGTTGGTTGGGCGCAGCTCAATCTGGAGACGAGTGAGTATGTGAGTGTGTGAGTGAGTGTGTGTTCCACATGCCGCGTGCCGCCAGCAAATGTAGCGTGATGAATTTGGTCGCAGCTAGAAGGCGACACAATGGATGTTTACGACGGGGCGTGACTGATGCCGACGCCGGAGGCTTCGACGTGCGGTTTTGTTTACACGCGCCATGTGTAAACAAGTGACGGGGCTCATCGCCAGAGAAAAGAAAGAGACGCCAACGCCTTGTCCAGAAGACACGACGATAACACTGGATGAAGATGATGAAGAAGACACAGTTACCGTCGTCACTGACGCTACACGATGACGTGCAACAAAAAGAAAAATAAAACCCGCGCACACATTCATTTCATACAGTGTTTGATCTACATTACTAAACCTGTTTCACTTGCAGTTTGCGATGCATTTGTCGTCAGCCCGACTTGTCTCGTCGAGAGACTCGAACACACACACACACACAAATGATATTTATCTTACATCAATTTACTGTACTTAAACATACTAGAGAAATATCGTATTTTTTTTTAAAAAAAAGAATAATTGAAACCAATCTACGTATCATCCCGTTTCGGAATTTCCTCAGATTAATTAAAAAAAATTCTAAGAAAACTAATCAACATTGCTTAGAAATTTTTTTTAAGTAGTTACACTAAAGTACAATACAATACAAAAACTTACAAAATTACTGTACTTAAACATACTAGAGAAATATCGTATTTTTTTTAAAAAAAGAAAAATTGGAAACCAATCTACGTATCATCTCGTTTCGGAATTTCCTCAAATTAATTAAAAAAATTCTAAGAATTTTTTTAAGTAGTTACACTAAAGTACAATACAATACAAAAACTTACAAAATTACTGTACTTAAACATACTAGAGAAATATCGTATTATTTTCTTTAAAAAAAGTAATTGAAACCACTCTACGTATCATCCCGTTTCGGAATTTCCTCAGATTAATTAAAAAAAAATTTCTAAGAAAACTAATCAACATTGCTTAGAAAAAATTTTTAAGTAGTTACACTGAAGTAAAAAAATTCTAAGAAAACTAATCAACATTGCTTAGAAAATTTTTTAAGTTGTTACAATATAGTACAATAGAAATACAAAAACTTACAAAATTACTGTACTTAAACATACTAGAGAAATATCGTTTTTTTTAAATAATTGAAACCAATCTACGTATCATCCCGTTTCGGAATTTCCTCAGATTAATTAAAAAAAATTCTAAGAAAACTAATCAACATTGCTTGGAAAATTTTTTTAAGTAGTTTCACTCAAGTACAATATAATACAAAAACTTATCGTAGTTTCGTATTTAACATATGATGGAATACCAACGATTAATTACATCAACATTGTTTGATTAAAAAATGCTTTATTTAATTACTAATAAATTTTGAAAAGAAAACTATGATAAATAAAATTAAAAAGTTAATACTGACTGGTATGGTTAGAAATCGAATAATTAGGATGGATTGTCTGTCCAACGTAGCTTTCTGATCCATTCAGAAATTTTTTTTTCATTATTTCCAATATATAATAACATGTAAGTTACAGCTCCGTCCCAAAAAGTGTGCAAAGTTAGTTTTCAAACGGTTCAGACTGCATTGTTGGATGTCGTTCTTACGACAACGAACATCGGTTTTTTTTTGGGGGAGGGTTTCCAGCGAATTGGCAGAAGTGTGTTTAAATTGTGTTTGATGGCGACCTGAGGCAGAAAACTGCGAAAGAAACCGAAGGGTATTTCAAATACGTTAACAGAAATATATATAGTAACGTATTGGAAAGGTACTTTGGTTATATATATATATATAATTTGGACTAAAATAATTATTTAGATAAGTAATGTAATAGGAATGATTAATTTTTAAATTAACGTTTTATTCAACGAATGATAAAATTTAAATTAAAGATTATTAAAAATAAAATACTGTTAGAATACACTGTATATAATAATTTGCTTTATGGTTTTTTTAAACAGACTTTTTATTTTACAAAATTCAGAAGTTTTATTCGACTCTCAGTGTTTTGTCCTCAAATTTTTGTCCCGTCAGACATTTAGAAATTCAAAGTCATATTATTTCATTAAAAAAGAAATGATAAAAAAAAATTTTACATCCCAAATATAATTACATGCAAGTCTTGATGAGAAGTAGATTAAGGTGTAATTACATGGATTAAAAAGTGTAAGTTGGAATTATTTATATATTTTCAACGAAATTAATTAAAAACTGGAAATGAAAATAATTTATTTTAATGAAGGATTGTCACTAAAATTTTTTGTGCAACTTTTTCCTGTAGTTAAAAACAACTTGGATTAATAATTTTTATTTACTCTTTGTACCTGGCGGAGCTTTCTTTTGAAACGTTGTCTAAGCAAACTTTGACCCGGGTTGAAACCGAGAATTGCATCATTTGGAATCCAAATACTAACTAATATCACAGAAATTGTTTAATCGAAATTCCATGGTTTGCATTTCTTAAAATTATTGATAGTTTTGGTGAATTTTAATTTTCTACCCTTTTTTTTGTTTTTGTTGGTATATTTTCCGTAATTATTTTCTGGGTTATTTTGAGAATATTGATACCTGTTTGATGAATTTAGTTTTCCTACGCTCCGTTTCCCTCGTCGTAATTGGTCTGCAAAGTAAACAGCCAGACCTTATTACAGTCGAATGTGTAATTAGTAAATTTGAACATCTACACACACATACAAATACGTAATAACGCAAGTGCAATAAATATATTTTCAATTTTAGAACTTTCTGAAATTAATAGCTGCGGTATGAAAAGAAATGCTAGTATTAAAGTCCTGTAGGGGGATAATTAGGGATGATTATCCCATATAAATAAGACATGAGGAATAATACCTTAATGAGGTCTCGTAAAAAAATTTTTTTTTGTAATGTTGGACACAACAGCATGACAATTTACTCGTCCTTCTTTTATAATATTCTTATTTTTTTTTGGGGACTAAAATATCCGCGAAACGATTAGTGTCCACAAAAATTTATCATCACGTCTGTCACCGTGACAACAACATAATATTAAGGGAACGATGATGATAAATAATATTTATGAGCTTTCAAAACCCCTTAACAAAAGAGAAGCGCTTTTCGTACAAAACAACCACGCAGGTCTCAGAGCAATAAATCAAAACTACCGATGTGTGGAGGAAAACAAAATAATGGGTGTCTAGTTATATCACTTAATATGATTACATGTATGGCAATGTATAAATCGTCGATAGCTAAATATAATTACATTTGTTATGAACGGATTTCTTCGTGCAGGGCAAAGGAATCACACGTATGACTGTTACACGATCAGAATTAATTGTTATAAAATTATTTTAACATTTAATTACAAGTAATTCGTCGTTTCCGATGATTAAAATATTTTACTTGCTTAGTTTCAAAGGTTACTGTAATTTTTTCCTCACAATGAATTCGGATAAATTTAATCTACAACAGGTTATACGAGTGAATCCTTTGTGCAACTGATTTTGAAATTATCTGCGCGGAAAAAAAAGAGAGGAGAATATAATATAACATACACAGTTACAACCACAACGGACTTCAAAAGCATCTCTCTAGCCTAGAATTTTATTTGCGAAGCGGAGTTATTATTATTATTTTTTTTTTAAAAAAATTGCATTGTGGCTCATAATTATCGCACTTAAATAATTACCCTCTTCCATTAGATGACGGAAATTGGGATTGAAGCTTGAAATCTATTCTATAGAAATATACAAATTTAATCTATAACGGGTAACAACAACAGGTCGTACGAGTGAATCCTTTGTGCAACTGATTTAGAAATTTTCTGCGCGGAAAAAAAAGAGAGGAGAATATAATATAACATTCACAGTTATAACCACAACGGACTTCAAAAGCATCTCTCTAGCCTAGAATTTTATTTGCGAAGCGGAGTTATTATTATTATTTTTTTTAAAAAAAATTGCTTTGTGGCTCATAATTATCGCACTTAAATTATTACCCTCTTCCATTAGATGACGGAAATTGGGATTGAAGCTTAAAATCTATTCTATAGAAATATACAAATTTAATCTATAACAGGACATACCAGTGAATCCTTTGTTCAACTGATTTTGAAATTTTCTGCGCGGAAAAAAAGGAGAATATAATATAACATTCACAGTTACAACCACAACGGACTTCAAAAGCATCTCTCTAGCCTAGAATTTATATTTGCGAAGCGGAGTTATTATTATTATTATTTTTAAAAAAAATTGCTTTGTGGCTCATAATTATCGCACTTAAATTATTACCCTCTTCCATTAGATGACGGAAATTGTGATTGAAGCTTAAAATCTATTCTATAGAAATATACAAATTTAATCTATAACGTGTAACAACAACAGGTCATACGAGTGAATCCTTTGTGCAACTGATTTAGAAATTTTCTGCGCGGAAAAAAAGGGAGGAGAATATAATATAACATTCACAGTTACAACCACAACGGACTTCAAAAGCATCTCTCTAGCCTAGAATTTTATTTGCGAAGCGGAGTTATTATTATTATTTTTTTTTTAAAAAAATTGCTTTGTGGCTCATAATTATCGCACTTAAATTATTACCCTCTTCCATTAGATGACGGAAATTGGAATTGAAGCTTAAAATCTATTCTATAGAAATATACAAATTTAATCTATAACGGGTCATACGAGTGAATCCTTTGTGCAACTGATTTTGAAATTTTCTGCGCGGAAAAAAAGGAGGAATATAATATAACATTCACAGTTACAACCACAACGGACTTCAAAAGCATCTCTCTAGCCTAGAATTTATATTTGCGAAGCGGAGTTATTATTATTGTTGTTTTTTTAAAAAAATAATTGCTTTGGCTCATAATTGTCGCACTTAAATTATTCTCTTCCATTAGATGACGGAAATTGTGATTGAAGCTTAAAATCTATTCTATAGAAATATACAAATTTAATCTATAACGGGTAACAACAACAGGTCATACGAGTGAATCCTTTGTGCAACTGATTTTGAAATTTTCTGCGCGAAAAAAAAGAGAGGAGAATATAATATAACATTCACAGTTACAACCACAACGGACTTCAAAAGCATCTCTCTAGCCTAGAATTTATATTTGCGAAGCGGAGTTATTATTATTATTATTTTTAAAAAAAATTGCTTTGTGGCTCATAATTATCGCACTTAAATTATTACCCTCTTCCATTAGATGACGGAAATTGGGATTGAAGCTTGAAATCTATTCTATAGAAATATACAAATTTAATCTATAACAGGTCATACGAGTGAATCCTTTGTGCAACTGATTTTGAAATTTTCTGCCCGAACAAAAAAAGAGGAGAATATAATATAACATTCACAGTTACAACCACAACGGACTTCAAAAGCATCTCTCTAGCCTAGAATTTATATTTGCGAAGCGGAGTTATTATTATTATTACTTTTTTTTAAAAAAAATTGCTTTGTGGCCAGATGCGTGTAATGATATGCAGTGTTTGAAAAAAATAATTTTAATCCTCATAGAAGCATGTGAAGGAAGTATTCAATTTCCTAAATTTTCTGGTTATATTTCTTTCTCCTGGAACAAGGAATATTCTCAAAAGTTTATCAAATTCGCACTGTGTTCTGTATAACAAGTAGAGGAGTTATTATTATTTTAAAAATGCTTTGGCTCATAATTATCGCACTTAAATTACCCTCTTCCATTAGATGACGGAAATTGGGATTGAAGCTTGAAATCTATTCTATAGAAATATACAAATTTAATCTATAACGGGTCGTACGAGTGAATCCTTTGTGCAACTGATTTTGAAATTTTCTGCGCGAAAAAAAAGAGAGGAGAATATAATATAACATTCACAGTTATAACCACAACGGACTTCAAAAGCATCTCTCTAGCCTAGAATTTATATTTGCGAAGCGGAGTTATTATTATTGTTATTTTTATTAAAAAAAATTGCTTTGTGGCTCATAATTATCGCACTTAAATTACCTTCTTCCATTAGATGACGGAAATTGGGATTGAAGCTTAAAATCTATTCTATAGAAATATACAAATTTAATCTATAACAGGACATACCAGTGAATCCTTTGTTCAACTGATTTTGAAATTTTCTGCGCGGAAAAAAAGGAGAATATAATATAACATTCACAGTTACAACCACAACGGACTTCAAAAGCATCTCTCTAGCCTAGAATTTATATTTGCGAAGCGGAGTTATTATTATTATTATTATTTAAAAAAATTGCTTTGTGGCTCATAATTATCGCACTTAAATTACCCTCTTCCATTAGATGACGGAAATTGGAATTGAAGCTTAAAATCTATTCTATAGAAATATACAAATTTAATCTATAACGTGTAACAACAACAGGTCATACGAGTGAATCCTTTGTGCAACTGATTTTGAAATTTTCTGCGCGAAAAAAGAAGAAGAGGAGAATATAATATAACATTCACAGTTATAACCACAACGGACTTCAAAAGCATCTCTCTAGCCTAGAATTATATTTGCGAAGCGGAGTTATTATTATTTTTTTAAATTCCTTTGTGGCCAGATGCGGAAGATAATTTTAACAGCGTGTGATGATATGCAGTGTTTGAAAAAAAAAACAATTTAATCCTCATAGAAGCATGTGATTGTAAAGGAAGTATTCAATTTCCTACATTTTCTGGTTATATTTCTTTCTGTTGGAACAAAGAGAAATATTTTACTCGGTGTTTCGTACGGTAAAGAGATGAAATTTCATACTGATAAAAACAACCAACTGCACCGCTGCAAGGAATATTCTCAAAAGTTTATCAAATTCGCACTGTGTTCTGTATAACAAGTAGAGAGGATATGTTTGGCTCATAATTATCACGCTTAAATTACTCTCCTGCATTAGAGGACGGAAATTGGAATTGAAGCTTGAAATATATTCTATAGAAATATACAAATTCCGTATGGTTTTCATTTCTCGGCCCGCAGTGAGAAGTAACGATTAAAAAAGTATCATAAACGAAGGATTAAAGTTTAAGTTGAAAATTGTAAAGCTTTGCTGACGTTAATTGACCCTGATGCAGGTTTTCTAGGGTTTACTCTGCAACTATAGCCCGGGGGGCCTCTAGTTAACCCTTGCTAGGCTACCTTGCTCCACCTTCCACATAATCCCCCCCTTTTCAATTCCCTTCTCAATAAAGGGGAGTTGCTCGTTTCAGGATCACACCTCCCCTCCATTTTTTTCCGGTTAACAGGCTACATGACGATATTGGAACTTCAATAACACCAGATAATAATTTGGTACCCAATATGCTGCTGCTGCTGCTTTCACCACCCTAATACCTGGAATAAAGTAAGCGCATATGCAGCCTCTACAGTAATTCAAAGATTAAGAAATTACGAAAAAGAGAGAAATAATAGTGTTTAAAGGAGACAGAGAGAGAAGAGAGAGAGAGAGAGAGCTTGACGCTGTGAAGTAATGTCCAAGGCCGGTCGCACAGGAAAATACACACAGTCATCGTTGGAAAGGGAGGTGTTTTTAGTGGGTAGAATCCCACACTACTATCCAGTGCTGACCCTCAGATAGTGTCTTTAGAAGATTTTCACCTGCCCTCGTGAAAAAAAACATATTCAGTATTATTTATTAGACTGAAAACATTAAAATACCCTGAAATACGGAATATTTTACATGTGCAAGTTTCAATCTGCTGCTGTTTTTAGAAATTGTGACCACATGTAATTTGTTTTTCTTTTACTGGTCAACTGCCTTAAGAGTTGAAGGAGGCGACCATGAGTCTTGACAGAGCTTGAATACTATCAGATGATGGATGTCAAGCAGACAGAGAGAGAGAGAGAGAGAGAGAGAGAGAGAGAGAGAGAGAGAGAGAGAGAGAGCTTGACGCTGTGAAGTAATGTCCAAGGCCGGTCGCACAGGAAAATACACAAAGTCATCGTTGGAAAAGGGAGGTGTTTTTAGTGGGTAGAATCCCACACTAATATCCAGTTCAGACCCTGAGATAGTGTCTTTAGAAGATTTTCACCTGCCCTCGCAAAAAAAACATATTCAGTATTATTTATTAGACTGAAAACATTAAAATACCCTGAAATACGGAATATTTAATTTTTTGCAAATTTCAATCTGCTGCTGTTTTCAGAAATTGTGACCACATGTAATTGTTTTTCTTTTACCGATCAAACTTTCTTAAAAGTTGAAGGAGACGACCATGAGTTTTAACAGAGGTTGAATACTATCAGATGATGGATGTCAAGCAGAGAGAGAGAGAGAGAGAGAGAGAGAGAGAGAGAGAGAGAGAGAGAGAGAGTTCCTAAATACGATTCTGTTCACAGGTAGACCATGGAATTATTATACTGGAAAATATCGTAAATATCCAGTTTATGATAAATTTTTAATATATAGGTACTGATTGGGGTCCTGGAAAAAAAATGGAAGACAGCTGATCATATAAAAGTAAAACTAGAAGTAGATATTAATATGTGCGCCGCTTAGTGAGAATCCTAGGAGAGGCGAAGAGTTAATTTTGAGTTCCGAAAGTATGAGTTGCCACTAACAGAGAGACGGTAATTGCGAAAGTTGAGCCCGAGTTTCTCTCACCTTGCTCTTGACACCAGCCGAAATAGACGAACGAGGCTTGTTATTCCTGAAATTGTAGGAAACAGCAATAGGCGTAAAGGGTTTATAGATTTAGATTTATTGTTGTTTTCCATTAATCCTCGATTGAGGAAATAGGATGGATACGTCATACATTAAAAATGAACAAAATAAAGTGAATAATTAAAGACAAATAAACTTAAAATAAATTAGTAAAAGAAAGTGTATATAGACAAAAGTCAATATAAACACAACACAGGGACACACACACACACTGGGAAACACAAACAAGCACACACACACTGAGGAACGCGCAATGGAGCAGTTTTGAACCACTTGGACCAGGAAACTACTGTCCTTCCGTCGTAGCTCCAGGTAGAACCCGCGTCCAAATTTTTATTATAATTTACTGGAACTTAAATACCAAATATTCCGGCATGAGCAAGTTGTTTGCCAGGAAGGAAGAAGGGGGGTTGGTTTTTCCTGGCGTCGTCTCGCCTTTCGGAATAAACAACAAAGGGACTGCGGCGGCTGACTTACACCTGGACCATAAAGCTGCTCGGACACAACGTCGCCGTTTCGGAATGTCTTAATCTGCCTGGGAATTTGGTGACCGGGTGGCGTGTGTGTGTGTGTGTGAGTGTTCCGCAAATGAAACAAGGGATATGATTGGAGAGATTTTTGCAGTGGATGGAGAGAGGAGATTGAAGGAGAGATTGGACAGATTTGGGAGAAAGAGATTGCTGGTGATACAAGGTGGTGGTGAAAGGAGGAGATGGCAGCAGAGTGGTGGAGAGAGGTGATTGGTGGTGAGGTGGACCATGCTTTGATCAGTCCAGGAAGCAGGGAAGAAAGGAAGAAAGGTCTTAGCAATTCATAGCGTAAGGCAAGACTCTTCTGATGTCAGACAATATTCGTTCTACGAACGAACGCTTCATGATTTTCCTATCTAGTCTATCACCACGGAAATTACAGCGAGACGCCGCCCATGAGAACTAGTTGTCAAGAAATTAGTCTGCTACACGTGAGTCAACACCCAAACCATTAATACCCTGAGATTATAATTAATAAATATATATATTTAAACTAAATTATTAAATTCATTAAATAATTCCCCCTCCCCTCCATCATTTACAACATGAAACAAACAAGCAAAAGAGCAGAAAAAACTGAATGGAAATTTTAAAGATATGTGGTGATGTGCTATTTTACAAGGTTGGCAGCAGCAGCAGCTCATTCAACACTTGCAGCAGCAGCAGGAACCACCTTGATTTTAAATACTAGAAGGACGATTAAGAAAATCCTGTACCACAGAGTAAAACAGCAGCAGCAGCAGCGGCGCCATTTTTAAAAAGAATAGTTTTACTCTGCTGCACCACGAAGCTTTTGTGGTTACTATTTTTAACCTCTGGGGCGGAAGGAAAGAAGGCTGTTGTATAAAATTATCCCCCGGGGGTGTGTATTGTGAATACTTTTCTGGTGTAGAGAGGGAGAACAAGGGCGATGCTTGTCCGACCTTAGAGCTGAACCTCTGATTTCTAGTCGCGCGCGTGTTTATTCATGAATGAAACTCGCCATTTGTTTGAAACAAATTAGTGTTTCGCTTTACAAACTTTAATATTTCATAAATATATATACACACACAGGCTTGGTAAAGTAAGTATTTGCAAACTGTTGTATAAGAACATTAAGTGATGATCACAACAAATCAATTCAATATCAAAATTATTTTAATTAAATCAGCTATTGAAATACAAGTAGAAGTAAAATTATTAAAGTGGATATGCGGACATGAATTATTCATTACGATCTCAGTTTGATCCCATGATCTCTGAGGAGGGGTTGACGCGGTAACCGACCTCGTATTTGCATGTGAAGTACTGGTGTACGGTAATCTCCGATGATTTCCTACTAATTTTCTGGTGAAATAGCATTTAATGGGCCGCTGATTGCAAGTGGTGGTCCTCCTAAGGTAGCCTAGGCTAACTTTCCACTTGGCCGTGAGTGGTTACTGCTTGTCTGCTATTAGCTCAAGTTGTCGTTGGCGCCTCTGCAAAGTGGTCCCCTTCCAGAACTGCGTGCGGTTTGTTCGAGTCAGTTGATTTATTCATACGCCATCGACAATCTGCTCGCGAAGCTGAGCCACGAAATCGTCGGGAGTCGCATGGACCTAAATCAACACACACCTATCTATCACCTTCCTGGTAAAATAGATCTCACTACTCTACTACTATCTTATTACTAAACTTCCTACATAAATGTTAGTTTTTTTCTTATTATTATTTGTTCAGGGGCACCAGAAATTAACACGGTAAGCGTGTGAGGTTTTTGAGAGCTTCGCGTTTAAGTTGGGTAACGTTTATTGGCATTTGATTATTTTACTTTAAATTAAATGATTGCAAGTCGAATTCACGATAAGAGAGTTTACAGTTTTAAAAATGATAGTTAATACTGTGGTGGGCGTTCTATAAATTGGTAGGGGTGGGTGGAGAATGAATTTAAGTTGTTTTTAATTAATACGGGATGAAAAAAAAATTATAAGCTTTAAATTTTAACAACTGGATATTTAACGATATTTTCCAGTATAATAATTCCATGGTCTACCTGTGAACAGAATCGTATTTAGGAACTCTCTCTCTCTTGAGACTCATGGTCGCCTCCTTCAACCCTTAAGAAAGTTTGATCGGTAAAAGAAAAAACAATTACATGTGGTCACAACTTCTCTGAAAACAGCAGCAGATTGAAACTTGCACATGTAAAATATTCCGTATTTCAGGGTATTTTAATGTTTTCAGTCTAATAAATAATACTGAATATGTTGTTTTTTTTTGTGTGAGGGCAGGTGAAAATCTTGTAAAGACACTATCTGAGGGTCCGCACTGGATAGTAGTGTGGGATTCTACCCACTAAAAACACCTCCCTTTCCTACGATGACTGTGTGTATTTTCCTGTGCGACCGGCCTTGGACATTACTTCACAGCGTCAAGCTCTCTCTCTCTCTCTCTCCTTTAAACATTATTATTTCTCTCTTTTTCGTAATTTATTAATCTTTCAACTACTGTAGTCATCAAAAAAATATTTTATTTAAAATAATTTTACAAATTATGACAGCTAATGATTTTTTTTTCACACTATACTAATTGTACATAAAACTGAAAGAGGAACTATGTAGTTAATCTTTGAAGCATTTTCAAAACAATGATGGCCGAAAAACATTATTGTATGTCTCATCGTCCACTGGTAAGAAAGTTAGGTCTATTTTCTACTCAAAAAAAAATAATTTTTTTTCAGTGCAAAAAAAAAGAGTTCAGCTTAGAAGGAATGTATGGAAAAATCTTGCTCGGATCGGTAATAGAACAAGGAACATCTTTTGTAGTCCAAAACTACTCTCAGCCTGGTGTGAACTTCCGGAAGATATATAGGGAAAGGTAGTGAGGGAGTATCGTCGTCAGCGAGTAATAGCCGTTGGAAGAGCATTTGAAAAATTACGATCATATTACACAAATAAAGTTTTTGTCTAATTAAATCGACGTTTCGTCGTCACCCTGTTTTTTGAAGTTTCTCGGATAATTTTTTCAATTGTAACTACAAAAATTTCACAAAAGAGTATGAAAAATTATACATTAAAAATTATATAAAAAAAATTTTTTTAGAGCACTTTTACGTTGAAACGTATTTTTTTAGGCAGACTATATTAGACTTTCATAGATTTTGGAGGGTACTGTACCTTAAATATCCCAACAGAACTTGATATTTCTCTCCAGTCATGAACTACTGGAGCTCAGGGACATCCAAAAATTTACTGAATCTTCTAATTCAGCTTCAAACCCTTCATTTCTGAGCTTCAAATTTTTTTTTAAATTGTCTGTCATGTATTTTCTTTTTAAAAAAGTAAACATAGTTTTGAATACCATTAAAGTTCTTCTATATTATACAAAAATTATTATTCTTCCTTAAAAAAAATTAAAAACAGTCAAATGTTTTAAAAAAAAATTAGTATCTTATTATCAACGTCGATCAGCAACGTATTTTTTAAAGTCATTAATGTCATCTAATTTTGGTGGATATATATATAATATTTAATGATAACCAGATTGTGGTTTTTTTGCCCCAGATTATTCAAAGCTTACAAAAGACTAAATTATTTAATGTAACCCGAGGCTTATTAAAATAATTTGTAGGACTTTACTACTCTATTAAAAAAAACGCTCGTTTACGTTATTTTAATGAAAAATCATACATTAAAAATTATAAAAAAGAATTTTAGAACACTTTTACGTTGAAACGTACTTTTTTAGGCAGACTATATTAGACTTTCATAGATTTTGGAGGGTACTGTACCTTAAATATCCCAACAGAACTTGATATTTCTCTCCAGTCATGAACTACTGGAGCTCAGGGACATCCAAAAATTTTACTGAATCTTCTAATTCAGCTTCAAACCCTTCATTTCTGAGCTTCAAATTTTTTTTAAATTGTCTGTCATGTATTTTTTTTAAAAATAAACATAGTTTTGAATACCATTAAAGTTCTTCTATATTATACAAAAAATTATTATTCTTCCTTAAAAAAAATTAAAAACAGTCAAATGTTTTTAAAAAAAATTAGTTTCTTATTATCAACGTCGATCAGCAACGTATTTTAAAGTCATTAATGTCATCTAATTTTGGTGGATATATATATAATATTTAATGATAACCAGTTTGTGAGGGTTTTTTTGCCCCAGATTATTCAAAAGTTACAAAAAAGACTAAATTATTTAATATAACCCGAGTCTTATTAAAATAATTTGTAGGACGTTCCTACTCCACAAAAAAAACGCACGTTTACGTTATTTTAATGAAAAATCATACATTAAAAATTATAAAAAAAATTTTTAGAACCCTTTTGCGTTGAAACGTATTTTTTTAGGCAGACTATATTAGACTTTCATAGATTTTGGAGGGTACTGTACCTTAAATATCCCAACAGAACTTGATATTTCTCTCCAGTCATGAACTACTGGAGCTCAGGGACATCCAAAAATTTACTGAATCTTCTAATTCAGCTTAAAACCCTTCATTTCTGAGTATTTTTTTTTAAAAAAGTAAACATAGTTTTTAATACCATTAAAGATCTTCTATATTATACAAAAACTATTATTCTTACTTAAAAAAAAATTAAAATCAGTCAAATGTTTTAAAAAAAATTAGTTTCTTATTATCAACGTCGATCAGCAACGTATTTTTTAAAGTCATTAATGTCATCTAATTTTGGTGGATATATATATATATAATATTTAATAATAACCAGTTTGTGGTTTTTTTTGCCCCAAGATTATTCAAAGCTTACAAAAGACTAAATTATTTAATGTAACCCGAGGCTTATTAAAATAATTTGTAGGACTTTACTACTCTATTAAAAAAAACCGCACGTTTATGTTATTTTAATCCTAAAAGCTCCTAGTTTCATTCACGATATATACTCTGCTATTCATATCACAGGATGGAAACCAATGCAATATTGAACTATTGCTTTACTCAGACGCATTCATTGTTTTCGGTATGTGGGGGAAAACTCATTAGTAGCTTGCTTCATAAGCTGATTTCCTGATGCCATATAACCTGTGGATCTATGTTCTGGAATTGTATAGCAGGTTTAATGACTATAATATATTTCCGTATTATTATTATCTAGATATTTACAGTTGCAAAAAGCGTGCAATTAGAAGAATAATACTTTCTAGCACGAATTCTAGATCAAAGGAGTTGCTGCAAAACCCTTTCTTCAAAAGTTTGCAAATTACTTACTGTACCCAAGCCTGTATATATATATATATTTATGAAATATTAAAGTTTGTAAAGCGAAACACTAATTTGTTTCAAACAAATGGCGAGTTTCATTCATGAATACGCGTGTGACCTAATCGTTCAGCTCTAAGGTCGGACAAGCATCGCCCTTGTTCTCCCTCTCTACACCAGAAAAGTATTCACAATACCCCCTGGGGGATAATTTTATACAACAGCCTTCCTTCCGCCCTCCAGAGGTTAAAAATAGTTCCTACAAAAGCTTCGTGGTGAAGCAGAGTAAAACTATTCTTTTAAATGGCGCGTTTTACTCTGTGGTACAGGATTTTCTTAATCGTCCTTCTAGTATTTAAAATCAAGGTTCCTGCTGCTGCTGCTGCAAGTGTTGAATGAGCTGCTGCTGCTGCCAACCTTGTAAAATAGCACACATCACATATCTTTAAAATTTCTATTCAGTTTTTTTCTGCTCTTTTGTTTGTTTGTTTCATGTATGGCGCTGCTGCTGGAGCAAGGACAGTTTCCTGGTCCAAGTAGTGGTTCAAAACTCCTCCATTGCGTGTTCCTCAGTGTGTGTGTGCTTGTTTGTGTTTCCCAGTGTGTGTGTGTGTGTCCCTGTGTTGTGTTTATATTGACTTTTGTCTATATACACTACTTTCTTTTACTAATTTATTTTTAAGTTTATTTGTCTTTAATCATCTACTTTATTTTGTTCATTTTTAATGTATGACGTATCCATACCTATTTCCTCAATCAAGGATTAATGGAAACAACAATAAATCTAAATCTATATTCGTTTTGGAGTCACGGCCCTAACAACGGGATAACATGTGGGTAACCACTTCCTTTTCCCCTCTATCAAATTTGTCTAACAGGTATTGTTTAATAACCTTCTCACGCAGACTCACTTTATCTACTTGAGAGTTGAACTTTTTTGTAGCCAGTCATTCATGTTTTCTTTTTCTTGAATCGCCTAATCTAAAATACGTCCAAAAAACTGAGATTCGGTCACAACATGAGGATTTGTCGTCTTGAATCATCCTTGATGTCAGCAATGTATTGATCTAAACCGGTCACATGATGCATCCAACATGTTGCTGAATATTAATGTGCAAAGCTGGGGAACGGAGACTGACGTTAATCATGCTACCTAAATCCACAAAATTAACAGCTAAGCATGGAATAAAATTGATGGTTGTGTAAGGAGAGGATCAAACAAACAAACATCGGTGAATGACCAGTAATTGGTTTAGAAACGAATAAAAATATCATTGTATATAATTAACAGGCTGTTTTTTTTCAAACCGTCCAAGAGTCTTATAACTATGTCTCTCTCTATATATTTCTCTCTCTCTCTCTATGTATATATATTTCTGTCTCTCTCTATATATATTTCTGTCTCTCTCTATATATTTCTGTCTCTATATATATATATTTCTCTCTCTCTCTATATATATTTCTGTCTCTCTCTCTATATATATATATTTCTCTCTCTATATATATATATTTCTGTCTCTCTCTATATATATTTCTGTCTCTCTCTCTATATATATACATATATTTCTCTCTCTCTCTATATATATAAATATATGTCTCTCTCGCTTTATATATATATATACTTCTCTCTCTCTATATATATATTTTTGTCTCTCTCTATATATATATTACTCTCTCTCTCTCTATATATATATATTTCTCTCTCTCTCTATATATATATGTATATATATTTCTGTCTCTCTCTATATACATATATTTATGTCTCTCTCTCTATATATATTTCTCTCTCTCTCTATATATATTTCTCTCTCTCTATATATATATATTTCTCTCTCTCTCTATATATATATATATATTTCTGTCTCTCTCTATATATATATATATATTTCTCTCTCTATATATATATATTTATGTCTCTCTCTCTCTATATATATATATATTTCTCTCTCTCTATCTCTCTCTATATATATATGTATATTTTATATATTTCTGACTCTCTCTATATATATTTCTTTCTCTCTCTATATATATTTATGTCTCTCTCTCTATATATATATATATATATATATATATATATTTCTCTCTCTCTCTATATATATATATTTCTGTCTCTCTCTATATATATATATTTCTCTCTCTCTCTCACGCAGTCCTTCTCAGGACAGTTCCCCGGACCAACTGTGTTAAATAACAATGCAGGCAATCCAGGCAATAAATAATGTTTGAAACGGTGACGTTTCCCGCCTACTCGGCCTCACCAAACCACCCTAGTTTTTTCGTAGGTCTATGATATCAGCGAACACACACACACACACACAGAGAGAGAGAGAGAGAGAGAGAGAGAGAGAGAGAGAGAGAGAGACGGGGGAGAATTGCGGTAATTCCGCTGCTATTTGTTCACATTATGCTAGGCGTTACTCAAGAGCTTACTGTCGATTTAATTCCGTTTCCACGCCAATATAAATAAATACCAGGGAAATCCGGGTAAACAACTACTTCTACAACAAGCAACTCGAAACAGTATTTGATTTATTTCGTACTCTGTGCGTCCGAATTTGAACTTCGTGTCGGCCATCTCTCTCTCTCTCTCTCTCTCTCTCTCTCTCTCTCTCTCTCTCTCTCAGGCGTTAATCTCTTTTTCTTCTTTTATGAGAACGAACACAGAGTAAGGAAATCTTGCGCTGCGAGAGTTTCTCGTAGACGCTTCAGCCCAGAGTGACTGCGGGGCTTACCTGATCATGTCGGGAATGCCTCCTGCACTCTCTCTGGGTATTTTTTTTTATCAAAGTTCTCATATGCCGAGACACCTTCACCTATTTTAGGAGGTATATGTACTGGGGTCAAAGACCTTGGGCATATGGCAAGAGTTGTCCGCTGATCCCATTGGATCAGTCGGCCAACTGCCTCCTGAAACTGGTGGAGACACGGAGAAGGGAATGCTGCGTCCCCACAGCAAACTCGTCTCCCGTCATTCACAGGGAAGGGCGTGAGAATAGTACCACCCAATGCCCCCGACCTACCTGATGCAGGTTTTCTAGGGTTTTCCCTGCATCTCTTTAGGTGAAACACCGCGTGGGTAGGATCCTTAAACCATAGCCCGGGGGCCCTAGTTAACCCTTGGCTACCTTGCTCTACCTTCCGCATCCCCCCTTTTCAATTCCCTTCCTATGCTATTAAAGGGGAGTTGCCTGTTTCAGGATCACCCTCATGTAGCCTGTTAACCAAAAAAAAAAGTAAGGAAATCTTATTGTTATGATAGACCTAACATCCTTCATTTCGTTTTCCCCTCCCCTCCCCCCTCCCCGCCCCAACAAGGAAGGGAGATCGCAGAATAGGGGATGACACGCACCAAAATTACCTCTTTTTACGAAAAAAAAAATATTTTTCAAAAATATTAATGAACCCAATCCACATAAACGTTTTACTTGCAGTAAAAGTTAACCCCCAAAATCTACTTGAAGATTTAGTAATTACATTCATAACAAATAAGGACTTCATTCAGCCACAATAACTGTTAAACTGTTTCATTTAGGCGAATATGTATTTTGGTGTATTTATTAAATCTACAAATGGAGTGGCAGATACATAGAACTTAAACAATAATTAATAAACTGGGTCGTAAGGACCATATTTAACCTATATTTATATAATTATATTCAATATAAATAAATAAATAAATAAGTGTAGAATCATATTATTAGAAATGAATTTTTTTTAAAAAAATAATAGTATTGTTTTTGCCTGAAAAAAAAGCACAAAAAAACTGGAAATATATTTCACTGTAGTATATTTTTTTAGAGATTTGGCAGCACTGATGACGTCACTGATCACTACACTACACTAAACTTAGATTGAGTCTGAAATTTTCCGTTTCTGTTAGAGGGAAGTTCTTCCCCCCCCCCAAAAAAAAACACTCCTGCAGGGGCAGATTGTTCGTCATTAATAATTGTCCTATTTTAGGGAATGAGTATTTTTTTTCCAACGTCTCTGTTGTGTTTTTATTTTTATTGTTCCTTGCTTGTTGTAAGCTGCATTTTAAGTCTGTCTCATAATAATAATAATATTCTCTCTTCATGTTTTGCATGTTGATGTAAATTATTATTCATCATTGATTTAATTATAAATGATCTTGATACCTCTATACATTTTTAATCAACAATGTATTTTTGTAATATTTTTGGGGAAGAATGAGAGAGAAAAATATTGAAGAACTTTTAGACCGAGGGAAGGGAGAGAGAGAGATTAATAGGGCACGTTTTTGAAAAAACATGAGAGTCTTGTAAAAATTATCATATTGTGTGTGTGTGAGAGGCGAAGGATGAAATCCGCTTAGCAGATTAGCGTGGGATGTGCTAGATTTGTAGGAATGGAAAGGCTTGCGCAGAACAGGATATCATGTAAGTTTTGCAATCAGACTGAATACAATAATCACAATATAGGAATAAAATTAATTCATCCTTTAGATGAACGTTTGGAAAATTCAATCGTATAGTCTTAAAATAATAGTTATCTGATTCGGTATGTGTGTATACACACACAGGTGTACCAACGTAAATGTACGAATTTCTGAGAATAAAGTCTGAAAATAGCGGAACGTTAGGCATATATTTAAATATATAATTTCATGAGCCACAATAAACTTTGGTAAGAGTCAGAAAATACAGTAATAATTAACTCCTCCGTATAATAATTAACCGACTGTCAGTGTAAGTAAATTTTAACACTGAAAACGTCAACTTAGTTAAAACTTTTTTAATTTTCGGACGATCTACCCTAAATGATCCTGATCTAACTATTTCAAGGTCAGGTTATTTATTGTTAAGGCCTGTTTAGTTAAAAAGATAATTTTTATTCCACGAATACCGACATATTTATTAAATATATATATATATATATATTAAATTTTACCATGGGTTTTGTTTTGAATTTTTTGTTTATTATTATTATTGTTGTAGTATACTTTAATAATAATAATAATAATAATAATATCGTCCCAAAAATTTTTTTTGCTCTGATTGATGTAATGAATTCAGTCTCGGTTAAATGATTCTGTACGTCATAAATGAAATTACAAATAGTTACAATAGAAAAAAAACAATTTTTTTCTCGTATTGTACGACAAAGAATGTATTATGGTAGTTAAAATTAATTAATTAATTAATTAATTAATAGAGCCTTGATTTCAATTACATAACAATGGAGCACGGAATTCGTATTTACAAAAACTGCACGCAATCACTGAACCCAACCAAAAAAAAAATAGATGAGAAGAAACTAGAGACACATTGAAAAAAAAAAATATATAGAGTGTAACACAAAGCACTTCTCGGAGTTGAACGACGAACGAGTAATCTGAACTTCCGCTGAAACTTCATTCAGTCTGTATATTAAACAAACGTAGAAAAGGGCAGGAGGAAAAAAAAAACAACCAACCCCCCCAACCCCCTGGGGGGGGGGAAGAAGAATACCAGTTATGAAATAAAATATTTTTTTTTAAAAAAAAAACAACACCCTTACAGAAGAAAATAATTTCAGGTATTAGGGAAACGATCTGGGAAACGTCTGTACTGTATGAATCGCGAGTTTTCCCGGTAATTCGTTTATATTAGACCCGCTGCAGTATTTAATTCGACAGTAATCTCTCGGTCGAAACGTGTTTTTTTTAAAAAAAAATTATATTATTATTTAAAAATTTAACCTTCTCACGCCTTCTTATCAACGGAATTGCGCACAAATGAACGCTGAAAATTAAATTAATTTGTGCATGTTTTTTAAAAAAAAAATCGTAACTCTAACAATGCACCTTTTCTCATTTCCACATGTCATTTAGGTCGGTAACTTTTTGTCTTTATACATTTTCTTTTATTAATTCATTTTTAAGTTTATTTGTCTTTAATTATTTGTACTTTATTTTGTTCATTTTTAATTTTTTAATGTATGACCGTATCAATCCCCTATTTCCTCAATCGAGGATTAATGGAAAAAAACAACAATTAAAATCTAAATCTATTTTAATTCTGCGCGCATACGATCTGCGAATAATTTTTAGAACCGTCCATTAGAACTTATATATTATGATATGTCTCACTCCTTCATATCTCCAAAATCTTATTTTTTTTCTGCTAATTAATTTTTTTTTACCGTACAGGAAAAAACCAGTTAGATCAGTAGAAACTATATATATATATTTTTTTAAACGACAATCATTCCATTAACAAATCAATGATTTAACTGTAATACGGCAGCAGTACGTAATTTACCGTTTGTCGTAATTTCAGAAAATAAAAATAGTAACTTTTAGAATAATTATTATTAGAAAATACGAACTGTGAATGACGACGAAAAATGATTTCACTTGTTGTATTTTTCTCCCCCTCCTTACAACGTCGTCATTTCGATTGAGAAATACAGTTGTGTGTGTGTGTGTGGACTGTGCGGAGGATTTTTGGCAGTTTACAGTACAATAGGGCGAGGGGGAAGGGGGGAAGGGGGAGGGGGGAAATCAACCAGGTAGTTGTTTATTGATATTACACCGTCGTTACGTATGTGGGTTGGATGGATGGTGAATAAAATTTAAGCAGTTTTTTTGTGGTTTCATGAGGATGGTATTATTTTTTTAAAAAAGGAACAACAACAAGCTTTGCCTCTGTGACAGGAAACTAGGAGTTTTCTGAGTGAGTAATGAAGGTTATTTATTTAATTTATTTTAAGTTTATTTGTCTTTAATTATTTGTACTTTATTTTGTTCATTTTTTAATGTATGACCGTATCCATCCCCTATTTCCTCAATCGAGGATTAATGGAAAAACAACAATTAAAATATAAATCTATTTTTAATTCTGCTCGCATAGCTTTTCAGTGCATTCCTTTTTGCTGCTCGATTTTTTCATGGCTTCTTCCGCAGTTATAGGAATTTCAAACGCGATATTTGGCAACATGTTTTTTTTCCTCTCCCCGCCCCACAATTCGTTGTGATCTTCTTACTAACTCCGCTTCCTCTCTCAATAGTTGTTCATTTCTTTCTCGCTCCATTACGATCGATGATGTCTTTCTTGAATCTCTATGTTCGTTTCACCCACTGTTTTTTTTAATCAACTTCCACCATTCAAATATATATATATATATATTTTAAAAAAAACTATTTTTTACATTCATTTGAATCACACACAAAAAAAAAATAAATGTGGTAAACAACGTGTCCTAGATTAATGATTAGTATAGGATAAATTGTTTATTTTTTCCCTCGATGATTAGAATTCTGTGCTGAGGAAAGATCCTTATTTTCTGTTGGAGGGATAAACATTCCAAGGCGTGTTTCTCGTTCATTGACATTGCTTCCACAACGAGATTAGTATAATTATCCTTATCTCTAACATCATTCATTAAGTGATGATGTTGATGATGACGCACGCACATCATGCATGACGTCACTCTACACGAACGAACGAACGAACGAACGCCTTACAAAAACGTTACATGTAAAAGGCTCCGTGTCTATATTCTTTGGATTTGCCCCTTTCCGTAACTAACGATTTATTTTTCTTCCTTCTTCTAAATTATTAGCCTCCTTATTCTTCTTTGTCCCTTTCCGGTCTTAAAGTACGTTATTATTCCTCATATCAATTTAAAGTACAAGTTACATAGATACCGAATTTTTTTTAAATTTATATTAGCTAATTTTTCGCTATGTTCTCCTTCCTCATTGACATCTAAATTCTTATTTTGTCTGTCTGTCTACTTAATCCTGAACGTTAATTTGAAATGACCTCCTCTCATTTTACCTTGTAACTGAGCACATATTCGTAGACTATATATATATATATATATATATATATGCATGGGACGTGAATAAATCTATATATACATTTTACAGCTAAGTAAAAAAAAAAACAAATTATTAACAATAATGTTGAACGTTTAGGAGCCGCTAAGGACGATTATTTTCAAGAAAAATCATCTCGTTTGTGTTTTGTTATTTAGGGACTAATTGATTCATGAAATAATTAAAGACAATAGGTGAAGTGATTTACAACTTCCTAGTTTTTTTGGGGGGTTAACAGGCTACATGAGGGTGATCCTGAAACAGGCAACTCCCCTTTAATAGCATAGGAAGGGAATTGAAAAGGGTGGGGGGATGCGGAAGGTAGAGCAAGGTAGCCTAGCAAGGGTTAACTAGGGCCCCCGGGCTATGGTTTAAGGATCCTACCCTGCACGCGGTGTTTCACCTAAAGAGATGCAGGGGGAAAACCCTAGAAAACCTGCATCAGGTAGGTCGGGGGCTCATTGGGTGGTACTATTCTCCCTCACGCCCTTCCCTATGAATGACGGGAGACGAGTTTCCTGCTGTGGTAGGGTCGCAGCAGCATTCCCTTCTCCGTATCTCCTACCAGTTTCAGGAGGGCAGTTGGCCGACTGATCATCCAATGGGATCAGCGGAGGACAACTCTTGCCATATGCCCAAGGTCTTTGACCCCAGTACATATACCTCCCTAAAATAGGTGAAGGTGTCTCGGCATATGAGAACTTTGATAAAAAAAAATACCCAGAGAGAGTGCAGGAGGCATTCCCGACATGCATGATCAGGTAAGCCCCGCAGTCACTCTGGTCTGAATCGTCTGCGAGAAAACTCCCGCAGCGCCTCTTTACAACTTCCTAGGAACATTAGTGTACTTATAATGAAAATATTTATATGTATAAATTCTTCTCGAGTTTCCAACCGGGTCAAAGATTTTAACAGTGACGTTTCGATGGCTTGCCCTGCCATATCATCTTCACAGACTGAAGTGTCAAATTCGGTGAGTGTAGGCATTTATATACAGTCTCTGAGGCGGCAAGTCTGTGCAAGCACAAACCGCCCTGTGATTGGCGCTAGATGTGGACGCGGGAGCGAAGGCGTCTCTCCCATTGGTTGGTCCACTTGCTTAGTCATGCTCTAGTCCCCCGTGGCTGCGCTGTTAAAATCTTTGACCCGGTTGGAAACTCGAGAAGAATTTATACATGCCATTCACTGGGAAAGACCTCGTAGTTTAATCAAAATATTTATAGGTTCACCTAAAAATGTATAATTTACATCGCAGCGGCTGTTCTTCTATTCTGCGTCATAGTCACGTGTGACACGCGCGGGACGAGAATTAATTACGAACTTATGATGAAGGATGACTGTAATTGGACCTACCCTGGCCCATACCTATTCTCCACTAGAAAGTCTCCCCTTTCTTTTTTTTCTTTTTTTTTTACAAAGTACCTCTCTCTCTCTCTCGCCCTTGCTCCTCGGCTTCCCTTTCCCTCCCCTTCCCTTCCCCTCCCCTCCCCTCCTCTCCCCCGCTCAATAAACGAGCGCTTCCTCTTAATCCGGCCGCATCTTCCCTCGTCGTCCTCCTTCAAGCCGTGGCGCCTCCGCGCCTCCATACTTCTCCCAGCCTTTGCGTTTCTCCAATTTCAGTTCATTAACCGACGCTCTTTACCTCTTTTGACTCCACCTGCTGATAGCCATCAACGAGTTCAATATCACACACACACATAAACACACAAAATATACCATATACACGTACGGAAAATGAAATGGAGACAGTAAAGGAAGAGGAGTTAAATATTTAATTACATCAAGATATCATCTAACTTACCACCCGTGACGATGAAGTAAATTTTTCTAATTAACCAAAAATTAAAAAAAAACCAGTAGGACAAATTAACCAACGAAACAGATCAAAACAAATATAAATAAAGTACAATGACTGGCCAAAAGTCTTAAAAAAGAAGTTTTATTAAAATTTCGAGGCCTTTTCAGCTTCTTCTACCCCAAAAAAACTATAAAATACAAATTCTTTTTTTTCTTCTTTCTCCATGGCTCTACAGCCCCATTGAGGGAGGGAGGGAGGGAGGGGCCTGGGCCTACCGAGTCGTCGACTGCGGACTACTACTGTCATCATCTTGCATGACTCATAAATAAATAACATTGTAAAATTATTTTTTTTTGGGGGGGGGGAGGGGGGGTTAACAGGGCTACATGAGGGTGAGAGATCCTGAAACAGGGGCAACTCCCCTCCTTTAATAGCATAGGAAGGGAATTGAAAAAGGGATGGGGATGTGGAAGGTGGAGCAAGGGTAGCCTAGCAAGGGTTGACTAATGCTCGTCTCTCTCTCCCCCATATGAAAATCTCGAGCAACTGAAAAGCCACACACACGTGTGTGTTCTGGTGTCTCATTAACTCCACATTCAGAGGGCGCGCATGTGCATGCAGGTGAATTATCTATGGGAAACCCTGTAGAAGTCTGCAGCCGTGAGTTGAGTGAGATGATAATAATTCACTTCCGATCAATCCAGTCTTTAACTGATCTTATTAACAACCTACGGGTCCATCGGCCCTTTATTGGAGGAGGACCACCACCTTATCATCATCCCAACGGCGTTGCCATTCTTCACATGTTTTGAGCCGCCCCTTTCAGACCTCTGTCTGTTTGTTTATAGTCTGCGGCACCTGAACGTCTACCGGAGGCATTGCTGCCACTACTTGTGTTGTTCTTCAGAAAGGAAGGGGGATGGGGGTCCACCTTTGAAATAAAGATAACTACTGAAAGATCTTTGAGAGACAAGAAGAATAAGCCCTTACTAGTTTCCTCAAGTTTGAGTACGGACTTTGCTAGGGGACGGAAAACCCCCCGAAAACGCTTCAAAAAGTGGTAAAAACGTATGTTTGCTTATTACTTTCTCACTTTTTTTTTTACAGATATACAGTATTATTTAATTTAATACTTTTACTTGTGATGAATGTCACTATCTATTGCATAATATTTTATTTTAGAAATGAGCAATTATTAAATAATAAAATTTACCTGTCGCGAAAAATAAAACTAATTTATGTATACATCGTATCGATGATCCAAAGAAGCAGTTAGCTCTAGGCCAACGATAGGCTAATACGACGCAAAATGTTTATAATTTAAATAGTATCTAATATATATCAAGAAAATAGGCAACGCGCGTGAATTTTAGAAGACCTCTAAGCTTGTCACACGAATACTTTTACGTAAATAGGTTTTCACTTTTTCACAGATATGACTTAAGTATATTTTTAAAATATTAAAAATCATGGGTAGGTGTCCCAAATTTGGTCAAATTCGGACCAGTAGTTTGGACGCCTATAACTGTGACATACATACTGACAAAAGGTTTTTAGATATAAAGATCATACGCACAATAAATTAGGATTTATCTTTAGAGTAGCATAATTATTTTTGAACCGTCCACCGGTTCCTCACTATTGGGAATTAACGAAGTAAAGAAGTGTCTTTACTTTCTAATATTAATAAAGCAGCGTTACAGTAAGTTAAAAATATAATAATAATTACTTACCAATTGTTTTATGTCGGAGTTTCACAAAACTTAGTAGAATAGATCTTTATAAAATCTTTCCTTTCCTCCTTGGTTCTACAGCCCATTGAGGGCCTGGGCCTACCGAGTCCACTGCGGACTGTCATCTTCCATGACACATTCCGAATTTGGAGTGACACGTGGTCAGCATATCGACCCTCCAACAGTCTTAATCCCGGTCTTCGCCACTATTATTAGACACAGACGTGTACGTGTGTGTGTGTGGCTGAACTGGTGAGCAATTGGCAACACCGCTCGGCGAAAGGGGTATGTGTGTGTGTGTGTGTGTGCGGTGAAGCACTTTGACTTTGATATTACATTCTCGTGGCGCCGACTGTAACTGTGATGACAGGAGGATGATAGTTCAAAGATTTTTATTGGATGAGAGGGAGGATGTTCGTTATTTTGTCGGAATTTCAGATGTTATTTGCAATAGTCTGGGGGGTATTAAAAAAGTTTTTTTTAACGTCTCAAATATTTGCAGGAATGTTCTAAGATTTTCAATTAATTAGTCTTTAAACAACAACCTGCCGATTTATTTTTTTTTCAGTCCCAATTCACATCCTCCTCTTCCTCCTCCTCCTCCTCCTCCTCCTCCTCCTCCTCCTCCTCCTCCTCCTCCTCCTCCTCCTCCTCCTCCTCCTCAGTAGTAGTAGCTTTCGACTATATTGTCATTTTCAACTAAAAAACAGATACATATTAGCTTAAAAATTTACATTAAATAAACAGTAAAATAACACAATTTTCTTTACCTCTTATCTAATTTAAAAAAATTTTTTTAATATTGAAGTAATTTGTTTAGGTTAGTAAATTGTTTTCTTTTTTATTATAAAAGTTCATTGTTCATTAAGCTAATTGAATTATTTGAATTGAATTTATTAATACTGCAATTGAGTAGCACTCGTTGGCAGTTACGAAAAATAAACTTAAAAATAAGCATTATAATTCTATTTACAACATTGTAGCAATCTCGCTGTTAAATTAATTTAATTGACTACAGAAGTTGTTCTAAGATTTTTTTTTAAAAAAAACTGAAAAATTTTTATCCTTTTTTTTTCTTGCGTACGTTTTTGGTAACGTCTGGTGTAGTAACACAATTTTCTCTTTACCTCTTATCTAATTTACAGCAGCATTATAATTCTATTTACAACATTGTAGCAATCTCGCTGTTAAATTAATTTAATTGACTACAGAAGTTGTTCTAAGATTTTTTTTAAAACTGAAAAATTTATCCTTTTTTTTTCTTGCGTACGTTTTTGGTAACGTCTGGTGTAGTAACACAATTTTCTCTTTACCTCTTATCTAATTTACAGCAGCATTATAATTCTATTTACAACATTGTAGCAATCTCGCTGTTAAATTAATTTAATTGACTACAGAAGTTGTTCTAAGATTTTTTTTTTTAAAAAACTGAAAAATTTTTATCCTTTTTTTTTCTTGCGTACGTTTTTGGTAACGTCTGGTGTAGTAACACAATTTTCTCTTTACCTCTTATCTAATTTACAGCAGCATTATAATTCTATTTACAACATTGTAGCAATCTCGCTGTTAAATTAATTTAATTGACTACAGAAGTTGTTCTAAGATTTTTTTTTAAAAAAAACTGAAAAATTTTTATCCTTTTTTTTTCTTGCGTACGTTTTTGGTAACGTCTGGTGTAGTAACACAATTTTCTCTTTACCTCTTATCTAATTTACAGCAGCATTATAATTCTATTTACAACATTGTAGCAATCTCGCTGTTAAATTAATTTAATTGACTACAGAAGTTGTTCTAAGATTTTTTTTTTAAACTGAAAAATTTTTATCCTCTTTTTTTTCTTGCGTACGTTTTTGGTAACGTCTGGTGTAGTAACACAATTTTCTCTTTACCTCTTATCTAATTTACAGCAGCATTATAATTCTATTTACAACATTGTAGCAATCTCGCTGTTAAATTAATTTAATTGACTACAGAAGTTGTTCTAAGATTTTTTTTAAAAAAACTGAAAAATTTTTATCCTTTTTTTTTCTTGCGTACGTTTTTGGTAACGTCTGGTGTAGTAACACAATTTTCTCTTTACCTCTTATCTAATTTACAGCAGCATTATAATTCTATTTACAACATTGTAGCAATCTCGCTGTTAAATTAATTTAATTGACTACAGAAGTTGTTCTAAGATTTTTTTTTAAAAACTGAAAAATTTTTATCCTTTTTTTTTCTTGCGTACGTTTTTGGTAACGTCTGGTGTAGTAACACAATTTTCTCTTTACCTCTTATCTAATTTACAGCAGCATTATAATTCTATTTACAACATTGTAGCAATCTTGCTGTTAAATTAATTTAATTGACTACAGAAGTTGTTCTAAGATTTTTTTTTAAACTGAAAAATTTATCCTTTTTTCTTGCGTACGTTTTTGGTAACGTCTGGTGTAGTTGGAGTCGAGGGTTTTTTCCTGCTGGCCGCTTACGAAGATGAGATTTAATCTTAGCAGCGGAGTGATGAATATGTTGTCGGCTTTAAAATGTAGGCTCCGCCCCCCCCTCTCCCCCTTTCCTTGTGCCTATTAGAATGTCCCACATATTGATGTTTTAAGGGATATTTTTGCGCCCCCTGGGCCGCCGCCGCCGCCACACGCTGGTTACTATGGCAGCGTAGTACTCCAGCCCCACCACGGCGCGCGGAGGGCGAATCGCAGCCATTCACAGCGCATCGATTGCCAGGCCAGTGCGACAGCGGCGCTGCCCCTCACAGGTCCGCAAGGTGAGTGCTCCTACCCTGCATGAACACGTCTTCTTATCCAACAACTGCCGCGTCCAGAGGTGAGGGCGAGTACCCGGTGTTACTCGGTTGGCCGCGGCCAAGAGATCGTGCAGACTGGGTACACGGACGGTGGGTGGGTGCGTGAGTGAGTGCGCGAGTCCGTGCGGGAGTACTCGTCCCACTCAGCTGTGTGTGTGTGTGTGTACGACGGTGGAGTAGTTGGTAAAGTTTGTGTGCGCTCTGGCTGTGCGTACTACGAGTACGTACGACGTCGACGTCGGCCGGTGAATCGCCGCGCGTCCGCCGCCGATACGCATTGATACCAACCACTCCGAAAAATCGATCACGCGGTGTACTCATTTCAAATGTCAACTTACAACTAGTGTACGCCGCTCGTCGTCGTCGTCATCATCTGGCCCACAGGGGGGCGGGCGTCGTCTACTATTTAACACACCCCAAAAAAATTATCTCCATAAAGAAGAAGCGCGCAAGAAGCTTTAAAGCCGACGCTCGGTTATACCCGTGTGTAGAGTGAAATCAACATTATTGTTAATAATTTGTTTTTTACACCACGTGGGTAGGTAGGATCAATTAAACCATAGCCCTGGGGGCCCATCTAGTTAACCCTTGCAGGGCTACCTTGCTCTACCTTCCACATCCCCCCCACTCTTTTCAATTCCCTTCCTATGCTATTAAAGGGGGGGAGTTGCCTGTTTCAGGATCACCCTCATGTAGCCTGTAAACCAAAAAAACAACAACTAGGAAGTTGTAAATCACTTCACCTATTGTCTTCAATTATTTCACGAATCAATTAGTCGCTAAATAACAAAACACAAACGAGAGGATATTTCTTGAAAATAATCGTCCTTAGCGGCTCCTAAACGTTCAACATTATTGTTAATAATTTGATTTTTTTTTTACTTAGCTGTAAAAATTTATATATAGATTTATGCACGTCCCATGCATATATATATAGTCTACGAATATGTGCTCAGTTACAAGGTAAAATGAGAGGAGGTCATTTCAAATTAACGTTCAGGATTAAGTAGACAGACAGACAAAATAAGAATTTAGATGTTTAATGAGGAAGGAGAACATAGCGAAAAATTAGCTAATATAAATTTAAAAAAAAAATTCGGTATCTATGTAACTTGTACTTTAAATTGATATGAGGAATAATAACGTACTTTAAGACCGGAAAAGGACAAAGAAGAATAAGGAGGCTAATAATTTAGAAGAAGAAGGAAGAAAAAAAAATCGTTAGTTACGGAAAGGGGCAAATCCAAAGAATATAGACACGGAGCCTTTTACATGTAACGTTTTTTGTAAGGCGTTCGTTCGTTCGTTCGTTCGTGTAGAGTGACGTCATGCATGATGTGCGTGCGTCATCATCATCATCATCATCACTTAATGAATGATGTTAGAGATAAGGATAATATAGGGCCAAATTATACTAATCTCGTTGTGGAAGCAATGTCAATGAACGAGAAACACGCCTTGGAATGTTTATCCCTCCAACAGAAAATAAGGATCTTTCCTCAGCACAGAATTCTAATCATCGAGGGAAAAAAATAAACAATTTATCCTATACTAATCATTAATCTAGGACACGTTGTTTACCACATTTCATTTTTTTTGTGTGTGATTCAAATGAATGTAAAAAATAGTTTTTTTTAAAAAAAATATATATATATTTGAATGGTTGAAGTTGATTAAAAAAAACAGTGGGTGAAACGAACGTAGAGATTCAAGAAAGACATCATCGATCGTAATGGAGCGAGAAAGAAATGAACAACTATTGAGAGAGGAAGCGGAGTTAGTAAGAAGATCACAACGAATTGAGAGGGGGGAGGAAAACATGTTGCCAAATATCGCGTTTGAAATTCCTATAACTGCGGAAGAAGCCATGAAAAAATCGAGCAGCAAAAAGGAATGCACTGAAGAGCTATGCGAGCAGAATTAAAAATAGATTTATGATTTATTGTTGTTTTTCCATTAATCCTCGATTGAGGAAATAGGGGATGGATACGGTCATTCATTAAAAATTAAAAAAAAATAAAGTACATAATTAAAGACAAATAAACTTAAAATAAATAAATTAAATAAATAACCTTCATTACTCACTCAGAAAACTCCTAGTTTCTTGACACAAGGCAAAGCTTCTTGTTGTTGTTCTTTAAAAAAAAATAATACCATCCTCATGAAACCGCAAAAAAAAACTGCTTAAATTTTATTCACCATCCATCCAACCCACATACGTAACGACGGTGTAATATCAATAAACAACTACCTGGTTGATTTCCCCCCCCTTCCCCTTCCCCCCTCGCCCTATTGTACTGTAAACTGCCAAAAATCTCCGCACAGTCCACACACACACACAACTGTATTTCCCAATCGAAATGACGACGTTGTAAGAGGGGGGGAAAAATACAACAAGTGAAATCACAACTTTTCGTCGTCATTCACAGTTCGTATTTTCTAATAATAATTATTCTAAAAGTTACTATTTTTATTTTCTGAAATTACGACAAACGGTAAATTACGTACTTACAGTTAAATCATTGATTTGTTGATGGAATGATTGTCGTTTAAAAAAATATATATATAGTTTCTACTGATCTAACTGGTTTTTTCCTGTACGGTAAAAAAATTAATTAGCAGAAAGAAAGAAAGATTTTGGAGATATGAAGGAGGGAGACATATCATAATATATAAGTTCTAATGGATGGTTCTAAAAATTATTCGCAGATCATTTTTTTGAAAAGGTATTTATTAATGAAGACTCAGAATACGAATACTACCAAAAAAATAATAATAGATACATGTAAACGTAAAAACTCAAATTTTAAGAATTTATGTTTAAAATACAATTTAGCGAAAAATTTTGTCGAAAATAATTAAAAATCTATGTAAGTTTACGTTGGTTGCGCTTTAAGTTACAATTTGTGAGAAGCCTTTTGCCAACTTTAATAAAAAAAATGTATATTTACGCTTGCAACTACACATACTCTTTTATCACATACCGTTTCCGTTCAATAGTAATTTTTTTTCTTTTTTTCTGGATAAAAGAACCCTTTACAATATTTTTTTTAGCAATTTCTGTTTCATTCTTATACGTTTAAAATAAAGGTGATCATTCTTTGAATGAAGTTTTCAAGTAACTGTTACTCTATAATTATCAGTGGTTTTGGTTTTGTTGGGATACTTTTGCCAGTGATTTTCACTTTAACAACGATTAAACTTTTTTAAGTGTTATTTATTTAATAGTTATATTAAATCGTTAAGTAAACGTTTCTCAACGGAACACAGTGGAAGTTCTGAAGTAAGGTTTACAGTATTCTATCTAGGTGAATTCTCTTAATTTAATAAATTAAATTCAGCTGTTTTGTTAAATATACGTCGTCGTCTTCAATATTTATATGAAAAGTCGTTCTATACCACCACCTGTTTTAATTTCTTATTCCCTTTCTGTTCGAAAATCACTTGTTAATGAATTACTAAAAAAATTATTTACTAATACTGATTACATATGTATTCTGTTGATTGCAAAAAAATAGTTATTATAATGAAGTTACTTATATTTACTACTTGTAAATATTTTCTAATAATAATAATTATTCTAAAAGTTACTATTTTTATTTTCTGAAATTACGACAAACGGTAAATTACGTACTGCTGCCGCATTACAGTTAAATCATTTATTTGTTAATGGAATGATTGTCGTTACAAAATATATATATTTTCTACTGATCTAACTGGTTTTTTCCTGTACGGTAAAAAAATTAATTAGCAGAAAGAAAGATTTGGAGATATGTAGGAGGGAGACATATCCTAATATTAAGTTCTAATGGATGGTTCTTAAATTATTTGCAGAAGATGAAAGAATGGCAACCACAGTAAAAGTTTTCGCAGGACTTTATGATAAATTAATTTTTTTTCTCCATCCTGGATGTTGAGAATTCTTAACATGTTAAGTTTTCGCAGGACTTTATGATAAATTATTTTTTATTCCATGCTGGATGTTGAGAATTTTTAACATGTTAAGTTTACGCAGGACCTTATGATAAATTAATTTATTCTTCTCCATGCTGGATGTTGAGAATTCTTAACATGTTAAGTTTTCGCAGGACTTTATGATAAATTAATTTTTTTTCTCCTCTATGCTGGATGTTGAGAATTCTTAACATGTTAAGTTTACGCAGGACCTTATGATAAATTAATTTTTTATTCCATGCTGGATGTTGAGAATTCTTAACATGTTAAGTTTTCGCAGGACTTTATGATAAATTAATTTTTTTTCTTCCCCATGCTGTTGAGAATTCTTAACATGTTAAGTTTACGCAGGACCTTATGATAAATTAATTTTTTATTCCATGCTGGATGTTGAGAATTTTTAACATGTTAAGTTTACGCAGGACCTTATGATAAATTAATTTTTTATTCCATGCTGGATGTTGAGAATTCTTAACATGTTAAGTTTACGCAGGACCTTATGATAAATTAATTTTTTTTTCTCCTCAATGCTGGATGTTGAGAATTCTTAACATGTTAAGTTTACGCAGGACCTTATGATAAATTAATTTTTTATTCCATGCTGGATGTTGAGAATTTTTAACATGTTAAGTTTACGCAGGGCTTTATGATAAATTAATTTTTTATTCCATGCTGGATGTTGAGAATTGTTAACATGTTAAGTTTACGCAGGACCTTATGATAAATTAATTTGTTTTCTCCTTCTCCATGCTGGATGTTGAGAATTCTTAACATGTTAAGTTTACGCAGGACTTTATGATAAATTAATTTTTTCTTCTCCTATGCTGGATGTTGAGAATTCTTAACATGTTAAGTTTTCGCAGGACCTTATGATAAATTAATTTTTTATTCCATGCTGGATGTTAAGAATTCTTAACATGTTAAGTTTACGCAGGACCTTATGATAAATTAATTTTTTATTCCATGCTGGATGTTGAGAATTCTTAACATGTTAAGTTTACGCAGGACCTTATGATAAATTAATTTTTTATTCCATGCTGGATGTTGAGAATTCTTAACATGTTAAGTTTACGCAGGACCTTATGATAAATTAATTTTTTTCTCCATGCTGGATGTTGAGAATTTTTAACATGTTAAGTTTACGCAGGACCTTATGATAAATTAATTTTTTATTCCATGCTGGATGTTGAGAATTTTTAACATGTTAAGTTTACGCAGGACCTTATGATAAATTAATTTTTTATTCCATGCTGGATGTTGAGAATTCTTAACATGTTAAGTTTTCGCAGGACTTTATGATAAATTAATTTTTTATTCCATGCTGGATGTTGAGAATTTTTAACATGTTAAGTTTACGCAGGACCTTATGATAAATTAATTTTTTATTCCATGCTGGATGTTGAGAATTTTTAACATGTTAAGTTTACGCAGGGCTTTATGATAAATTAATTTTTTCTTCCCTATGCTGGATGTTGAGAATTCTTAACATGTTAAGTTTTCGCAGGACCTTATGATAAATTAATTTTTTATTCCATGCTGGATGTTGAGAATTCTTAACATGTTAAGTTTACGCAGGACCTTATGATAAATTAATTTTTTATTCCATGCTGGATGTTGAGAATTCTTAACATGTTAAGTTTACGCAGGACCTTATGATAAATTAATTTTTTATTCCATGCTGGATGTTGAGAATTCTTAACATGTTAAGTTTACGCAGGACCTTATGATAAATTAATTTTTTTCTCCATGCTGGATGTTGAGAATTTTTAACATGTTAAGTTTACGCAGGACCTTATGATAAATTAATTTTTTCTTCTCCATGCTGGATGTTGAGAATTCTTAACATATTAAGTTTTCGCAGGACTTTATGAATAATTAATTTTTTCTTCTCCTTTTGGATGTTGAGAATTCTTAACATGTTAAGTTTTCGCAGGACTTTATGATAAATTAATTTTTTTTCTCTTTCTCCATGCTGGATGTTGAGAATTCCCCTAACATGCAGGTCCCTTGTCTCGCTGCTATCTACTTTGTAACTAAAATGTAGTTGCCTTTTTTTTATAATTCCCTTTACCGAGTATAGGGGAACAGTGTGTTGGAATTTGTAAAATTTTATTCGTCAGTTCCAAACAAGTAAACATCCAATCAGACCAAAAAAAGCTGTATCTGTAAATGTCAGACATATGATGATGAAAGTTTCCAATTGTGGTGAAAGTGCCATAAAATGGAGGAGTGTGTTGTCAAAATACCTGATAGTAGGTGAAGTAAGTCCTCCATACGTGCTATGATAATAAAAAACACACGAAATTGTGTCACCGTGGTTTCGTCTTTTTCTGATGCTTTTTTTTCTTTTTCGTCTTGAAAAGTGTGTGAAAATAATTCGGCTTCAAAGTTGTTAATCTATTTAGACTGTAGTAAAGATGGGGGAGTAGGGGGGGTGATAAAAAAATGGCAACCACAGTAAAAGTTTACGCAGGACTTTATGATAAATTAGTTTTTTTTCCTTCTCCTCCATGCTGGATGTTGAGAATTCCCCTAACATGCAGGGTCCTCGTCTCGCTTTGCTATCTGCGCAGTACTTTGTAACTAAAATGAAGTTGCCTGTTTGTTTAGGCTTATATTTTTTTTCCGCTGCAAACTTCCCGAGTCTTTCTTCGGCTCTTTATTCCGTTTTGGCATCCGGAAAGTCAGCTCATCAAACAAAGGGAAAATGCTAATAAGTGTTTTTTTCCTGTCCGGGGCAAGTTTACAGTTTCCGCCGGACTGTTGACACCGCTCACAGTGTGTCAACAACATACCCATCCTCCTCCCCCGCCCCCGCCCCCTCCCCCCGCCTCACGTGAACTCTTTTTTTCCCCCCCTCTGCTTGCTTTTTCTCATTCCGAGCAGCAGCCGCAGCAGCAGCAGCAACCGTACGAACGAAGTCGCTAATGGCGCCCGATCGAACCCAGGACTCGGCAACAAAAGAGCACTCCACTCTCTTTGCGCCGCCAACTCCGCTGCGTTGACCATTGTTTGGCACGTTCAACAACGCGCGCGGCCCGAATGGGAATCGATCACCACTGCGGTGATCACGACTGATTAAAATCCTAGGAAAATTGCTGGTAATCACTGCTCTGCCGCTAGTTCCCGGAACAAATGATGCACGCAGGAAAAGTCTTTGAAGTTGGAGGAAGGAGAATAAACCGTTTTTTTCTGAATAGGGTCGTGACTGGAGCAGCAAACAAACAAATCACGTCCATACATTCAGTTAAAAGTCATCCAACGGATTCGTTCCTCGCTGTAATGTATTTAAACTCTTTGTCCCGAATCATCGTCACGATGTAAAAAAATATAGAAAACAAAAAAAAACAGATGTCGGCAAATTCTCATTCCTAAAATAGGACTATCAACGACTGTGGAATAATTTACCTGTAGCAGGAGGAGTGTTTGGGAGAGGGAAATCCTCTTCAAGAAAATAAATTTAGGTCAAATCTGAAAAAAAACGTGTGAAATGAAGTGGTTGATTTTTTTTAATATAAATGTGTTTCCGAATATAAAAAAACTAAAGTGAAGTAGTGAAGAGAAGTGTTTTTCTTTCAGGGCATCCACAGAACATGTTTATCTCTTTCTCTTTAGTTTATAATTATGTATATTTAATTATGTATCTTGCCACCAGGGGTTTGCGCCCAATTGTGTAGATTATTAGCAAATACAATACAATACAATGGTTTAATCTTTGTTATTTTCTCATTAATTATATTTTTGTTTCAAGAATGTATGAACCGTTAATAGTTTATTATTATTAATTATTGCTTCTAAATTTCTTAAACGAATTCATAACTCTGGTATTTATTGTGTCTAATAGAAGCAGTTATGAATAATAAAAAGGGGTTCAATATCAGTTGAGTATTTGTAATAGACTCTAATTCTTCTGCATATATATTTCCTTAGGAAGACTTGTAACGCTATTTTTTTTAGTCCAATTTTTCTTTCCTCTGTGTCTTTTGCGTAATTTTCTCCGTAATTATAACAGAAACCCCTCCCCCCAATAATATATAACTAACAAAAATTAATTTATTTTAACGTTCATCTGAACGTATAAATGTTACAGATTTCTTAATAATACAAATTTTATTAAAATATTTACAACGTGTCGTTCAATGATTTACAAGTCATCAGGTAACAAAGGTACTTATGACCTACGTTATTACGAAGTTATAAAATCAATCTAACTGATTTCTTAATAATTTATTAAAATAAATAAGACGTTTCATCCCTTGTTTGTGGCCTTCATCAGGTAAATATATTAGGTCATGGTATTAAGTACTAATTACAGTATTTATATTTCGTCTTTCTAAGTAGTTCACTAAAATAAATGTTAGAGGGAACAGGAAAAAAACGCTCTTTCAATTGAAGCTTAGAAGTGAAAGATCATTGCGACTGAATTTGAAGGATCAGATTGGGAAATTATTTCGACCGGACTGGGTATCGAACCCAGGACTTTCATTTAGATAAATACATAATTTACCAATTCCTTTACGAAATGTATAAAGATGCAGAGCAGACATTTTTTTTAGTGATAGTCTTTTCCTATTATTAAAAGTTTAATGTCGCATTAACTGCCAAGGTCTTTAGGGACAATCTATAAACATTTAACTAACAAAATGCATTTACAATTTTAATTAATTTGAAGAATTCTGAAGTATTGTTGAAAATCCATTAAATTATCAATATTTATCTGTTTTCTGCTGTAGGTTTTATCTGGGCTTTGATGCAGTTCGCTTTGTGTTGTCCACCACCGTAGGGTGTTTCCGATACTTGTTGAATTGGTCTTTTCTTGATAGTTTATATGGCGTGTTTGTGCGAAAATAGTTGATGAGTTACTGAACGGCCTTATAAATAAATAAATAAAAACAATTCTTTAACAATGCTTTAATGTATATGTTACCCGACATTTTCGGGACCTGTTAGAAACCAACTGCGAGTTGCAGTGAAGCGATCGTAAATAAATGATAGCGTACATTCATTTTTTTAGGACTGAGAAGTAAAGATCATACGCGGGCATAGATAGTTATTGTAATAAATTTTTGTTATTAAGGAAGGTTTAACTTCTTTTATATTTAGTTCTTTGTAAAGCCAAAAATTATAATATATTATTCGAAAATGTCGGATAACATATATATATATATATTAAAGTATAAATTTACATTTCGTCTTTCTAAGTTCATTAAAATAAATGTTAGAAGAACAGGAAAAAAAACGCTCTTTCAATTGAAGCTGAGAAGTGAAAGATCATTTGCGACTGAATTTGAAGGATCAGATTGGAAATTATTTCGACCGGACTGGGTATCGAACCCAGGACTTTCACTTAGATACATACGTCATTTACCAATTCCTTTACGAAATATATAAAGATGCAGAGCGGAAATTTTTTTTTTAGTGATAGTCTAATTTTATGATTATTGAAAGTTTAATGTCGCATTAAGTTTGAAATTTTGATGAAAATATGGCAAATCTTTGTAAAAAACAAAAATCCAAACCTGACCGGCTTAAACGAAATATATTAACGACTAGTTTTACAGACAGTTATTAATTAGATGAATAAGCGTCTGATATTCAAATAATTATAAGAAATGTAGTAAAGGTTGAAGCTGTCAAGGTTGGATGTTAACACATTTGCCATATTTTCATGAAAAAAAAAATTTAACACCCGAAGAAGTCACGTATGCGGTGACGAAACGTCGTTAAATCTAATTAAAAACTGTCCTTTCCTGGCTCTGTTAATATATATTTTTCAATTAATAAATTTATTTATTCGGACGGACGGACGGAGCTTCAGCACAGTAGTTATGAAATATATGTTGAAACATCATAAAAGTCAAACTCGATAAATATAATCGTTTCAAAGAAGTTGCAACGCCAAATTGTCAGTTCGGAGACTGTGAAAGGAAATTTAATATGGTTCGTTTTAGCCGTTTTTTTTAAAAATATTTAATATAAGCTGTATGAAAATATCTCTTCGGTTTTGGTTTTGAAATACAACTGTTTATTTTATTTTCAGAAATACGAATCTGTTCGTTCACATACGATTGTAATTTCCTCTCCCCCCCACCCCCTGGTGGGAAGCTTTCTATAACCAGCAAAAGCTGATCCCTTTATCTTCTTTCCTAGAATGTCTTTGAATAGACTCGTATTTCCTCCGGTTTCGATACCGTCCTTTTAGATCTATTTGTATCCGATTATATGCCGGGATATTTTACTTTCTTTAAAGACGTATCGTATTACATTCTCGTTATTCGTGGAGTCTGCAATGATTTAGAAAATCGTTTCTCTCTCTCTCTCTCTCTCTCTCTCTCTCTCCTTCCTCCTCCCCTCTATCCCTCCTCCCCTATGTATAGTAATTTTTCTATCTGTATTTTTTATTTGAAACCGCGGCCATTCTTATCGAATCCCTAATTTCAGCTGCAGAGAAGAATTAAACGCAATCGATAAATCAGCAGGTTTTTACCCAGACATGATATTGCTATTAAAGGTAATTGATTTAATATTTTATTTGTAGGAAACTAGCACAATTAGTATGAGTGAATATTGAAAGCTCATTATTCATTCTCTAACGATAGTAAGTTAATTAAACTTTCTACTTACGTCTACATAAGTTGAAACAGAAGTTGTTTTAATTAACATTATACCAAGAGAAATTTTTTTTTGTACGTTATAAACTGAATGGAGGACAGTTGGTATGCTTGTATGTGTCATACATATCTCTCTTACATATTATTTTTTTTTAGAAAGAAATGTAACTGTAAAAAAATAATTCTTACGTTTATTTTTTTTTTGAAAGAGGGAAAATAAGCTGTATTAATTTACTTATAACGAAAATTTAAGATAAAATTTACGAAAGAGAACCCATATTTTAATTATCATTTAATTATCATTGGTAAGATAAATCAAAGAAAATTAAAAATGTATCAAGATTGTGTCATTTATTACGCGACTTCATTATTATTCTACTAAATTGGTTATAAACAATACTTCAGGAACAAATTTTGGTCTAAAACGAAAATTTATTAGGGACATAAGACAAATTTACTTCACAATAGTTGATAAATTACTTTCCTAGTATTTAATTATATTTCACCTTTTTTTTATTTCGTTTATGGCTATAAATATAGATATTATATTTGAAGAATTAATCGTAACTAAAACATCTAAATGAGTTCAGTGGTGAAATATTTCCGAATTTGTT
Source organism: Eucriotettix oculatus (assembly GCA_034510155.1). Taxonomy (NCBI): domain Eukaryota; kingdom Metazoa; phylum Arthropoda; class Insecta; order Orthoptera; family Tetrigidae; genus Eucriotettix; species Eucriotettix oculatus. The sequence continues at coordinate 77,644,548 of CM067381.1, forward strand.
CTTGCACTTCTTTTCCCTGAGATTAGCGAAAAATTCGGAAATATTTCACCACTCACATACGTCGGTAGTAGACATTTTCAGTATTCATTAATAATAATAATATTATTATTTTTAGAAAAAAACTATTATAACAGGCTTAATTAACCAGTATTAACCATAGTAAAGACTTACGGTTGCTAAACTGATATAATTTTTTTTAAAAATTTTTATCAGTCAAAGGAAATACGAATCACTATTATTTTTTGTTGGAGTTTTCGACTTTTAATGGAATATAATCAGCGAACATATTTAAAACACCTTGCTTCATGATCATTCGAAACTGCATGAATAAGAAAAGGAATGTTTTTACGTGGAAATATTCAATATCAACCATCGATTGATGAAGCTGTGGTCGATTCTATTGCGATATTTTCGTCCTTTTACTTTGTCCTCTAATTCCCTTCTGCTGTCGACGTTTTATTTTTTATTTTTTGCAGACAGATCTCCATTCTTTTAATCAGTTTTTTGAGTTTAAAGTGTAGTGGGGATTGGTCAACGTCATTCACACACTTAAGCCCTTGCCAGGATTCGAAATCCGGGATCTTTGTGTGGCACGACGCATTGACGCCAGCCAATACGCCACAGAGACCGGCTCTAATGAAAATATATTGATATTTAAAAATTACTGAATGAAAAATTTAATTGTAGCATAAAATATACTTAAAAAGGGGGGGGGGAGCGGTCGGTTATAAAAATTTGATTATCATATTATAATTTATTATTACTTTTTTTATACGTGCTAGACATACTTCGTTTGCCTGTTAATAAATTTTTCTTTACTGCTTAAAACTTATATATTGTTGAAGGTTTTTTTTTAATTATGTCAAGTGATATTATTAACAACAACGCCACCCTCACTCGTAAGTAATATGAACTACAGAAAGAAAAAAAAAGCGAAATAAAACTCCTGAAGATATTAAAATTTTTAATGAAACTTCAATGAAAGGGGGGTTTTATTATTTGCGCTACAGCAGCCATGTTTCTTACTTTTATTTGCCTGTGGTGTGTTTTCCCCCCTTTCCTAATCTCTTACTTTGTGAAGTGTTTCCGTCGTCATTATTATCATTATCAGAGGAAATCGGAAGGAACTGCACATGAATGGCTGATCATCAATCTGTCAATGTCTATTCTCTTAAGCACAAGGGAGGGAGGAAGGAAGCAATTGGCCAAAACGAAGGATCCATCGCTGTCTGGTAATTGAGTGTGGCAAGATAAATTACCTTAATACCACCAACCACCTCAGGAGCTCCACAACGTTCTTTAAGTAGTGCTTCAATTTTTTTAAGTGCGTAACTTATTTTGTTTTCATTGCAATAGAAACGATTGCAGCTTCTACAAATGGAATATTTCTAAAACTAATTAATTTTCTTATTATTGCATGGGGTTTTTGATTCTTAAACACACGCAGTAAGGAAGAATATATCATATTAAATTATGACGCCATGATGGACACACATTTTTTGCTAGTCAGTTCTTTCGGAAGTTCTGAAGTTAGACGAGCGAAGGAAAAATTATTTATCGATGTTAATGAAATATAACATTGACTATTAAAAACTGCCAAGCTTAAAACTGTATGATTAACTACTACTACTAATAAATTAAAGACGGAATAAGAAAAGAAACTAATAAAAATGTGAAGTATTTCTACACTTTTCTCAATATAATTATATATGTGTGACAGTATATGTACCTCATAAAGGTATTAAACTCTTGAACCAACTACTACCACGTCTCACATCACCCAGGAACAAACCCTGTGAGGGTTGGCTACCCCCAAGCACCTCTAAGGAGGAAAGCGGAAGGGATAACAACATCTATATACATTAGTAAAATTTAAGTTATTTCAAAAATGAATTCCTTAAATTTAAGTGATAACTGCTATTTAACGATTTGGCACCGTTTAATGTCTGATTTTCAAATTTTTGTCTGTCCTTATGAGAGAGTCTGTCTCGAAAAAATTTCCAAAAAATGGCACAACAGAACAAACTCAATAAAAATTTTTTTGAGGGGGATTTAAACAGGAATAATTAGTTTTAACGTTCCATTATCGATTGTCAGAGTCAGTCTCGAAAAAATTTCCAAAAAATGGCACAACAGAACAGACTCAATAAATTTTTTTTTTGGGGGGATTTAAACAGGAATAATTAGTTTTAACGTTCCATTATCGATAGTTTGCAGGTTGCAGAAGATGTTAATATAAATTGTTTGGAAAATCCTATTACTGCCATCTAGCGCGTATCATGAACAAAAACATGCCGAGCCAAAGCCTGCTGGAGTATAAAACTCTCAGGGACTGACAGCTTAATTTTTATATGGGTTGTTTCGGAGCTTTTTATAGTATGACTGTTGGGTCTCTTCCATATAAAATTCTCTCAAATGTCGCTTTAATTTTTTATTGTAATCAAAAATGTTTGATCGCAATTAATTTGGTCAAAAATATCTCAGAAATTTTTTTAAAAATCAAAAAATATTATTTTTCTGGTTTCTCTCAAATGTCGCTTTAATTTTTTATTGTAATCAAAAATGTTTGATCGCAATTAATTTGGTCAAAAATATCTCAGAAATTTTTTAAAATCAAAAAAAATATTATTTTTTCTGGTTTTATTAAAGTACTCAAAACCCCTACTAATAAGCTACGTGTAAATTTAAATATTCAAATAGTGATTTCTGTTACATTGGCCAAACAAAGTGAACTACGAATAGATGTTTGAATCAGAATAAGCCTAATTTTAAATTGTCTACTCAGTCACCAAGCATTATGTCCGCCCGTCTCAGTCTCTGTTTGATTCTGTTGGGAAACGCTCCCGGGACCAACTGTGTCCAAATACAATGCACTCCGGGCAATAAATAATGTTGTAAACGGCGGTGACGTTTCCCGCCTACTCGGCCTTGACCCGAAACCACCCTCGCTTTTCGTCCTGCTGTACGCCAATACCAAAAAACTAAATTATTTTCGCTTTACCGCTTCAATGTAGGTAGGGGTCATGCATGAGTCACCACCACATCAGCGTTAGTTTGTGATAATGTAATGAAATGCGTTATTGGCCTGATTTTAATTTCTTCGATAGATAATAAAGGCTTACGATGTATTTCTCTCTCTCTCATCCCCGTCTTTCTCAGGACAGCTCCCGGGACCAACTGTCCAAATACAATGCACTCCGGGCAATAAATAATGTTGTAAACGGCGGTGACGTTTCCCGCCTACTCGGCCTTGACCCAAAACCACCCTCGCTTTTCGTCCTGCTGTACGCGAATACCAAAAAAACTAAATTATTTTTGCTTTACCGCTTCAATGTAGGGGTTAGTTTGTGATAATGTAACGAATGCGTTATTGGCCTGATTTTAATTTCTTCGATAAATAATAAAGACTTACGATGTATTTCTCTCTCTCTCATCCTTGTCTCTCTCAGGGACCAACTGTCCAAATACAATGCACTCCAGTCAATAAATAATGTTGTAAACGGTGACGTTTCCCGCCTACTCGGCCTTGACCCAAAACCACCCTCGCTTTTCGTCCTGCTGTACGCGAATAACAAAAAACTAAATTATTTTTGCTTTACCGCTTCAATGTAGAGGTTAGTTTGTGATAATGTAACGAATGCGTTATTGGCCTGATTTTAATTTCTTCGATAAATAATAAAGGCTTTTCTAAGGTTTATTGGCGTAACAAAGGAACAGTCGTCGGTCGGGGTTTTTTTTGGGGGGTGAAGGCCGTTTAGCTTGAAGGCTTGAAGTTTCTGAAGGATTCCCTCGGCGGCGTCTCGCGGCCCTATTAGAGGACATCGGCACGAAGCGCGAACAAATCTCGGCGCGCCGCGACGCTGACAGCCGTTCATCGCCAACAAGTGGCGGCGCGGCGTCGAGCAACAAGTTCGACGCAGACTTGGCACCCGCGCCTCAAGACAATCGTGTGCGTTCGACCTTGCCCATTCATTACTACGCTCGCCGCCGTTTAGCATCAATCCCGTCCCTTCTCCTTTAATTTAACTACTCGCACCTCCCTAAACGGGATACGAATTACCTTTTGCTGCCTGAGATTCTCTGTTTAAAACTGGAGAGATGCGAACAACTTCGTACCAAATACTAAACTTGTCTACCCTTACATCAATGTCATCCAGAACCTCCTATAGCCTCGTCTTTACAACGATATTACATTTAGCTGCTTCACAGACAATATTAATCATCTCTTAAAATGAAATACGACGTCATTACACGGTGAACTAACTGGAAACGTATGACAGTAAAATGTCCTACTTCACCACTTACTTACACTTACTTCTAGGATTATACGAGATGAAGTCAAACTTGCTGAATATTCAGCGGCAGTGACCACCAAATCCATGGATTCGACATCATAAGTATGGAGAGAGAAAAAATAATAATGGTGGCATTTTCTCTTTTCCTGCACCCTTCATGGAAAAAAGAAAACACACATTCATCTTTCTTTGCCTTTAGTATTGATATTAGACAAACAGTCACAGCATTAAACGCCGGTGATTCAGTAATTTATTCGTCTTCAATCTGATATAGGCGCGCAGTTGGTAATGCTGCGTCACCTCCGCGAGACGAGATTTTCCCCTGATTCAATTTATTTGGAAATCCAGGTATGTTCCTTATAGTACAGTTGTTTACCTCGTTCTACCTTCCACAGCCCATATTTCTAGTCTTCCTGATGCTATTAAAGGGAAGTTGCAGAATCTCCATTAGGATTCCGTTAGTTTTAAACAGTGTAATGTGTTGTGGATTGGATGATTTTAATTAGCATTTTTTTTCTTAAATAATTTCTTAAAGGAGGCCTTATTATGTCTTTTTTTGGTAAAGTAATGGTTGAATATCTAATCACTATTGAAGAAGACAAAGATTTTGTAATTTAAAACAAAAAAAAGTTATGCTTTACATTACTTAGTAACAGTCGGTATTATCGTAGAACAATCACCATAGATAGTAACACTAATGGAGAATCTTATCTTTCGATTTTGTTCCATTTCGTATCATATGAGAATTGTTAGAAAAGTGTGCAGTTATATTTTGAACTTTATAAATTTATTATAAATCCATTAAATTTAATAACTGTTAAATATGAACATGTTTATTATTCACTTTATTTATTTCTTTACCTTAATGTAGTTATTCAATTTAATCCTACGGATTTTCTTTATGGAAGTAGAAGTAATCAATCGTAAGTTTTTTTATCATGAGTCCCTTTTTTATGGAGAGAAGAGGGAGAGGAGAACATCGCAAGCGGACAACAGGCTCAAAAATGTCATCTATGAAAGAAGATAATGAAAAATGTAAAAAAGCCGATTGTGATGAAAAGAGGGAAAAGTGATTGCTTTTCGAGATGAACATCGAATGATGGAGATTACACGTTTTTATAAAGGATTCCGACAAATGAAATTAGTTTAAGAGAATCCTTTCATGGCAGTACGAATAATTTGATACCGAATTACGAATAGGCAAAGCTTGAAATGTGATTGGAAGGTTCCGCTTAAAAATTAGCAACAAAAAAAAACGATTTACTAAATCGTGGGGAGAAAAAAAATCATTTAAAGTTCAAAATATAACAGCACACTTTTCTAAAACAATTCTCGTAACTTTCTCATATGATACGAAAAGGAACAAAATCTAAGATAAGGTCCTCCATTAGTGTTACTATCTATGGTGATTGTTCTACGATAATACAGACTGATACCAAGTAATGTAAAGCATACTTTTTTTGTTTTAAATTAGAAAAAATCTTTGTCTTCTTCAATAGTGATTAGATATTCAACATAATAAGGCCTCCTTTAAGAAATTAATGACGTAATTGGTTATACATTATGTAGTGACGCGAAATCGTGGAATATTGCGGCATTCAAAAATGTGTTACAGCTATATAATTTTTTTTAATTCAAAGAAATTGGAATATTGTGGCATTCAAAAATGTGTTACAGTTATATAATTATTTTTAATTTAAAGAAATTGGAATATTGCGGCATTCAAAATGTGTTACAGTTATATAATTATTTTTAATTTAAAGAAATTGGAATATTGTGGCATTGAAAAATGTGTTACAGTTATACAATTATTTTTAATTTAAAGAAATTGGAATATCGTGGCATTCAAAAATGTGTTACAGTTATATAATTATTTTTAATTTAAAGAAATTGGAATATTGCGGCATTCAAAAATGTGTTACAGTTATATAATTATTTTTAATTTAAAGAAATTGGAATATTGCGGCATTCAAAAATGTGTTACAGTTATATAATTATTTTTAATTTAAAGAAATTGGAATATTGCGGCATTCAAAAATGTGTTACAGTTATATAATTATTTTTAATTTAAAGAAATTGGAATATTGTGGCATTCAAAAATGTGTTACAGTTATATAATTATTTTTAATTCAAAGAAATTGGAATATCGTTGCATTCAAAAATGTGTTACAGTTATATAATTATTTTTAATTCAAAGAAATTGAATATTGCGGCATTCAAAAATGTGTTACAGTTATATAATTATTTTTAATTTAAAGAAATTGGAATATTGCGGCATTCAAAAATGTGTTACAGTTATATAATTATTTTTAATTTAAAGAAATTGGAATATTGCGGCATTCAAAAATGTGTTACAGTTATATAATTATTTTTAATTTAAAAGAAATTGGAATATTGTGGCATTCAAAAATGTGTTACAGTTATATAATTATTTTTAATTTAAAGAAATTGGAATATTGTGGCATTCAAAAATGTGTTACAGTTATATAATTATTTTTAATTTAAAGAAATTGGAATATCGTGGCATTCAAAAATGTGTTACAGTTATATAATTATTTTTAATTCAAAGAAATTGGAATATTGTGGCATTCAAAAATGTGTTACAGTTATATAATTATTTTTAATTTAAAGAAATTGGAATATTGTGGCATTCAAAAATGTGTTACAGTTATATAATTATTTTTAATTCAAAGAAATTGGAATATCGTTGCATTCAAAAATGTGTTACAGTTATATAATTATTTTTAATTGAAAGAAATTGGAATATTGCGGCATTCAAAAAATGTGTTACAGTTATATAATTATTTTTAATTTAAAGAAATTATCCGCTGTTTTTTTTTCATTGCACAATTTTTGAAATCAATAAATCATCGTTACTTTAAAAGTGTTACATATGAAAAGCAGCGGGGGGGTGGGGGGAAACCCCAAAAACATATCCCTCTGCTCTTATGCGTACCACCAAACTTTGTGTTTGGACTAATTACGTTTGCAAAAATTGCAGACAAATACTTTAAAGTGTTATAATAATAATGATAATTATTTTTTTTGTTAAATATGTCATTGTAATGATCCATTTTTAAAGGCACCTGATTAGGGCGTGTGAAGAATGTGATTTAGGGAATTGATAGGTGATGCCAGGAAATAGAGGGATGTTGAATCGGTCCTTTGGACGTCGACTCGGGTAAAGCTCAGTGGTTAGAACACCCACCCGGAAAAATATAGAGGTCTGGTGTTCGACAGTTTTCCATTCTTGTCTTTCTTCTGAAAGCGCCTGAAAGTGTTCTAGTCGAAACTGATCAAGTTTTTTTAAAATATAATTATTTCCAATACTTTAGGTTAGTAAAATCTATTTTTTATTTGTCAATATACAAGGTTTGTTCAGTTATAGAATTTTTTGGTCGATATGTGTTTAGTAATAATTTTGTCAGGTTTTTTTTTTCGTTTCGTTCTGTAATTCAGTTCTTTATTGGTCTTTGGTTTCGTGGAAGACATCTGAAACTTGTTCGTATTCTTGGACAGCAGAATCAGTGGTTCTCCGGTCTCCAATTATCAGGGTTTGACGTTTGAGGACGATGGCGGAGTAAGATGGATTGGCCATATTGATTATCGGTGCGAGTACCGTGCCACCACGCCCTCTGTGTGTGTTCCAGGACACGTCGTTGTTCCCTCTTCCCTGATCCCATTACGTACCAGTGTGAGTCCCAACATTATGACCGTTGCTGTGCCTCTTACCAACTCCTCCTCTCTCTCTCCTCCTCAAGGCGTCCCAAAGTTCTTAACATGTTACGTCACAGAAAGACTAAGTCTATATCTATATGAAATATAACTTTCGGTGAACATTCACCTGAAGACTGGGCACGCTTCTGACGTATTTCCGTCGGGTTCTTTGGACTCGATCCCTTGAATATCTTCTTTTCAGTTTCGTCACAGTATTTGTCTTCTCAACACTACTCTTATTCTTCCAAATGCACGTGTTTCAACTTAGTTTTGACGCTATAGATTCATACTTATTCTCAACTATTGTAAGTTCTAAACGTCATTAGGATAGAACTTAAAATTTATGTATGTATTTATTAAATATACAAATGGAGTGGCAGATGCCCGCCCCCCAGCGCCCCTGGTGGCAGATACATAGAACTTAAACAATAATTAATAAACTGGGTCGTAAGGGACCCATATTTAATCCTATAGTTGAATGTATAATTATATTCAATATAAATAACAAAGTGTGGAATCATATTATTAGAAATGTGAATTTTTTTTAAAAAAAGAATAGTATTGTTTTCTCTGAAAATAAAAACTGGAAATATATTTCACTGTAGTGTATATTTTTTTTAGAGATTTGGCAGCACTGATGACGTCACTGATCACTGCACTACACTAAACTTAGATTGAGTCTGAAATTTTCGTTTCTGTTAGAGGAAGTTCTCCTAAAACACTCCTGCAGGGGCAGATTGTTCCACCAGTCATTATTAATTGTCCTATTTTAGGAATGAGTATTTTCTTCCAACGTCTCTGTGTTTTTTTTGGGTTCCTTGCTTGTAATTTAAACAGGTTGATCACTCCTCCTCATTCTATCTCGGATTCCGCTGCCAAAGTGGTTTTTGACCTGCAAAGAAAGCTCTGTAGAAGATGTGTAGTAGCCTAGCTGTTTCTCTTCTTGTCTGTAGCGTGTCTGTCCCTTCCACACCTAGTCTAGCCCTAGTCGCCCTTTACCTTTTCGTTCCCATCCACATGCCCAGGTCCTATTTGTACGAATTTGTACTGTTACATTAACTTCTGAATTCGATTGGTTGGACAGCGGCACAAATTAAAACTTAATCATTTTTTGTTTTGTTTTCATGCGGACTCTGCCCCAGCATTGAAACCTATTTACTTTTGAATTAATCAGTTCGAACGAGGTAGCAGGAGCACAAAAGATGAAACTCGCTCCGGCTTGCCCCCTCCGAGCCTAATTGAGGGGCCACCACTCAGGAAAACATAAAAAATAAATTCATAATATTGTAATCGAACTATAAGAAAATATACTTATTTTTTTATGTAGACCACCTGAGGAGGTTCCAAGCAATGGAACGAAACGTAGTGATGTAATTTAATTAATAAACAATTTTTTTTTTAAATTCTGACAAATTTTTGGCCGGTAAATTTTTCACCTCTATTAAATAGAAATAAGTTATGGTACTTTACGAATGGAGAATAAAAGAGCTTTCTTTCGACGTCAGTTAAAAGTGACACGCTGGAGGATTTTTTTTCTTTTTTCTTCTTTTACAGAAGGAGTCCTGCTTAGTGTAGTAAGACTTCTGGAAGTCTGAGAAAGCCGTCCTTTCACACGTTTCAATGACAGTAATACCACATAAAGGTGAAATAAGCCATAGAAAACTAACTTTTGTATGCATAATGCCGGAAACTTTAAATCTTATGGAAAAATATTTATGTTGCATGAAGTAAAAGAACAACAACGCAAGGCTGACAATAAAACGCAGAGATTTTAATTAACAGATCGTGGTTCACGAATTTTCACTAAAGGAAGGCGCCAATGAGATTATTAAGATTTTAAGATAGGTGTTTTTTTTTTGGTGACAGTGTAACGGAGCCGCGAGGGATTTCCCCGCTAAATGGACGCAATAAATACCCCACCCCACGGAGTTAGTTATTGTGGTGCCTTAATGGGCGGAAGTTTGGTGTCGGGTGTAATCTGCAGCAAAACCCAAGCGGTTGCTTCTTCCAGCATGTATGTAGGAGGGAAACTCCTGCCGGCTGCTCTCTAGATGCTATCTGAGGTAATTAATACTGGTGCTGTTGTTGCTCTTATCTTTGCGCTGAATGCCGCCGGCTCTGCCCTCTACCTGTCGCAACCCAAACAGCTGCTCTACCGCACGCAACTCGAATAATCGAGATCGACTTTCCCTCAATCCAAACATGTTTAACATTCGGATGAATGGCTTCAGAGAGAGGGAGAAAAAAAATAAAAACAGAAAGGAGCGGTGAAAGGATCACTGACATGTAAAAGGCAGCCGAAAGCAAACGCAAAAAAATATATATAAACCGTCCTAATTTTTCCAACGGAACTGGCTGCATTGGATTTCATAAACTATTGAACTCTACACCGTCTGTTGTGGCAAACGGGAATACGGCGCAAAAGATATAGCGAGTTATGAATAGTAAACCAGCGAGTAGTTTACACAGCGACGATGACGCTCATTCGCATGTAGAGATACCGGCTAGCTACTCGCGAACACTTCCTCCCTCTATCGATCTTCAGGTTAACATTGGCTGAATTATTCTGATAATAATAAAATCGTGACAGGGAGCAGCAATGTTGTCTTTGAAAATAAATATCTGTGGTGGCAAACGGGAATACGGCGCAAAAGATATAGATATAGCGAGTTATGAATAGTAAACCAGCGAGTAGTTTACACAGCGACGATGACGCTCATTCGCATGTAGATATACCGGCTAGCTACTCGCGAACACTTCCTCCCTCTATTGATCTTCAGGTTAACATTACCTGAATTATTCTGATAATAATAAAATCGTGACAGGGAGCCACGTTGTCTTTGAAAATAAATATGTGTGATGCCCATAGTCAAAAGTCAAAATAAATAAGAATTTAATTTAAAATTTTCAGTTCTTTCTACAAATAAAATAATAAATTACATAGTTACAAGTGGAAATAAATAACAATAAATAAATACAATTAAAATGTCATTGTAATTTCGTGTTACTACTATTTTGAATAAATTAATTCACCCCCAACCAATAATATTAAAAACTTAATTTAAAATGTTGAAAAATATAATTAAATTAATTAATTAGGTTGTTTGCTAAATGCGGCGTTAGGGTAACGTTTAAATAAATAATAACTTAAAAAAATTTTGCTAACAATTCTCAAGTTTTTATAAATAAACATGGTAAACACAATTCTGAGTGTTTGTATTGGCAGAAGTCGTTACATGACGTAAGCTTCAAACGAAAATTACAATTTCAAACAACCTTCATATTCTGTGTGTAACTAAACACACAAACATATATTTAACAAATCACAGGATTGATTGGAGTAGTGTAAATATTTTAGTTGCAGAAAGCAATTAATATTCTCGATTTATGAGCGAAACGTTTCGTATGCAATCAAATATAAATTCTATAAATGTAAAAAAAAAATCTTACTCAAAATTTAAATTCAAAATATTACTTTGTAATTTGATGTTTTAATTGTTACTTCTTGAAACTTTGAAATTCTTTCAGTTTAAGAAACACTTTGTTACAACTATACAAGTTTAGTGAACTTTGTGTTTGGCAATTTTTTGCTCATGTTGGTCCTGGATGTATGTTGCAGTGGTTACACGAAACTCTAAATTGAACTAAATTGTAAGTAATTACAACATACTGTAACGAAACTCTCCTTTTCGCTGCCGTAATTTAGTTGAGAACTCTCGGGCTGCCACGTGGCAGGCAGGGATTAACATAAAAAAAACCTACACTACAGTACAAAAATAAACAAAGGATAATTCACGTGAAGAAAAGAAAGAGAAAAAATCTTTTAAAAGTTCGTAGAAACTAATACAAAGCAGGCATCGCTCTTCCCTGCTCTCCAGATGGTCAAGCTCTTGCCACACGCTGGCTCCCCTCCACTTTTCATCCTACATCACGCCGCGGGGTACCTCGGTTTTCGGCCGCCAGAGCGCTCGCTACCCCCCCGTAAAATATCATGACAATGGGGCTAGAGAATCCGAGGTTCGTAGGACAGATGGGCGGATGTGACGCGAGTGTAACGTCACAATCACAAGTTTATTTATTTTTATTAATTTATATTCAACTATATACATATATGTAATTTTATTAATTTTTTTTGTAGAATTAACTGAAGACGTCCTGAATGTATAGGAATGTAAGGTCTTAATTTAAATTAAATTACTCTATTTCTGACTTTTTGGCTATTCATTCTATTTCATTTAGACTATATTTTATTAATTTTACGCTATCCGTGTCGCAAATGGTTGGTAACATTTTGATTAAGTCTCAAAATAATCAAATGGATGTTTTTGATCAAATTCGTGTTTCCAATATATATTGTAGCGGATTCCGCGTTCCTCCGTATTCGAGGATTTCTCAATTCCTTTAGGGCGCCAGGTATTTTTCATAAAAAATACCAAAATTGATTTTAATAGTTTTTAATCTCCAATCAGAGCACGAGAAAAAATTATATCTGCATGGATGGCCGTGGTCATTCTCTCTCTCTCTCTCTCTCTCTCTCTCTCTCTCTCGTCGTCCCGCCGACACAACCTGCTCCTTCCACTACCCCATGACGACTCCCTAAAGTCTCGCCAGACCACATTGTTGGCCCGGGTTGCGTCAGTTCCTCAACAATTGCAACTCGCAAGCTGGCCTGCATTGTTAAGTGTAGTTTTTCATGTTACAATATATACAAATAAATCAAGGACACTATTTAGATTTATATTATTTCAGCACTAAATTTTAATTCTCTCTCAGGTGTTCCGGTTCAGAAACTTTACAAACTTCCCTGATATGTACGTATGTATGGGGGGGGGGGTCGAAGACCTTCGGCATACCAGGGTAAGAGTTGTTCGCTGACCCCATTGGGCCAGTCGGCCAACTGCCTCTCAATACTGATCAAGGCACGCATGGAGGAGACGGATTTGTTGCGTTCCTCCCACCACAGCAATCCAGCAATCTCTCCCCCGTCGTCATCAGGAATAGTACCCCACTAGCCCCCGGCCTACCTGATGCAGGTTTTCTAGAGTTTTCCCCCTGCATCACCTTTAGGGGGAAACACCGCGTGCAGGGTAGGATCCTTACACTATAGCCTGGGGGGTGCCTTAGTCAACCCTTGCTGGGCTACCTTTCCTCTACCTTCCGCATCCCCCCTTTTTCAAGTCCCTTCCTATGCTATTAAAGGGGAGTTGCCTGCTCCAGGATCACCCTCATGTAGCCTGTTACATCCCCCCTTTCTCAAGTCCCTATGCTATTAAAGGGGAGTTGCCTGCTCCAGGATAACCTTCATGTAGCGTGTTACCCACCCAAAAAAAATTCATGTCTATCTCGCCCTACCTTCCACATCCCCCTATTCAAATCCTTTCCTATCCTATTGAATGGTAGTTGTCTGGTTCAGGATCACCCTAATACACCTAGTAGGATATTGGGAACCCTAGTTAACCATTTGCTGCCATACTTTTCCTTTTTTTTTTCAAATCCCTTCCTATGATATTAAATGGGAGTATCGATGACGAGGAGGAGGAGCCTCTTGTATCCTATCACGTCGTTAAAAACAATTTCCATGTTAGGTTTTCCCTTGGAACTGCATATTTGTAGATTGAGAATAATATTATTGAGAATGAATATAATAATTAAATTTAATAATTAAGTTATATATTATAATAAATAGTTGATTCCCAGGTAGAAGCCGGAACGTTGGGTCCTAGTATTTTTATTTTATTTCGCCCCGGATTAGGTCCAGATACATGAACCCCCTTCAAAAAAAAGAGGAGGATTTGACTGGCATAATCCCAGAATGACAGGATTTGAACAGAGCAGAGCAGATGGATAGAGAATCTAACGCCCATGGAATATTCAATTTCCATTCAAGGCGGAAATCGACATTTTGTACAATGACTCGGTAATCAAACAACTGCGGGGAGTTCATCGGATCTCAGTTATTATTTTCACGTCACCTCATCTTGTACGTCACCGACTTGTTTCCTTTTATTTTTACGCCATGTTTGTTGCTCGCTCGCTCGGACGTAACTCGCGTGTAATTTAAACATTTTGAAAAGAAAGATTATTTTACATGCATTTAGATTAATCTTTCAGCAATTTATCGATAGTTTTCAACGTTAATTTCAAAGATATCGATCAGGCATTGTATTCAAATATAATTAATGATTATGAAAAAGAGGCTAAACTTTTACACGTAATTGTATATTACCGATATTCGACTCTGAATCCAAAAAAAAAGAATGAAGATGCAATAGCAAACTAAGTGACAAGGATGAAAAAACTAAATTTAAACATTATTATTACACGTTACTACCTGAAACAGCTAAAATAATGAACTAAAAAACAATAAATTTTCTTACATTAAGTAAAATAAATAAAAATATGGCCAAAAATATAAGCAAAAAATTTAATTAAAATATAGTTATATATATATATATAACGTTCCATCCATTTTTGTAGACTTCAGATAAATTTTTTTAAGGCATAAAATTAATTAGATTTGTGAGTAACCGTCGGTGACACACCAAAATAAAAATTTAATTAGTTCGATCCATTTAAAAAAAAATTACCCCGAAGAAGTCCTCAAAGGTGGATGAAACGTTATATTAAATAAATGTTAATTAAATTATTTTTCCGAACTAATAGAACGTTTCTGTTCTTAAAAGTAACCTCATCGGTTATATAATAACATTTCCATCAGTCTGTCTATGTAAAGAAGTAGATTACACATCACTAAATTATTATTCTAAGATATTCAAAGAATCCCTTTTATCATAAAAGAAAAAAATTAAGGTGTGTGTCCCCCAACTACTTGCAATATATTCTACTCAAATTATTTACATTCTTCTTGTAAAATTTGACATTTTGCCAGTCAAAATCATACTTAGTATGACATGAAAAATGTTATTAAAATTTTAAATGTTGAATTTTCAATTATTTTAATTTTCATTAAAGCTAGTAATTAAAGAGCGTTTAGTTTGGCTGATACAACAAGCTTTGTAATATGAAAAATGCTCATGTTATCAGTTTTAATAATAATTTAATTAAGATCGTGTGTGAGAACATTTTTTTTCTTTTTTTATCGTATAAAACATTTATAGTGCAATCAGTTTACTTTAACCTCAGTTTTTTTTAAGATTGATATATATATATATATTGTTGATTATACTACAAGTCATTAAAGAAACATTTTTTTTATAATTCAGGTCTCATATACAGCCTTTTTTTTATAATTAACATACATCTGATGACACAAAGTAAGGGTCAAAACGTCGTGATTATTTATTTAATTGTGTTAAATGGTTTTGGTTCATTTATTAAAATTTTCTTCTGAGGAAGTCGAAAAATTAGGGCAGGAACGTTGTGATTTTTTATTCCTCTTGGATTGTTATATAATTAATATACATCTGATGAAACCAAGTAGGGGTCAAAACGTCGTGATTATTTATTTAATTGTGTTAAATGGTTTTGGTTCATTTATTAAAATTTTCTTCTGAGGAAGTCGAAAAATTAGGTCAGGAACGTTGTGATTATATATTCCAGTTGGTTTGTTACATATTTAATATACATATGTTTGAAACAAAGTAAGGGTCAAAACGTCGTGATTATTTATTTAATTGTGTTAAATGCTTTTGGTTCATTTATTAAAATTTTCTTCTGAGGAAGTCGAAAAATTAGGGCAGGAACGTTGTGATTGTATATATTCCACTTGGATTGTCAATCATTAAAAATTTCTTCTGATTTATAGACAGATTTACTATTTTTGTGATAATAACGTGAAAGATTTTTTTTTGAATCGATGAAATATATATAGCCTACAAAGTTTTTTAAAAATCTTGAACTACTATTTTTTTTTTAAAAAAAGAATAAAGTAAGGAAAGTATAAGGAAAACCTTATTGACACAAGTTCAATTACATTGATTTGATTTATTGTTTCCGGTTCTCGTATGTTTAGGGAGTGGACCAAAGCGTTTACATCGGTTACATGCATAACTAAATAGTAATTATAGTAATAATAAATATTTTTTTTAAAAGCATAAAGAAAAAAAAATGAAATTATGATTTGGATGCTCACGTATGTAACATTAATGCGTGATTGAGGAAGAACGTATATAAACTTGAGAAAAATATTATATTATACTCATATATAATACACAGATTTATAAATAAAATTTAAATTTAAAGAATGGAAAAATAATTTATTCAAATATAAAATTAATAAGGCTGAAAAAAAAATTCATAAATACTTGAGGCACTCCGATATTTACTCAAACGAAAAAAAAATACACGTTAGAGCACGTAAATGAAAACATTTATAAATATCGCGATTTAATAGCGTAATTTGAGCTTTGTGCGCACACATTTGAGACACGTTGCGGATATCGTAGTAATTGGGTTATGTGAAGAAGTAATGTTCCTAAACTGCTCGCGAACGTTTACAAAATGTGCCTTGAATTTTGATGCAGTTCCTCCTCCGCTCCTCCTCCTTCCTCCTCCTCCTCCTCCTCCTCCTTCCTCCTCCTTCCTCCTCCATCGTCCTTTGCGGAGGAGAAGAAGCAGCGAGATGGCAGGATTATTATTTCTCGTAAATTTTTCGCGTAACTTAATTAATGTCGTGCCATGCACCTTAAATTTTATCATCCAACTTGGTCATTAATTTGGGACGGATTTCAGAAATACGCTCGTATTTAGAAAATTAATCCAAGAATTGTGGTGATGGGGAAACATGTTTCAATTTATAAATGTATAATCCCGTAAAATACTTATAGGCGGGGAGGGGAGGAAAAAATAAAGGGGTAAATTGGTATGTTAATCACTGTTCACGAAAATTAATCGTTAGGGGTAATTACGAAATAATTTTTTTTAAAAACTGATAAATTGTGACAAATTCGTATTCAGTTTGTAAAAAAAAATCTGTATTAACATATAATTTCATATGAGCCGTATGTCATTTTAATAGTTATATATATAAGATAGGAAATGACATTGTCATGTTTATTAAAACAATTAATGGGGAAAGGACAGACAGAGAGATAGAAAGAAGATGACTTACCTGAGGTTCATAGATGGTAGACACCTTCTAAGTGAGGTTTAGAGAACTTGAATTTTCGGAGGCACCTTCCCTCCCCCCCTTCATCAGAAAGTTAGGAAGACATTTCCAGTGATCGGAAATGTCTTCCCTATACTTTAGGAAAGTGAAATATTGTCAAGATTCCCCCTTATGTGTCCTAGAAGTTTTTAACAATGCAGTATTTGTTCCTGGGTCGTAAGTAACACCTGTGTACAAAGTTTGGTAGTAATTGTTTCAATGCGTTTAATATTATACGCGGAACCGTTTCATTCCTTTCTCCGCAACTCCTAGGAGCTGAACTACAACTTAACCGGCATGGCATATGCTATGGTGTCATTAGGGGCTGAAATTAGGTATTAACCGCTTCAAGAATCTAACCAACCTCGAAACGTACATTAGACGCTAATATTTACCGATTTATTATTTTTTTTAAAATTTATTCTTTCAACCAACCCTTATACAATCAGTATTTGTTCCTGGGTCGTAAGTAACACCTGTACAAAGTTTGGTAGTAATTGTTCAATGCGTTTAATATTATACGCGGAACTGTTTCATTCCTTTCTCCGCAACTCCTAGGAGCTGAACTACAACTTAACCGGCATGGCATATGCTATGGTGTCATTAGGGGCTGAAATTAGGTATTAACCGCTTCAAGAATCTAACCAACCTCGAAACGTACATTAGACGCTAATATTTACCGATTTATTATTATTTTTAAAAAATGCATTCTTTCAACCAACCCATATACAATCAGTGTTTGTTCCTGGGTCGTAAGTAACACCTGTACAAAGTTTGGTAGTAATTGTTCAATGCGTTTAATATTATACGCGGAACTGTTTCATCCCTTTCTCCGCATCTCCTAGGAGCTGAACTACAACTTAACCGGCATGGCATATGCTATGGTGTCATTAGGGGCTGAAATTAGGTATTAACCGCTTCAAGAATCTAACCAACCTCGAAACGTACATTAGACGCTAATATTTACCGATTTATTATTATTATTTTAAAAAAAAATGCATTCTTTCAACCAACCCTTATACAATGCAGTATTTGTTCCTGGGTCGTAAGTAACACCTGTGTACAAAGTTTGGTAGTAATTGTTTCAATGCGTTTAATATTATACGCGGAACCGTTTCATTCCTTTCACCGCAACTCCTAGGAGCTGAACTACAACTTAACCGGCATGGCATATGCTATGGTGTCATTAGGGGCTGAAATTAGGTATTAACCGCTTCAAGAATCTAACCAACCTCGAAACGTACATTAGACGCTAATATTTACCGATTTATTATTATTATTATTTTTTTAAAAAATGCATTCTTTCAACCAACCCTTGTACAATCAGTGTTTGTTTCTGGATTGTATTTAACATGTGTGTCTGAAAAAAATAAGTTTTTAATTGCCCCGCGAGTTTTAACTGGTATCAATTATAAACAAACATGAAAAGAAACATGCATCCTTTTTATTTCTAATCTATTTTTTGAAACGCTCACGGACGTTCCGCTACATCTTAAATTTGGTTATTTTTTTCATTCGAAAACAAAATGACAGGGAAAAATTATAATCAAGTGCGAGGCTCGCTCTATGATTGCATTTAATAAGAAAACAAATATTTTTTTTAAAAATTATTATAATCGGTGTGTATGAATTCCTCTCGAGTTTCCAACCGGGTCAAAGATTTTAACAGTGACGTTTCGATGGCTTGCTCTGCCATCATCTTCAGTCTGAAGATTGGAAACTCGAGAGGAATTCATACATGTCATTCACCGGGATAGACCTCGTACTTTATTATAATCGGTGTTAAAAGAGAAAGAGTCGATCTTGGACGTTTAAATATTTGAATACAATACAAGGTTGCTGTTGAAATTCGTGACAAATGAGTCCATTAATCCGAACGTACGACGCAGTGACGTCAGTACGCACACGTCGTTGAATGATCTTAGGACGATACACAAAGCTCCAAAATAATTTTTCCAGCGACATTTGAAAGACCTCCTGAAACAGTCATTCTCCATGAAACGTGTCGCATTTCACAGTTTTAAATATGGCCGGGTCCCAAGTACAAACGGTATCCATTAATAAATTAAGAAACGTGTAATCGGAGGAACAGAGCTTACATTAATGACGGAATTTTGTAAAAAAAAAAGAAGTCGTTTTCGTCTGGGACATTAGCGTTAAAGTAGCAATTACCTTGAAAGGGTCTTTGAAGCTCCCAACCCACCGAAGAATATAATTTAAGCGGACATTTATTTTCATTAGCGACGCCATTTTCATTAGTTATAGAGACATAATGAAGAAAAAAAACCACCCCAGGCATCATCTGCTTACTATCACAGGTATTGCATTACTTGTCACGTTCGCGTTACTTATTTATATAACAGGAAATAAATTGCATTCAACTACAGGACCTGTTATGTGGTGAGTAAAACAGGACTAACATAGGACTAACTGGTAATGGTTTAACTCTAGGAAGCTCCACAATTCCTACGACTGACTATTTTTAAATGAAGTCGTAACTTAACAACGATAATTATTTAAAAGCAAGACGTTTCAGTTTTGATTTAATTTTTTTATATTATTAGAAATTTCCCTTTTTAAACGAAAATAATATCACTCTTTAATCCTTTTTCCTTGGGAACCTCTCCTCTCAGTGTAACAAATTTGATACATACAAATGTAAATTCACGAAGAGTGTGTGTGTGTGTGATTTTTTATTTTATTAAATTGGTATTACTTCCGCTGTTGCCCAGGTATTTATCAAATAATCGAAAACTATACAAATAAATCGCAAAATGTTAAAATTTTTACCTACAATAGTAGCTACAAAATACGATTAAAAATAGAATCTTACTGTTATAAAAATTATTTAACAATTGAGTAATGTTTTACAATTTACATGCAATATTTAGAATTTTAATTTTTCAATGATTTTATTATTCTTCCAATGATCAGCCCAAAGCAACTTAAATTTCCTTCAATTTATAAAAAACTCATATTTTAAACGTTGGTAAGACATTATTATTATTCTATTAAATTATTTAAAAGCAAGACGTTTCAGTTTTATGAAGCTAATTGATTTAATTTTTTATATTATTAGAAATTTTCCCTTTAAACGAAAATACGCTTAAACTATTAATTGTAATATTTAAATTTAGTGCATGTCAGATAATCGAAAAACTATACAAATAAATCGCAAAATGTCAAAATTTTTACCCACAAAATACGATTAAAAATAGAATCTTACTGTTATAAAAATTATTTAACAATTGAGTAATGTTTTACAATTTACATGCAATATTTAGAATTTTAATTTTTCAATTATTTTATTATTTTCCTTCAATTTATAAAAAAACTCATTTTTTAAACGTTGGTAAGACATTATTATTATTCTATTAAATTATTTAAAAGCAAGACGTTTCAGTTTTTATGAAGCTCATTGATTTAATTTTTTATATTATTAGAAATTTTCCCTTTAAAACGAAAATACGCTTAAACTATTAATTGTAATATTTAAATTTAGTGCTTGTCAAATAATCGAAAAACTATACAAATAAATCGCAAAATGTCAAATTTTTTACCTACCATAGTAGCTACAAAATACGATTAAAAATAGAATATTACAGTTATAAAAATTATTTAACAATAAACTAATGTTTTACAATTTACATGCAATATTTAGAATTTTAATTTTTCAATTACTTTATTATTTTCCTTCAATTTTTATAAAAACTCATATTTTAAACGTCGGTAAGACATTATTATTCTATTAAATAGGTTCCATTGAATTGTATTATTTAAATTTTAATTTTTAATGTATGACGTATCCATCCTATTTCCTCAATCGAGGATTAATGGAAACAACAATCTAAATCTAAATTCAATAGATGATGTTGTTATGACGGACCCCCGCTCCCTCCGATGCAAT
>CM067381.1:77665672-77793511 GCA_034510155.1 Eucriotettix oculatus
CCACCCCACCCACCCCCACCCCCCCCCACCCCACCCCCACCCCCACCCCCCACCCCCCCCCCCACACCACACCCCACCCCCCACCAAACACCCACACCCCCCCACCCCCCACCACCCACCCCCCCCCACACCCCCCCCCCCCCCCCCACCCCCACCCCCACCCCACCCCCCACACCTCCCCCCCCACCCCCCCCCCCCCCCACCCAACCACCCCCTCCCACACCACCCCCAACCCACCCCCCCCCCCACCCACCCCCCCACCCCACCCCCCCACACCACCACCCCCCCACACTCCCCCACCCCTCACCCCACCCCACACACCCCACCCCACCCAACACACACCACACACCACCCTCCCCCACACAAACCCTACCACCCACCACTACCCACAACATACACCCCACCCCACAGACACCCCCAACCCCAAAACCCCATCCCAAAAAATCCAAAAACAAATGTAACCAACAAAAAACATAAAAAACCCCCACGAGTCACCGCACACATCCCCTACACAAACCAACACATAAAATAAAAAAACTCATATTTTTAAACGTCGGTAAGACATTATTATTCTATTAAATAGGTTCCATTGAATTGTATTATTTAAATTTTTAATGTATGACGTATCCATCCTATTTCCTCAATCGAGGATTAATGGAAACAACAATAAATCTAAATTCAATAGATGATGTTGTTATGACGGACCCCCGCTCCCTCCGATGCAATGACCCCACGAGTTCAGCAGCTCGGAGAATTCAGTTTAACGAAATTATTTGATTAAAATTAGATAAAGTAACCTCCTAATAGTTTATTATTGTTCTACTGACGCTGACGGGACGCTCGCTACCTGTCGCACTTTCCGGAGTCGAACACTCCTCGGCGATTAAACGGTCGCATCAGACACCATACCAAGTTCTTTTAATTTATTTCACAACTCTCTCTATTTACACAGGTCGTGTCTTGAAAGATCTTTTAACCGTTTCTCCAGCCTCCTCTGTCACCATTTTCCGATTGAATGGATAGTTCTCCACCTCATCCCATGTCACTAAGCTCCACGCTTTCGTCCGCTTTAGATACTCCATTATATAATTACTGGAATTGGCTGTAATTATTAATAATCTATGCTGAATAAGTGGATATTAAAATTAATTTCAGCTCAGATTAAACTATGAGGTCTTTGACAACCTTCGGAGGAAGGTTATGAAGCGAAGCAGGCTAATAGGAGCTGAGAGGGAAGCTGCAGCAGAAGGCAGATCTTCTTGTCGAGAGAATGGGTTCTGCTTGCTTGCTACGGCCCGAGTGTTATGGCTCCTCGGAGACGCCGCCGCGCAAACATTAGATACAATCCCTCCTACATTCACATCTGACAATCGTTTACTTTATTTCACTCCGAAATATCACTTCAAACGCTACAAAAATTTATAGGGAAGCAGATAGAACCTCCTGGAGCGCGGAACACTTGCCCTAGACAAAGATTTTAGAAACGAAGATATTCATATCTACCCCGCCATCTCGTTCCTATCATTGGGAACCTCCTAAGGTGTAATCATATAAGAATAAATATTTTTTTTTGCACGTTACGACAGTATAATTTAGTGTCTCTAAACACATATATAATAAATCACTTCTTGGTAAAAATAGTCATGATAGTTTAAAAGGCTCTACAGTAACTCAGTCACACTCTAGATGAGAGAAGCTCTAAGATGGACACTTTTCTTTGGTTATTTATTTTAAAATGAAGTTGTAACTGATGAGGGGGTGGGGGGTATTAATTAAATGAATTTAATAATTGAGTTTAAATATATACATTTATTAATTGTAAACACAATAATTTTTAATATGGGTAGTGCGTAGATATATATTAAGTTCAAAATAATTATTTAAAAATGGGATTATATTAAAGATCTCAGGGTATTAATGGTTTTGGGTGTTGACCCACACGTGTTGTAGCAGATCTACTGTTCGTTGACGAACCTGAGTTGTCTTCATAGGAGGCGTCTGTCTCGCTGTAATTTCCGTGTTGTGGAACTTGAAGCGGCCGGTCGACAAAGTCGTGCTGCTGCCGGAATTGAGGAAACTCCGCTTTTTCCTCTTTCTTCCCTTGTTGTTAAGACCTTTCTTCCCTGCTTCCTGGACTGATCAAAGCATGGTCTCCGCTGCCACCTCACCTCACCAATCTCCTCTCTCCACCACTCTGCTGCCAATCTCCTTTCACCACCACCTTGTATCACCAGCCAAAAATCTCTTTCTCCACCACTCTCCTTCAATATCCTCTCGCCATCCCCTGCAAACATCTGTCAAATCTGTCTCAAATTGTCTATTATCTAATTCTTTCCTATGCTAGTTGCATGTTTCAGGATCTCTCACCCTCATGTAACCTGTTAACCAAAAAGAAAAACATTTTTTTCTCTTGTGATTTCATCCGAGCAGCCATGAAATTTTCTTGCTTTGCATTGCAGTCATCTTCCCAGAGCCTCTATTTGAGGCCAAAGCAGGTCCAATGCTGGAAACATACAGAAATTATAACACGTAGTGTGCGTTTTAACTTCCCGTTCCATTTTCGGGTTAATTTTGGGATATCGTATTTCAAAATTTATAAAAGTTAACTATTGGATATATTATGAATATATATGTAATGAAAAATAAATTATTTTAATTTGTATGTTTTTTTAATCCTTTATACAACATTAATCAAAGATAAACGTATATTCAGTTGTAATAAAAATATATATACGTAAGAGTCGACACATAAAGGGTTTAAATGGCATCATTGCACATACTGCATATAATAGTAAATATACACGAAGACTTCAAAGTAATTTCGTAATTTTCTGTAGTATTCTTCTAATAATTTTCGATACATATTTTTTTTGTCCAAATTAGGGTTATAGTTGCGTAAATTAGAGAATATCCGGTCATGAACCGTTTTACGAGTACGGAAAACGAAGAAATTCGCGGGAAAAAAAAGAACGCGTGCATATTTGAGATTCTTTTCCCAGAATTTGCATCTGCAGAATAATTCACGGTGGCCGACAGCCCGGGTGTGTTGTTATAAGGCTTGCGAATAATTCAGGCCGGTCCTCCTGGGATACGAGGACCTGTGTCTGTGTCTTGTAGCAGTTTCATAACCAGAGTGCGTTCGCTGCTCTGCTCCGCGTTATTACGACAGCATGGAGGAGGAGAAGAAGAAGAAGGCTCACAATATAACTCACCCCCGGCCACCACCATTGTTCTCCAGTCCGGACACAACAAGCAGCTGCTGGCTGGCTTATTGGCAGCCCTGTGTGCCATGAATTCCTACATTTCCCGGGGAAGCAGCTCTTGGCCCTGGTCAAACTTGCTCGGGACTTGGCGAATTAACACACACAACACACACTCTACACGGAGAACAAGGATTTCAGTACAACGGAAGAGACAATTATAGACCCCACAGAGATGTTTAGCTAACTAGTTCCTTAATATAAATTCCCACCTCCCGATGACTACATTAGATTATTTGTTTTAAAATATAAAGCGGCGCTAGAGGAATGGTATTATCAATATTTCAACAGTTTTTAATATATGGGTGGTGCGAAACGAGGACTGTAAGAGTTGCAGAAAGTAAAAAAAATAGAAGCTTTTGTAATTTTGCTGCTGTAGGAGAACGCTGAAAATCAGACGAGTGGACAGAATCATTAACGAGGAAGAATCTAAGCACAATAGCGAACAAGGTTGAGGTTGACCATGAGAAATGAGGTTCTTGTAGTGTGTGTGTGGGGGTCATAGCAGAAGAAGGATATATGTATATATATTGTAACATGAAAAGTTACACGCAACAATGCAGGCCAGCTTGCGAGTTGCAATTGTCGCAACTCGGGCCAACAATGGAGTCTGGCGAGACTTTAGGGGAGTCGTCATGGGGTAGTGAAAGGAGAAGGATGTGTCGGCAGAAAGACCACGCCCTGTAGTGATAATTTTTCTCATGTTCTGAAATGGATTAAAGCTATTAAAATCCACTTTTTTGGTATTTTTATTAAAAAATACCTGGCGCCCAAAAAGCATTTAAATCCTCGAATACGGAGGTACGCCGGATCTTCTACAATATATATATATTGTAGCGGATTCCGCGTTCCTCCGTATTCGAGGATTTATAATTCTTTTAGGGCGCCAGGTATTTTTCATAAAAAATACCAAAAGATGATTTTAATAGTTTTAATTCCAATCAGAGCATGAGAAAAAAATTATATCTGCATGGATGGCGTGGTCATTCTCTCGTCGTCCCGCCGACACAACCTGCTCCTTCCACTACCCCATGACGACTCTCCTCTAAAGTCTCGCCAGACTACATTGTTGGCCCGAGTTGCGTCACAGTTCCTCAACAATTGCAACTCGCAAGCTGGCCTGCATTGTTAAGTGTAACTTATCATGTTACAATATATTAATGAACGTAGACTTTCCCGGTGAATAATTCGGATGAAATCTTCACGGTTAACCAACCGGGTCAGGTATTTAAAAGAACACAACGTTTCTGCGGCCATCTTCTGCCGCCGTCTTCAGGCTATATGTCGTCATGCGTTGAATGCGCCGTATTTATACCTTCGGAGTCACCTGATCCATGCGGCGATCTGATTGGTCCTTGTGCGTCACCTGTGGAAGGGCCTGTCTGTCAACTGAGCTTGTATATCGCGTATTGTCGTAATAATGGGATCCCATGCATTACTGATATGGTAGCCAGAGTCTCTGTTAATGAGATTATTATGTGTCTTAATTTCTATGGCTTCCAATATCACGCTATCACGCCATTTATGAGCATGTTTTAATCTAGTTGTCTCCGAAAAATGCATTTTATGTCCCGTTGTCAAAACATGCTCAGCAACAGCAGATTTGTCAAGTTGTTTCAAGCGAACGTACCTTTCGTGTTCAGTGCAACGTTGCTCTATCGTCCTCAGGGTTTGACCAATATACAGTCGGCCGCAGTCACAAGGAATTTGGTACACTCCAGCAGTTTTTAAACCAATGTCATCTTTAACGGAGCCCAGAAGCTGTTCTATTTTGTTTTGTGGACGAAAAACTGTTTTTACGTTATGTTTGGCCAATATTCTACTGATTTTTGATGATATTTTTCCTGCATACGGAAGAAATGCCAGGGCTAAATGTGGTAATTCATGTTTTCTTACAGTTTTCTTTCTGTTCAGAGCCCTGTTAATTTCTGTTTTCGAATAACCATTATTGATGAATGTTTGTCGCAGATGTGCAATTGTCAGAGGCCAGATTTTGTTCATCTGCAATGGTACGAGCTCTATGTATCAATGTATGCAATACCGCTTTCTTATGTACAGGATGGTGAAAACTATTGGCATTCAAATATAAATCCGTATGTGTAGGTTTCCTGTACACTGAATGCCCTAATTTTCCGCCAGGTTTCTTGTAAATGAGGATGTCTAAAAACGTTAGTGCGCCTCCTTTTTCAATTTCCATTGTAAATTGGATATTATGGTGTATACTATTTAGATGATGTAAGAATTCCGATAACGCAGTAATACCATGGCTCCATATAACATTAACAAGTGCCCGGTCTATTATTGTGTCTCTAAATCGTTTTGTAGAAGTTCTTCATCGATCACTGTTTTTATTTTCCGACATATATTACGCAGTCGTCAGCAAAAAAAGACGCGCCCTGAGTCGTTTACGTAGACTAGAAATAATAAGGTGACCGATAACGGAACCCTGCGGCACACCCGATTTAGCTTTCGCAACTGAGGATAGTTTCTTGCTTTAACCATTTGCTGTCGGTCTCGCGATGGTGGATCCAAGTTTGTCGGCAACGCTGGATTTCAACGCCGACATTTATGAAGTCGATTAAGTTTAAGCTGTGGCCTCGTCGACCAGGGAAGGCCAATGTGGTCCAAAATGGCCCCACGTTAGTGTCCGGAACCCAATTTTGTGTCGTCGTCGAGGTGAAACATACGTCAGGCCGTTTGCTACTCGGTGAAATGGGATTAATTATGGAATCTGGAAAAGGGAACCAGAGGGGGTTAGCGTCGAATAAATCACCGTTTCCTGTTTAATGAAAAGAAATACCGAAATAACACCCTGTGGTGAGCTACGCGCCAGTTAAAGCTTAACATTTTCACATTATGGGAACAAATTTTTGAAGTTTCATGCCCTTTTAGGCATAATTTTAGTTTTTGCCAACTTTTATTTAGCACTAAAATTGCATCCAATAAAACGAAAATTTTTTTTAGACATAAATAGAATAATTAATACATATTTCTCCAAATAAGTTCTTTGACATTAATTTTGCTTTTAATTTCTTAGTTTTTAATTTTTCTCCAGTTCTATTTTATAAAATCCTTTCTCGATACGTTAATTATTTTACAATACTTTTAGTATTAATATGTTACATATATATATGGTTTTATCACCTGATTATCGTAATTTGAGTGTCAGAAATTTTTAAAGTATACTTTATGACCACATTATGATTTTTAACCAGTAACAGATTGGGGATCACATAAATAAATCTTTAAAAGAATTTTAAACAACACTCACTACTTTTACATGATTACTTAAAGTGACGTCATAATGTTGCATATTAACATTAGAAACGCGAGTTTTTAAAGTATTCATTTGATTAAAACTATCCTGAGGATTAAAAAAATTTACTAAGAGGTATTTCAGGGTATTTATGTTTATTAATTATATGAAAAGGTTCACGTAGTTTATTAAATAGGCTGAAAATTTACTTTTTTTTCCAATCGGTAATCTTTTTAATAGATTTTTGATTAGAAGCACCAGTTTCTAAATATTCATTTGTTTGAAACTATCCTGAGGATTAAAAAAAATATTTCAGGGTGTTTATGTTTATTATATATATATATGAAAAGGTTCACGTATTTTATTAAATAGGCTGAAAATTTACTTTTTACCAATCGGTAATCTTTTTAATAGATTTTTGATTAGAAGCACCAGTTTCTAAATATTCATTTGTTTGAAACTATCCTGAGGATTAAAAAAATTTACTAAGAGGTATTTCAGGGTATTTATGCTTATTAATTATATGAAAAGGTTCACGTATTTTATTAAATAGGCTGAAAATTTATTTTTTTCCAATCGGTAATCTTTTTAATAGATTTTTGATTAGAAGCACCAGTTTCTAAATATTCATTTGTTTGAAACTATCCTGAGGATTAAAAAAAATTTACTAAGAGGTATTTCAGGGTATTTATGGTTATTAATTATATGAAAAGGTTCACGTAGTTTATTAAATAGGCTGAAAATTTACTTTTTTTTCCAATCGGTAATCTTTTTAATAGATTTTTGATTAGAAGCACCAGTTTCTAAATATTCATTTGTTTGAAACTATCCTGAGGATTAAACAAATTTACTAAGAGGTATTTCAGGGTATTTATGGTTATTAAGTATATGAAAAGGTTCACGTAGTTTATTAAATAGGCTGAAAATTTATTTTTTTCCAATCGGTAATCTTTTTAATTTTTAATAGATTTTTGATTAGAAGCACCAGTTTCTAAATATTCATTTGTTTGAAACTATCCTGAGGATTATAAAAATTTACTAAGAGGTATTTCAGGGTATTTATGTTTATTAAATATATGAAAAGGTTCACGTAGTTTATTAAATAGGCTGAAAATTTATTTTTTTCCAATCGGTAATCATTTTAATTTTTAATAGGATTTTTTTTTGATTTGGAAAAAATGTATCTGTAGTTTAGATCCTTGGCATCCTGCCCTGTGTTCACATCATTGTGAACCTCCTTATTAAATAACAGTAATTTTTTAGTTAATAAATTAATTTAATCCGTGAGCATAAATCGTTATATATGTATATATTTTCCCCCCTCTGTCTGTATCTGATATAAATCAACGGCTATATCGTTACTTAGAATCGCGAATATTTAATTAAAACACGTTGCAAAGCTTCACAATTTCTCCACCAGCTCGAGGTTTTTAATCTCGGGTTTCCGATAACGAATTTTATCTGTCTGGTAATTTATATCCGTTCGTAGTAACATCTGCTCGCTTACTACTACGGGTCCATGATTTCAAATTATGTGTTCGTAAATTACGAGTTACCCTATTTAATACGAATAAATGACACGTGTGTCCATTTTGTGCAATATATCATTACATATCATCACAATTTTATTTTGTCGGTACATCTTCAGGTAATTTAATAATTATATATATATTGTAAAATGATGGGGGAATATTAATTAATGAATTTAATAATTGAGTTTAAATATATACATTTATTAGTTGTAAACACAATAATATTTAATATGAGTAGTGCGTGTATATATTATGTACAAAAATAATGAATTAAAAATGGGAATGTATTAAAGATCTCAGGGTGTTAATGGTTTGGGTGTTGACCCACACGTGTAGCAGATCTACTGTTCGTTGACGAACCTGACTTGTTTTCATAGGCGGCGTCTCGCTGTAATTTCCGTGTTGTGGAACTTGAAGCGGCCGGTCGACAAAGTCGTGCTGCCGGAATTGAGGAAACTCCGCTTTTTCCTCCTTCTTCCCTTGTTGCTAAGACCTTTATTCCCTGCTTCCTGGACTGATCAAGGCATGGTCTCCGCTGCCACCTCACCACCCACCAATCTCCTCTCTCCACCACTTCTCTGCTGCCAATCTCCTTTCGCCACCACCACCACCTTGTATCACCAGACAAAAATCTCTTTCTCAACCACTCTCCTTCAATATCCTCTCGCCATCTCTCATCATTATGAGGAACTTAAAAAAGGGGAAGTTCAAAAACATAGGAAATATAAATTCTAGGCTAGAGAGATGCTTTTGAAGTCCGTTGTGGTTGTAACTGTGAATGTTATATTATATTCTCCTCTTCTTCTTTTTCGCGCAGAAAATTTCTAAATCAGTTGCACAAAGGATTCACTCGTATGACCTGTTGTTACCCGTTATAGATTAAAAAAGGGAAGTTCAAAAACAAAGGAGCTGGCATACTTATCTCTAGTTAGACCAATTTTGGAATATGGGGCGGCACAGGCTTGTTGGGATCCTTATAGAATTAATCAAATAGAATCATTAGAGAAAGTTCAGAAAAGGAGGGGGGCTGCTGCTAATTTTGTGCAAGTAGGGCCACACAGGGGGGTCATAGGAAGGAAAAAGTAAAACAGCTAGGTTGGGAGGAGGTATTGTCAGAAAGGAGGGAGAGAAAGCAAGACTGCATAAGCTTATAGAGGGGCAAAAACCATGGATTGGGGAATTAGCTACAAAATGCAAAAGCCCAGTTATATAGGTAGATGATGATGGGAGGAGGATCACTCACCAATTCAAAGTGAAATATAGAAAACAAAAAACAGATGTTGGCAAATTCTCATTCCTAAATAGGACTATCAACAACGACTGTGGAATAATTTACCTGTGGCAGGAGGAGTGTTTGGGGGAGGGAAATCCTCCTCTTCAAGAAAATAAATTTAGGTCAAATCTGAAAAAACGTGTGAAGTGAAGTGGATATTTATTTAATATAAATGTGTTTCCGAATATAAAAAAACTAAAGTGAAGTGAAGAGAAGCGTTTCTCTCTTTTCTCTTTCAGGGCATCCACAGAACATGTTTATCTCTTTTTCTTTAGTTTATAATTATGTATATTTAATTGTGTATCTGCCACCAGGGTTTGAGCCCAATTGTAGATTATTAGCAAATACAATACAATCACCTCGTATCACCTGCCAAAATCTGTACCAAAATGTCTCCGCCAGCCTCTTTAAAACCTTGTCCCCCCCACTTATCCGACACCTATCACTAAGGTGGCAGGGATGTAGATATCCTCCAATTATATCCCTTGTTTCATTTGGGGAACACACACACACGCCACACCCGCGGTCACCAAATTCCCCAGGCAGATTAAGACATTCCGGAACCGGCGACGACGACGAGGAGGAGGTGTCCGAACAGCTTTATGGTCTCAGCCGCAGTCCCTTTGTTATTATTCCGAGCCGCCAAGACGGCGCACGGAAAAAATCCAACCCCCCTTCTTCCTCCTTCCTGGCAAGCGACTTGCTCATGCCGGAATATTTGTTATTTAAGTTTCCGTAAATAATAATAATAATAAATTGGACGCGGGTTTCTCTACTGCGCTACAATATAAACTCTCGTTTCTGATGTAAATATAAAACAACAAAACAGCTCAAGTTAATTTATAGGTCACATTTCATTAATTACTGTTCAAACCTTTGAAATTAAATTACCAATATCTGGGGAAAAAAAATAATATGGATCTCGGACATAGTGATTATACGAATTTCATTAAAAACGGGGGGAGAACTATATTATAATACAGGAACTTTTGTTTAATTTAAGCAATTACAGGGCCATTAATATGATTAAAATGCATGTATCAATTGCAACCGATGCTGATGTCATTATAGCGGATTTATATATACATATATATGTTATTATTTAACATTCGCAATTTGCACGGAACTTTTTCAAAGCTCACAATTGAATGAATATCGCGTCAAAAATATAAAGATCAATAATAATAATTATAAAAAAAACATGGGCAGTGTATTGTTTGAGTTTCTGGTAACCTGATTACCGTGGTTCGTCCATTACGCTTGGGGGGCTTCCCTAAAATGGAGAGAGAGGGGGGCGGTAATTAACTCTTCATTGCTCGTTTTTTTTTAAGTTTACAAAATGCGCGTAAGTTGATGATGACCTATCGGCGTTAAAAAAAGGTAGATATTTTTATAATTAACGTAATTGGGTTAAATTAATTTACGATAATGTAATTTAAAAAATAATAAATTAAACCCAGTAACACTCTACGAAAGAATCTACAGGATATTTATGGAAAATATTGCACTACTCCATTAAAAATAAGATGGATGCACTGCTTTCTTACTGTTTCACTTGAATTTAGATTACGGATTGATGTTCCAAATCCTCCATTTAAAATTCTTTTTCGAAGTCTGTCACCCCTAGTACAAGGTTCGACGTAACAAATCTGTAATGTAATGTGAACTTTGGAATTTCCGGTCGTCCTCCTCCTTGACTTTTACCCGTAAACCTCTGTCTACACTCCAACTACCTTCTTCACTAAACTGCACGCACAGTAGCTTTCATGTCTGACATACACAATAAATGTCTTGATGCTCATAATTAATTTAAAAAACTCAGTCGTCTAATCCTGCTTCAAATTATTTTCTTCTTCTCCTCCTTTGTAAATTATTATTGCGGTTTTATTTAATTTTTTTTAATAAAAATTCCTTGCGCTTTAGGATACAATATAAGAATTTTCCTTATAAAAGAAAAACAATCGCATAAAAGGGGTCCATGCGCGCAATTACAAACAAATAGACCAACTCAACGGGACGATTCAGGGTTAATTACTTATTGGGGGAAACCACGTACAGCATTTGAAGAACTTGTTTTTTTTACATTTATTCGTTTCTTGATGCCGGTTCCTACGGGTTGAACAGTAAATTTTCCCTCTGCCGGCGGAAATTGTGATAAAACTGTTATTTTCGGTGATTGAGGAAAACCCAATTTTTTTCCTCCTTCTTCCCTCTGGTCGTCCTTGTTCTCACCACCTTCTCAACTAAAGAGAAACAATTCACACCTCACTTTCAACTCTTGTTGCACTCTCCAGCTTCCTCCTCCCTCTCAACTCTCCAGTTTTCTCCTCCCTCTCAACATCCTGATAAACTCTCCTTCCATCTCACCACCTTGACCTTCTCAATCTCTTTCACCGCTGTTTCTAGTTATAATCAAACTGTAAAACTTTCGTAACATTCAGGTTTTTCATTTTTTTATTCTTTTAGATTGTTATGATAATTATTTGACAAATCATTGAAAGTGATAGTGGAATTTCCATTTTATGTTCCAAAGTACTTCAAATTCTTACGTATTTATTCAACTTTACTACAGTTGCTCTTCCTGACAATCGACCACAAGTCTGGTCTTTTATAAAAAAAATAACAATGTTAAAATATTAAAAGCTTGTTACAATAAAAATTCAATTTAATTATAGACGAAAAATATGAGCAATTTTGTTGCTTAAACACTGATGCGAGGAGTGTCGAGCAGGGTAAAAAAAAAGAAAACCAGAAAGGGTATAAATTGTTTGGCAAATTTCAATAACCAGAATTACGAAACGGTTAAGAAAGTCACATTATAAAGGAAAGTAATGAAGAAAAAAATTTACCTGGCAAGAATTTGATTCCTGCTCTACTGAAAAAAAAACACCCAAGTTTGAATTGGAATATCTATCTGCTGGGTCCAAATGACCCAACCGCTTACCCTGGGGAATTAAGTTTTGTGGAGTGCTCCTTCAACATGAGGTGGGGGGTAGGAAGGGGTTAATCATAGAAATTTTAAATGGTTGTTGTGCGAATTTGGATAATGTCGTTCATAATACGAGTCATAACAATGGATATAGGTAGTTGTTTGCCATTCGCTCTCATTGGGTTACATCATCATCATCATGTGTAATATTCATCATAATGCCAGTAATAGAACAAAATGCTGATTGAGATGATCTGATGTGACGTGAGAGTTGGTCCTGCTCCATCATCCTCTCCCTTCATTTCGCCCTCTGCATGCGTCATGCAAATAATTTGCCAGTTGATTGTTGGAAACCAGTTGCTAATCTGCTTATAAGTTACGAGTGAATTATGTTGCTGAAAATCAGATTAATCACGCACCTACGTATCTCTCTCTCTCTCTCTCTCTCCGCTGTGAAGCACGGTGCGAATTATTATTTATTGGTTAGTATTCGCAGTTTAAAAAAAATACAGGGGATTACAACATCGTGGGCAACTGTTTTGACGTCACAAATTTTGCGTGAACTGTATGTGAACTGCAGACTGTTTTCACGGACACCTTGGCCGTTTATTTTTACTGTGGAATGTAACGAAGATGCCTTTTGGAAATTTAGTGACGGGCTGTAACATTGAAATGACGTTTTCGTTTTAATTCCGCGCCTTTGGAGTTCTTGTGGTCTATGATCACTGCGTTTTATACCATTATTTCATTGGGCCAAACGTCGTAAACTCTAAACCTTGTGTATTATCATTTATTACGAACAAAATTTAGAATACGCGCTACACAATCTTTTATTTCGTTATGCATTACGACCATTTTAAGTGTGTTAATTGGTAACTGTTACAAAAACTTGACGCAGAAAAGTATCTGTAGTATATGGGAATTACTGGTATTATTATACTTCAGTTCCCTGGAATTTCTCCAGTAAACGTACTCAAATTTTTTTTTGGTTAACAGGCTACATGAGGGTGATCCTGAAACAGGCAACTCCCCTTTAATAGCATAGGAAGGGAATTGAAAAGGGGGGGATGTGGAAGGTAGAGCAAGGTAGCCAAGCAAGGGTTAACTAGGTGGGCCCCCGGGCTATGGTTTAAGGATCCTACCCTGCACGCGGTGTTTCACCTAAAGAGATGCAGGGAAAACCCTAGAAAACCTGCATCAGGTAGGTCGGGGGCATTGGGTGGTACTATTCTCACGCCCTTCCCTGTGAATGACGGGAGACGAGTTTGCTGTGGGGGTGCAGCAGCATTCCCTTCTCCGTGTCTCCACCAATTTCAGGAGGCAGTTGGCCGACTGATCCAATGGGATCAGCGGACAGCTCTTGCCATATGCCCAAGGTCTTTGACCCCAGTGCATATACCTCCCAAAATAGGTGAAGGTGTCTCGGCATGTGAGAACTTTGATAAAATAAAATACCCAGAGAGAGTGCTGGAGGCATCCCCGACATGATCAGGTAAGCCCCCCGCAGTCACTCTGGGCTGAAGCGTCTACGAGAAACTCCCGCAGCGCCTCCCTCATC
This sequence comes from Eucriotettix oculatus, assembly GCA_034510155.1. Taxonomy (NCBI): domain Eukaryota; kingdom Metazoa; phylum Arthropoda; class Insecta; order Orthoptera; family Tetrigidae; genus Eucriotettix; species Eucriotettix oculatus. Next base: position 77,679,481 of record CM067381.1, read on the forward strand.
TTAACGTACTAAAATATTAGAATGAACTACTTACGAATTCTGTGTGGTAATCCGACTTTATTTTTTCGGAAATATTGGTTAAGAAAACTATAGGACTATTAAACTGTTACTGTCATGTCTCAAGATAAACAGAAATGGCAATTACCCAATTTGAAGAACACGTGCTTATTCAAAAAAAAATGAAATGCAAGGAAGGAGACTAAATATATTTTTTCAATGTTTCGTCGTTCATTTATTTTCCAAATTATCTTTGTAAATTTGCCTCCCCTTTTTAGGGAAAAACATACTTTTGAGCTTAAAATTTCTCCAGAGTGAATAAAATACATGAAAACTTTTATTTCTGTCTCGAGTCATTCATTTAAAAAAAGAAAAAATGAATTTCAAAACTCCTCTATTCATACGCTGTTTTCGTGTGAGGGGCGTACCTCATTTAAAAATTCAAGTTTGGGGCTGTTGTTGCCCACGTTTTTTTTTTTGGTTAACAGGTTACATGAGGGTGATCCTGAAACAGGCAACTCCCCTTTAATAGCATAGGAAGGGAATTGAAAAGGGGTGGGGATGCGGAAGGTAGAGCAAGGTAGCCTAGCAAGGGTTAACTAGGGGGCCCCCGGGCTATGGTTTAAGGATCCTACCCTGCACGCGGTGTTTCACCTAAAGAGATGCAGGGAAAACCCTAGAAAACCTGCATCAGGTAGGTCGGGGGCATTGCTGGGTACTATTCTCACGCCCTTCCTTATGAATGACGGGAGACGAGTTTGCTGTGGGGACGCAGCATTCCCTTCTCCGTGTCTCCACCAGTAACTGTTTCCCTGACGTGCCTGAGAGCTGGCTGGGCTCTTTTAGAATTTCGTTTTTTTTTAGGTTTGGTTTTGCGGTCGCGTTAGGTTGTGGGATTTGGGATTTATATATATATATATACATATACTTTTTTTATAGGAATATACTGGAGTTTTATCTGGATGTTATATTAGCCATTAATAAATTTTGTTTGCGTGTGTCGTTAATTTGGCCGAGATTTTGTATTGATTTAAATTTAGATTTCTTACAGTTTTCATAAAAAAATTTTTTTTTGTAGTTGTGTGTTTTTTTAATACGGTCTGAAATTTTTTCGGTTTGGGTTACTTGGTGGAGGTCTTGTGTAGGGTGGGTGGGTGGGTGGGGCTTTGCTGGTGGTCATTATTATGCGGAGGAATCTGTTTTGCGTAACCTTGGGGCCGCCCCCCTCGTGTTCTATTAGGGTTTTACACCCCAGGCTTCAGACATCCGTAAAGGAGGGGCAGGTCGGACGATTGTTTTGTAGATTTTTAATTTTGTTTTGGTACGGAGGGATCGGGAACATAGTATATGGGAATAAGGCCGGGCCTTCACTTTTGTTTCGTGCTGCCTCAATGTGAGGTTTGAAGGTGAGGCCCAGATATTTCGCGGTTGTCTCGTGGTTTACCTGAAGACTATCCATCGCCTGTGTCTTCTTGTGATTTAGCGAAATTCGCCATTTCTTTGCCCACTCTTGGAAGCATGCTGGAGCTTTCGGGACGCGTAGTTTAGATTTCTTATACGTCCTTTCCACATGTTTATTTTTTTTTACTACATATAAGGATGTGCAGTTTAACGGACGGTTTGACCTAGTTAATTTAACCCAATTAGTGGTTAGTTTGTAGGGAGTTGAATCCCAACCTCATATCCTCAAATGTGTCTGTGCACGTGTGTGTGTGTATGTTGGTGTGTGTTAGTGGGGGGTTTATAGAGTGTTGAATGCCAGAGTCCGGCATATGAGGCGCCCTTAGCTTAAGGTCGACTTTTTACGCGACGCAACATCGATATCAATATCCGGCAGCGGGTATCGCCCTGTGTCAATATTAATCAGGCGATTGCCGGCCGGAGAGAGGGACTCGAAGATGATGCTCAGGCAGCCACCACCCCCCTCACCCCTCCCAACCCCCGCCTCCCCCGCCCCCCTATCCCTGGTCTCCGGACGGTAATTAGCAAGCGCATCTAGCAAACTTCGTTTGGGACTTGAGGACTCCCTCAAGGACGCTGTCAGATTAATCCTCAGTCGCACTGCGATTCCCCCCTTTCCTTCCTCCATTAAATATCACAAGCATTTTATTCGTAATAATTTACCCCCTCGTATTTTATTAATATATTTATTTTTTTATTCATGGCTTAACGGATGATTAAACTAGACGATTAATATTTTGCAACAATTTTTTTTATTAATAAACGTCAATTTTATTGAGGGTAATGATGTAAGAAAAGAAAAAAAGAATTTCAAAACTCCTCTATTCACACGCTGTTTTACGTGTGAGGGGCGTACCTCATTTAAAAATTCAAGTTTCGGGCTGTTGTTGCCGCCCACGACTTTGTATGACATTTTCTTTAACTGTGTTTCCCTGACGTGCCTAAATGTATGATGAGATGATGAGATGTATGATACCTCAAATAATTTTTATTCAGTCGTTCGTAGTCGGTCACAGGGGGGGTAACAGATGTTGCAAAAAAAAAAGAAAATATTCGAACACTCATCTCAGGTTTGTCTGTAGAATAAAAAATTGCCTATATATATATATATAGTGATAAAAAAGGCGGATTTTGTGATGTTGTGGCGTTATGAGGCGCAGTTCGGCAAAAAAACAATGGCTAGTCGGCTGAAAGATGATGGTGATTCCCCGCGGGAGAGTCCCGCCGAGCGTGTATAAAAAAAGACGATGGTGAAAACCCCAAAAAACCCAAAAAAGTATATATATCCTTTTGAAATTTGTCACCGCAGCTGAGCAAACGTTTTAGAAATATTTGTGGCATAGGACTAGTCATGAAGCTTAACACCTGGCGGCAGGATGACGTGACACAAAATTTCTGAATCTCAAAGCAAGTTCTCCTGTGAAAGTAATCAAATTTCACATGTTTTGGAAAACTGCAGAGGCAGGCTATATAGAAACTGTTGCATTAGCGACTAATGTTGTTGTTGTTGTTTTAGTATAGTTTCATGTTTCAAATTCATTCGGAACGCGGTTTCGTTTTGAGCAAATTTTGCTCTTCCATTAGCCCATTATTCGTAGTACCACTACCTGTTGTTGTTGTTGCTGGCTTCTGGAAGTAATTACGAAATTGCTTGGAGTAGTAATCTTCTCTCTCCTCTCTCTGTTTTCCTACCTGTGTTTGCTTTTGTTCACCGACGCAGTTCTGTGTCACTTAATCTGCAACATAATGCTGCACCGCGACACCTCAAGACACTTGCACCCGACATCTATCTTGTTTTAGCGTGATGAAAGCTTCTCAGAACTTCCGTCGTCAACGAAATTAATGTCGACGCCATCCTATAAACATCTTGTATATCCTCAGACAGACAGACACGGGGCTGGCTGGATTACTTTCACAGGAGAACTTGCTTTGAGATTCAGAAACTTTGTGTCACGTCATCCTGCCGCCAGATGTTAAGCTTCATGACTAGTCCAATGACACACAAATATTTCTAAAACGTCTGCTAAGAAAATACTCGTCTTCCCCCTCAATAATTTGTTGCACGGAAATCCTTATAATAGAAATTAACGTAATGCATGTTGTAATTAGACTTGGCTCAACTGCGGTGACAAATTTCAAAAAATTAATACTTTCAAATCCCTCTGTCCATCACAAACCTACTACATTCAACCGAATAAATAAATTTTTAAATTGTGATTATTCCTTGTAACTGACTGCTGATTGAAAAAAGGTATTTCAGGAATTCTTTTCTTCTACAGCTGGAGGTACCAACATTTCCGAGAAAAGTACCAAGTATTTCCCAGTAATGACTCTAGTGTTACCCACTGCATTTACTGACCTTTCTAGAGGAGGAATTCCATCCCATATTATTATTTTTTATATCAGTCAATTTCCACTGAATATTTGGTTTCAACAAATTTTATAAAACCGTATTCACTATCATGTAATGCTGGAAAAACAAACGGAGACTGATTTCCGAAAGAATTTACTAAAAAAAATTTTTTCTGATTATATGCATGGAATAGGCCTTACTGACAAGAGACTAACAAACTTGAGGTTTGCAGACGACAGACATAGTTTCTATTCGCCAAAAAACTCCGAGAAAGTTACAATCAACGCTTCAAGAGTTAAACTTCACGCAGCAGCAAAGTTGTTGGCAGGACTGTCACGATGAATAAATCTAAAACGCAAGCGATGAGTACAAACGGAGTCAAAAAAAACAACCCCCAATATATATCTTGAAGGAACAGAGCTGCATCACAATATATATCATACTGCAAGGAGAAGAAATAAAAAAAAAACCTTTTCTGACGATATTATGGTATTAAGGGAATCAGTGGAACTCGTGAGGATGAAAACCAATGTAATGAAATGTAGAACGGAAAATGGTGAAATAACAAGGGAAGTTACATTGCGAATGGATATTTTTTTTTAAAGGAAATTAAGGAATTCTGCTACTTGGGCAGCAAAAATTACTAGGGATGGTAGAATTATAAAGATTAGGATAACACAGGCAAGGAATATTTTCGTATAAGAGAGGAATTTACTTACGGGTAATACAAGTGTGAATATTAGGGAATCATTGCTAAAAAAAAATTTTTTTGTGGTGAAATGGGTTCAAAAAAACGGGGACGGTAGGGAGTTACAGAAAGAAAAAAAAAAGAATAGAAGCCTTCGAAATGTGCTTCTATCGGAGGATGCTGAAAATCAAGATGTAGAATAGGGGAGAGCAAACAATATGGAGGACGTTGACCAAGATAAATACTTTTTTTAAATGTGTAAAAGTCTCCTGAAAAATTTTTAAATGTGTAAAAGTCTCCTGAAAAAAAAATTGTCATCGGAAGGACGTGGGACGAGTATCAAGAGCCTGACACAGCTGATGTAGAGTTTCCCCTGCATCATATTTAAGGCGGTTACTACTCCGGGATAGGATCCTTAATATATATATATATTTTTTTTCCCGAAGCTCTCTCCTATTAAAGAGGATAGAGACTATAACGCGGATGACCCTATAACGGGGGTAGTCAGTCTGTCACTTAAAAAGTAATGCGATTTTTTTTTTAATTTGATGCCAAACATGAATCCGAGGTAGCGAGAAATTGGGATTTCACTCATCTGATAGATTGGCAAACGCTAATCATCAAATTAAAAAAGTAATTAGGTGATATCAGAGTAACAAGACAAGAGAACCAAATAATAATAAAACAAAAATTATCTGCTGGAAGCTCCAAATTTTTTCGATAAAAATATCGAAATCTATAGGCACAAACACTGAATTTTATTTCTAAACAGAAAATATTGTAACCAACGGTACAGAGCAGGGGAAAAAAAATTATTCTGTAATGGAATATTTTAAACAGGTAGAAATTTCAAACGTTTTTTTTTATATCTGAAGTGACTGACTAGTAATTAAAACTATTATTTTTTTTCCGTAAATATTAAGCATGGGGTTTTTAATTATCATTTCGTTAATTTTCGTTCTTATCAGAAATTAATTAAACGTCATTTCCGCGCTGTTTACGATACTACTTCATCATTTCTTTGTCTCGTCACACCAGTAATAAGTTTGATTGCACTCTGCATTCTGTACGAACCAAGTTTGTGTAATTAATTTTCCATTAACGCGGAACTTGCAATAAAAACGGTGCGTATCACGTGTAAAATGTCCTGGAAGGTTCCTGGAGGGAGGAAAAAGAATTACTGCTTTTCTGTATCCATAATTTACAAGTCAATATGTAAATTATTTCTGATATGTTCTTTGAGCATTCATTGCAGTCTGAATTTATGTTGGACGAGAAAACGTGATTAACAATTAATTTGAATTCACCAGAACCACCGAAAAATATTTTCGAAGCTCTACTTCATTACATGAATTAGGAGTGTATTCTTTAAGAAAAAACAATATCATATTACCATATATTATTTGTCTCATGTCCTCAGCATAACTTATGTTTCACGTGTATTTAAATGTTGTTTATTCATAACTGCTAAAATTCTCGTCGATCCTCCCTTAAATTATTAAGTCGTATTAATTAACAACTATTTACAGACTACGGATTTTTATCTATAAGAACCCCCCCGACGTTTCGTCACCATTTTTGTAACTTCCTCAGGTATTCTTCTCGAATGTTAAATTTTGATGATGTATAAAAATATATTAAATTCTAAACCTTTCTCCTTAAAAGGGGCAGCTTCAACCGTACATGAACCACTCTTAAATTATTCCGTTACTCTTTGCTATTGACAGCAAAATTTCTCGTATTATATTGATGTAAATATACTACCCATAAATCACCTGTTGATGTTTCTTAAAGTTCGCATTGCAGGATATAATTGGGCAAAAGACGAGTTTCCCAGGTTCTGTGAAATATGTCACGTTAAATAACGGTTCTAAATAAGACAATCTATCGTAATGAAACATATCTTTCGGCCTGTTTATCGTCAGGTGTTCGTATTTTGAAGTGTGTAATTGATCACCCTTCAAAATTTCCGAAAGGACACTGTTTCCTGTGTCATGGAAAATTTCCTGCGCTGGACGAAGGACTCATGGAGGATTGGAGAAACCAAACGTCACCACCACGTGGGATAGCGTTTTCCCTTTACATCCTTACGTATTTATTCACCGTTGCTGCTACAGTTGCTCTTCTTGACAATCGACCACCACAAGTCTGGTCCTTTATAAAAAAAAATAATAATAACAATGTTAAAATATTAAAAGTCTGTTACAATAACAATTCAATTTAATTATAGACGAAAAATATGAGCAATTTTGTTGCTTAAACACTGATGCGAGGAGTGTCGAGCAGGGTAAAAAAAAAGAAAACCCAGAAGGGTATAAATTGTAGGGCAAATTTCAATAAGCAGAATTACGAAACGGTTAAGAAAGTCACATTATAAGAATTTAAAGTACTTTGGAACATAAAATAGAAATTCCACTATCACTTTCAATGATTTGTCAAATAATTATCATAACAATTAGTAACGAAACAATAAAAAAACGAGAAACCTGAATGTTACGAAAGTTTTATAGTTTGATTATGACTAGAACCAGAACACAGCTCGAGCATATGAACGAAGGTAACGAGAATCTGCAGCGCGTTCTTATTTTTTCCCCCTGCAGCCTACGGTAATTTGACGTCAGACTTATCGACAAGACATCGGTCTCGGTCTGGGTCTGGGACCTGCAAGCGATTTTGTCACGGAACCTGTCATCCAATTCGGCAGCGAATTCGGAACATAGATGCACGCGAATCGATGTCGAGTCCCGTTGACCTGGCAATCAATTTGCAGGAGGAAATTGCACTGGAAAGCGGCGCCAGAGTCGCGCGACCTCCACAACGGTCTTGCGAGGTCTCTGCATCATCTACAACAACATCATATCATCCCCTCATCATGTATGTCAATGACGACACACAAAATGCCATATGACGTACGATAATAATAATAATTATGTTGTGAACGTACGTATACAAATAAAACTGACTCGTCAGATTATTATGATCACCTTTCGTAGTGTGGTGATTTCATGACCCCTTACAGTCGGGTGAAGCAAAAATAATTTAGTTTTTGTTATTTACGTATACAGCAGGACGGAAGACGAGAATGGCTTTGGTGGTGGGGCCGAGTAGGCGGGAAACGTCACCGTCTGCAACATTGTTGATGGCCTGGAAAATGGCTTGGTGGGGGCTGAGTAGGCGGGAAATGTCGGCGGGAAAACGTCACCGTCTGCAACATTGTTGGCTGCAACGTTGTTGATGGCCTGGAGAATGGCTTGGTGGGGCCGAGTAGGCGGGAAACGTCACCGTCTGCAACATTGTTGATGGCCTGGAGTAGAGATTAGATTGGAGCAGTTGTTGTTGCAGAGAGGCTGCCAGAGAGGGAGAGAGACGCTAGGGAGAGACGAAGCAGCAGTGGCAGAACAAGGCGACATGTATAAAATTTAGTTTCTGCACGTTTCGAGAAAGGAGATTCATTTGGTGGGAGTACAAAAAAATAAAAAGACAACATTTTGATGGTGAAGGAAGGAGAGGCGCTAGAGAATCATAATATGAAGAAGACGTGACCCTGGATAAAGGAACAACCGGCATACGAACAAAAACGAAGAAATCTTTCGCCCTTTCACTCTTATTTTAATCTCCGTTCTATATTGGTCAGCTGACTCCCTCTCCGGAAAGTCCAATTTTGGCTTTTTTTTAAAAATAGAAAGCATTTGGTTTTAATAAAGAGATTTCCTGTTTACATCTAACTGCCTTCTACTTCACTACTTAGCATAAGAAAACAGGCAGCCCCTTTAGGCGGGTTTATTTCAAAGGCCTAATACGAACGAACTTTTTAGAACACTGTACTCCTTGCCTAAGCGGATAACGACAGATCTCATCCGGGGAATTCTTGAAGACTTCCTGCTTAGTGCAAGGATTTTGCCTTGAACTCAGGCCACGTGTATTATGCAGGTAATGAATAATAGCAGATCACGCGCACATTTAAACCAAACTAATTTTCTTTTTAGTAAATATTTTTGCCGTATTTTTTTTCTCTTCTTTTTATGGGATGCGAAAAACCCTCCTTTAAACAGTTGAAGTATCAAGGAAGGTTCATCAGTTATTTTCATGAATATCAACTTGGGTTTTATCCTAAACAGTATGACGTGTTTTCTACTATAAATTACGATATTCCGATTTATATATTTAGATTTATTATTGTTGTTTCCATTAGTCCTCGATTGAGGAAATAGGATACGTCATACATTAAAAATGAACAAAATAAGGTACATAATTAAAAACCAAATAATCTTAAAATAAATTAATAAAAGAAAATGTATATAGGCGAAAAGTCAATATAAACACAACACCAGGGACACACACACACACTGGGAAACACAAAGAAGCAAACACTGAGAAACAGGCGATGGAGTTTTGAACCACTACTTGGACCAGGAAACTGTCCTTGCTCCAGCAGCAGCTATATACATGAAACAAACAAACAAAAGAGCAGAAAAAAACTGAATAGAAATTTTAAAGATATGTGATGTGTGCTATTTTACAAGGTTGGCAGCAGCAGCTCATTCAACACTTGCAGCAGCAGCAGGAACCACCTTGATTTTAAATACTAGAAGGACGATTAAGAAAATCCCTGTACCACCACAGAGTAAAACAGCAGCAGCAGCAGCGCCATTTAAAAGAATAGTTTTACTCTGCTTCACCACGAAGCTTTTGTAGGAACTATTTTTAACCTCTGGGCGGAAGGAAGGAAGGCTGTTGTATAAAATTATCCCCCGGGGGTGTGTATTGTGAATACTTTTCTGGTGTAGAGAGGGAGAACAAGGGCGATGCTTGTCCGACCTTAGAGCTGAACCTCTGATTTCTGGTCACGCGCGCTTTTTCATTCATGAAACTCGCCATTTGTTTGAAAAAAGAAATTAGTGTTCCGCTTTACAAACTTTAATATTTCATAAATATATATATACACAGGCTTGGCTAAAGTAAGTATTTGCAAACTTTTGAAGAAAGGGTTTTGCAGCAACTCCGTGATCTAGAATTCGTGCTAGAAAGTAGTATTCTTCTAATTGCACGCGCTTTTGCAACTTAAATATATTTCATTACTCCTGGAGCAGTTAGAAGACGCCATACATGGGCTCATAATTCGTGAAGTAAACCATTTTGACGTACTTTTTGTCAACGTGTTGCATTAGTTGTTCTCAGAGAATAACAAGCTGAACTTAGTTTTCCGGCAAGCAGATCTTCCTATTCCATGGTTGGTCATTCCACTTTAATTTATCGTCAATCCGAAGGCCGAGGAAAGGATGAGGCATTAGCTGAGAAGTTGTCTACGGGTCTATTATTGAAATGAAGTGACTAGAGTATGAGTAGTCCTGATGTACGTTTCCGTAAGATGCCCGATGGTGAGACGATTCTCCTCTCAAGTCCCCTCGGGATCGGGATCGGGATTGGTACGCGTGGTGAATGTATTGTGGACCCCCTGGGCATACGGAGAGGGAACGTCGTTGCCCACAGAGGTCCTTCGGGACTATTGTCCAATAACCCGCAGGTTCAAGTGATTTGCCTCGAAAGCGATTGATCGGAATCTGTCAACGAGTCCTTTGGTCCTGGCGGTGGGAATCTCTTTCCCTTGAAGAAGACAACAGGACAATCATTTCGTAGCTCTTCCTCAACTCGTACACGATCGCAGTTCCTAGGTCTAACGCGACGAAATTTAGGAAATTTTTTAAGCTAAACACACAAGGGGTCATGAACAAATTATTTTAAATAATTACAGCATAAGAATGACTAAATACACTAATTTATACTCTGCGCCGAATTAATACCTTCCATTCATCCGTTTTAAAGGATTATAATATGATAACAGGTAGCATTATTTCAGTAATTAGTTACATTTGTAATCATTCACTTCCTTTCTGGAGTCTTCCCAGATAAGCTCAAATGTGCTTTAGTCACTCACTCCACTGTACAAACAGGGGAATAAAGAAGATATATCAAATTATCGCCCCCATATCACTGTTGCCAGTATTATCAATTTTTTTTTTGAAAGAGTAGTATACAACAGAGTTATAAAAAAAATCTGAACAAACATAATTTACTCACCGATTCAACAGTTTGGGTTTAGAAAAGGAATATTCAACCGAGAAAGCGATCTTTACTCTTTTAGACGACATAGTAGAAGAATAAATAAAAAAATCGCCCATTAGGTATATATTCTGTGACTTAAGTAAAGCATTTGATTTGCGTAGACCGTAGCATATTTGTTAGAAAAACTGAGGAATAACAGGAACTTAATTTCCTTGGTTTAATTCATACTTACAAGATAGAATGCAAAGAGTAGTATTTTAAAAAGACTCGTGCACAGGTGAAATAGCATAAATCAGATTGGGGAATTATTAACACTGGTGAGTGGTGGTGTCCCACAGGGATCAGTATTAGGGCCATTATTATTCCTTATATAATAATAAATGATCTTCCTAATACCATAGATTCAACTTCTAAAGCTAGACGATTTGTAATAGTAAAAAGTAACAAAGACACACTGGAAGCTTAGGCAAGTAACAATAATTTAACTAACCTGCCTAACACGGGTTTAATGTGAACGACGGACTAACAAATAACTGTGACAAAAAACACACATTTCATGCAATTTCACACACACACAACACAACTTTACAATCTATAATAACACTTAAATACGACAGCAAAAATGTAAATGAAACTTCCTCTGTTAAATTCTTAGGTCTCTTAGTAAATAATAAATTAAATTGGACTGATGATGAGATTAATGAGGATTACTTGAGAAACTCAGCTACAGCTACATGTGATGCTGTAAGAGCAATGTCTGTCCTTCACACCTTCAGTCATCTAAAAAACAAAGAAAATTAGTATACTTTGCATATTTTTCCACGTTTCTGTTTTTATCATATGGTATTATATTTTTTATGGGGGCATAGATGAGATTTTTATTTTGAATGACGTGGGTGGGGGAGGGGGGGCGAAGCAGAGGTACAGTTTTCGGCTGTCCTGGGAGGAGAGTCCTCTGACAATTGTTGAGACAGCACGACTCGGAACTTCTTCGGTCCGAAGTTGGTTCGGCGGCGAGGAATTTATTGGGCGGCGGTGGACCGGGCCGATAGGTCACACAGTAATGCTGCTACATCCATTATTGACACTAGCTGGAAAAGACTTCTCCAGCGTCCAAATATACGGCCAGAGAGACACAGCAGCACCTTGTGCAGTCCTCGCCATTCGTTTCCTTTATTGACATGCAACAGATGAATATATATATACACGTTACATTCCCGCCTGACACGCCGAGGCAAGTCATATTCCATAGATTCTATAGAGAAGCACAAGCTTCAAGGATGATGTTGTGGAACACGAGTCAGAGATTTTACATAGTTAGGTTGCTTTATTAATATTAAAATATACTGTAACTATTCATTAATTATAAGTATAAGTATAAAATCATATTCCATAGATCCTATAGAGAAGCACAAGCTTCAAGGATGATGTTGTGGAACACGAGTCAGAGATTTTACATAGTTAGGTTGCTTTATTAATATTAAAATATACTGTAACTATTCATTAATTTTTAACTTATAATAATAAGATTTTCTTAAGTTCTATACAGAAGACATACAATTTGTACCTTATATATATAAAATTGATAAATATTTTTACATCCTATACTAAAAAAAATTAGTGTTCTAATAATGTTCTTTCATAATAATTATAAATATCTACCCCTATGATACATTCAGCTCCATAACAGAGTAGAAGGAGTGGCCTTAGTAAGAAGTCAGTTAGTTAGTTCATATTTGAACTTGTTTGGATTTATTTTTAATTGTTTTAATGGAGAAATGGAAGAACATGGTAATCTATCCTGTTTTAAAACAACTGGCGTCGACTAGAATGTAGAAATTTTTAAAAAATTAAAAATAAATCCAAACAAGTTCCAATATGAACTAACTAAGTTATTACTAAGGCCACTCCTTCTACTCTGTTATGGAGCTGAATGTATCATAGGGGTAGATATTTATAATTATTAAAGAACATTATTAGAACACTAATTTTTTTGTATAGGATGTAAAAATATTTATCAATTTTATATATATATATATATATATAAGGTACAAATTGTATGTCTTCTGTATAGAACTTAAGGAAATCTTATTATAAGTTAAAAATTAATGAATAGTTACAGTATATTTTAACATTAATAAAGAAACCTAACTATGTAAAATCTCTGACTCGTGTTCCACAACAACATCATCCTTGAAGCTTGTGCTTCTCTATAGGAGGATCTATGGTATATGATTTTATACTTATAATTAATGAATAGTTACATTATGTTCTAATATTAATAAAGCAATCTAACTATGTTAAAATCTCTGACTCGTTCTCCACAATATCATCCTTGAAGCTTGTGCTTCACTGTAGGAGGATCTATGGAATATGATTTTATATTTATAATTAATGAATAGTTACAGTATATTTTAATATTAATAAAGCAACCTAACTAACTATGTATAATCTCTGACTCGTGTTCCACAACATCATCCTTGAAGCTTTGTGCTTCTCTATAGGAGGGTCTATGGAATATGCCTACACTCGCGGTGTTTCACCTAAAGTTGATGATGCAGGGAAAACCCCCTAGAAAACCTGCATCAGGTAGGTCGGGCATTATTATATGTTTTAAAAAAATAATATTCTACTGTGGCTTTTATGAAGGAATTGTTAAATGGCGAAGTGAGCATAGAATTTAAAAAATCTCGGTCTTGCTCCATGCGCTCTGTTTTTCAAGGATCAGTCAGCCTTGTCCTGTCAACGACAAAGATTTCTGTAAGATGTTACGGATGTAATTATGGATTACGCGATAATTCAACGAGAAAGGCGGCGTTGCTGAGGAAACGGATGTTTGACAACCTCCACCTCCTTACACCCACCCAAGATGAACGCTGCACAAGCTTCTGCTGCAATTTTAAAATTTGAATTTAAATTGAACGTCTTTATGCGGCAAGCTTTAATGAGTTTCCCCCTTTCTAGAGGATTTAAGGGGTTGCTGTGGTGGACGCGAATTTTTTTTGGGGGGGAAGGGGGGAGGGGGACGGAGAAGACGACGTAAGGCACCGGCGGAACTGCTGCAGATATTAAAATTTTCAGGTACATCACATGGAGCTGTGCAACACACACACACACAACAAAAAAAAATTATTTTACAAGACACGGATCCACTTTAGAATTTTCTACGTCATAAGAACCTAAGAATAAGTGATTCTGCAATGTGAATGCTGTACCAATGCAGAATAAGCATCAGGGTTAAAAATATGTCTAATGCATAAGACATTCACGATTTATAAAAATTAAAAGTGCATAGTTAAATTTATTAAATGCGCGATTAAAAACTCGGTTTTAAGCATTCCAAAAAAAATGACGGTCTTTTTGTATTATTCCAAATATGTAACTATGGAAATTCTTGATTTTCACAGCCAAGAAGGAAGTTATGAATTAATATGGTATTTATTTTACAAATATAAGAATGAAACAGGATTGAAAGGGGTGCAATTTTATTTTGTTATTTTGATTTATTTATTGAAAAAAAATATTAGCCTTAAAAATAACTGAATCTATTTTTTTTAAACTCATTATTATGGAAACTTTGATAGGAAAATGTCTTCCTCAACTAAAGTGAAGATCATAACATGTTTTCTTTTTGTTTAAAAAAAATAATAATGGAGGGTCGAATGAAAATTAAGAACTTTTCCCAGAAAGCTTCACTTTGCTAAAGCAATTAGTCACTAATTTATTGCCTTTCAGCAGAATGAGAAAAAACACATACACACAAAAAAAAATATTAAATGTGCGATTAAAAACTCGGTTTCAAGCATTCCAAAAAAATGGCGGTCTTTTTGTATTATTCCAAATATGTAACTATGGAAATTCGTGAGGTTTTAATGAATCCTTCGATTTTCACAGCCAAGAAGGAAGTTATGAATTTATATGGTATTTATTTTACAAATATAAGAATGATAAACGTTTTTTGAAACAGGATTGAAAGGGGTGCAATTTTATTTTGTTTTATTTATTGAAAAAAAAATTAGCCTTAAAAATAACTGAATCTATTGTTTTTTTTAAAGTCATTATTATGGAAACTTTGATAGGAAAATGTCGAATCGCTTCCTCAACTAAAGTGAAGATCATAACATGTTTTTTTTAAAAAAAAATTAATGGAGGGGGGTCGAATGAAAATTAAGAACTTTTCCCAGAAAGCTTCACTTTGCTAAAGCAATTAGTCACTAATTTATTGCCTTTCAGCAGAATGAGAAAAAACACACACGCACACACACAAAAATTATTAAGGAGTGGATTATTTTTTTTTAAATTTCGTGGCTGAGTAATTAATTAGCGTGTTGATGTGATAATCAACTAATGTTCCGAAGAAACAAAGACGTTTGGAAATCAAATAGACGTGATTAATTGCCCTCAAGAGAACGATTTTAACTAGGGAAAAACTTAGCGTGTAAATTATTTAATGTGTAATCGGAAAAAAAGCGAAAAATGAAAATGTTTTGGGGATATGTGTAAATGAAGGTGCACCATCCAGAGAAATTAATAAATGATCTTAAAGAATGTTTAAATGTATTTTTTGTTGATAAATTGAAGGGCAAATTTTAACGCAGTAAGAGTAGTTCATAATTTGGTAAATTAAAATAATGGGGTGGTCCTTTAAAAAAATAATTATGGTGCATTTAGGATAATTGCTATGATGAAAGCAAGATAAATGTTCAGACTTTAGAAATAACATATAAATTATCGATCCGTATAACAAACTGTGTTAAAATTTTGAGTATATATAAAAAAAAGAAAAAGTTTGGATCAGCCCCAGAGGTCGGTCCTTGTCAATGTTTAAAGCCAGACTCGAAATTTTATTGTATTGTCAGTAATACTGGTCGTTAATTTTTTTTATGTTATCTACGTTTTATGATTTACTTGTTCTTGCAATGAAAAATAAAATAAAAAAATTAATTTTTACACAGAAAAATTTATTGAGGGTGATGCGAAAATTGGGAAATTTTCGGTGCCAGTATAAAAACATTTGCGACGAATGAAGTTGTATTAGGGTAAAAAATCAAATTCTTCTAGGTAAGAATAACTATTAAAGGGATGGAATTAATTGGGGTGGAAGAGGAGGAAGAAGAAGGCTTGAACAATATTCAGTATATGGTATTTCAATATAAATATATTGCAAGATAAATGTTCAGACTTTAGAAATAACATATAAATTATCGTTCCGTATAACAAACTGTGTTAAAATTTTGAGTATATAAAAAAAAGAAGTAGTTTGGTTCAGCCCCAGAGGTTCCTTGTCAATTGTTTAAAGCCAGACTCGAAATTTTATTGCATTGTCAGTAATACTGGTCGTTAATTTTTTTTATGTTATCTACGTTTCATTATTTACTTGTTCTTGCAATGAAAAATAAAATAAAAAAAATTAACCGGTACACAGAGAAATCTATTGAGGGCGACGCGGAAATTGGGGAAATAATTTTCGGTGCCCAGTATAAAACATTTGCGATGAATGAAGTTATATTAGGGTAAAAAATAAAAGACTTCTCAGTAAGAATAACTATTAATAGAATGGAATTAATTGGGGTGGAAGAAGAGGAGGAAGAAGGCTTATACAGTATCCAGTATATGGTATTTCAATATAAATATATTTCGAGATAAATGTTCAGACTTTAGAAATAACATATAAATTATCGTTCCGTATAACAAACTGTGTTAAAATTTTGAGTATATATAAAAAAAAGAAAAAGTTTGGATCAGCCCCAGAGGTTCCTTGTCAATGTTTTAAGCCAGACTCGAAATTTTATTGTATTGTCAGTAATACTGGTCGTTAATTTTTTTTATGTTATCTACGTTTCATGATTTACTTGTTCTTGCAATGAAAAATAAAATAATAAATCGGTACACAGAGAAATCTATTGAGGGCGACGCGGAAATTGGGGAAATTTTCGGTGCCAGTATAAAACATTTGCGATGAATGAAGTTATATTAGGGTAAAAAATAAAAGAATTCTCAGTAAGAATAACTATTAATAGAATGGAATGGAATTAATTGGGGTGGAAGAGGAAGAAGGCTTATACAGTATCCAGTATATGGTATTTCAATATAAATATATTGCAAGATAAATGTTCATACTTTCGAAATAACATATAAATTATCGTTCCGTATAAGAGACTGTGTTAAAATTTTGAGTATATATAAAAAAAAGAAAAAGTTTTGATCAGCCCCAGAGGTCGGTCCTTGTCAGTGTTTTAAAGCCAGACTCGAAATTTTATTGTATTGTCAGTAATACTGGTCGTTAATTTTTTTTATGTTATCTACGTTTCATGATTTACTTGTTCTTGCAATGAAAAATAAAATTAAAAAAAATCAATCGGTACACAGAGAAATCTATTGAGGGCGACGCGGAAATTGGGGAAATAATTTTCGGTGCCCAGTATAAAACATTTGCGATGAATGAAGTTGTATTAGGGTAAAAAATAAAATATTTCTCAGTAAGGATAACTATTTGGATGGAGGAGGAAGAAGGCTTATACAATATTCAGTATATGGTATTTCAATATTTTCTTATGAACTGATGACGTCACGAGGATTTGACTTTGTGGATGGATACACAACTATAAAATTTTTTTTTTCCCGTTGGTAATATAGAAAGAACAATAGCAGTAGGGTAAGGGTAAGGGATTTATGCAAGGGTTGAATTCAAGAGTCAGATATGAAGGGTTGGGTAAGATGGATGACGTCACGGGGTGGCTTCGCTCCTTTCCCGATTCTTCATTATGGAGCCGTGAACAATGCAGCAATACACCGCAATTAAAAGCCGTTATGGCGGTGACGTCAGCTATTCGCGTTTTCCGCTGCTATTCTATTCTACAGTGGTTCGGGGATCGATACCCCATGGGTGGGAGTTGTACGCGGAGGGACCGCTCTTGGGCTCGCGTCCAAAAACGCTCTGGATTGGTCATAATGCGCTTTCACGACACCAAAATTCCAACTCTCCAAATAGTGCCTTTTATAGGTAAGTTTCTCAACACTATAGCCGAGGTAAATTAAACTTTTGATTCCCACCAGACCTTAAAATAAATAAATCTTTGCATTATAATTATTATTATTATTTTTACTTGAAATTCTATGAACCCTGCCAACAACCAGAGCTCCACCTACATGAACACTACCAACATTATAATAATGAAATCATATAATTCATATACTCCATAAATTATGATCCAAAATAATATTTACGATAGTAGTAATTTTCCCCCCATGTTAAGGCAGCCACATTAAAATCAAAACTGTAATTTAATTTTGATTAATTAAAAATTTATTCAGCCAAAGTCATCTACAAAAATCAAATATGTCGCCGATTGTGCTTGGTTAGTACACGAGAAAAATAATTATTGGAACTTCTGGAACTCTGATAAATTCCATAAATACTCTGTGTAGGCACAGTCTAGAATCACGTACAGTCTATGAAGAAATTTAGAAATTATATATATATATATATATGTACAATATTTTTAATGTTAAATCATTAAAAAATTCCAAATTTGGTTTTTATATTGTTATAAGTTAAAACAAATTCAATATAAAAAAATTTGTAATGTTTCAAAAAATTTTGTTATTTGAATAAATTTGAAATCAAAATTAAACCGAGCTAATTGCTATTGGGATAGCGTTATTATTTTGGAGGCAATAAACATCAGGTCCAGTGAGAATTTACTGAATAGAGATTCTGGATTCCAATTGAGCCTGGCTTGTTGGAACCCATTGTTTCAACCGGAGGAGGAACGCCGCGGGAGCTGAGTCACGGGGAGGAGACTAGAGCATGACTAAGCAAGTGGACCAATGGACCCGCGTCCACATCCAGCCAATCACAGGGCGGCTTGTGCTTTGCACAGACTTGTTGCCTCAGAGACTATATAAATGCCAACACTCACCGAATTTGACACTTGAGTCTGTGAAGATGATATGGCCAGAGCAAGCCATCGAAACGTCACTTTGTTTAAAAATCTTTGACCCATCCGGTTGGAAACTCGAGAGGAGGAATTTATACAAGACTCAACAAGTCTTTGGAGCTTGTTTTCAGCGCTTTCCTGGTAGTGATTATTAATTGTACACAACATATTCACATGGAAAACATGAGATCTGCGATACTAAATGTTATTTAAAATTACAAAAAAATGATTAACTATGTTATATGAAGTTAATTTCAATGAGATAATTTTTTTTTTGGAGATCTTCTACAGACGCAGTGAAAAAGAGCATTGAAAGTAGTAGTTTACCCAGAGGTGCCTAAACAACTTCTCCTCCCGCCTTTTAGTTCATTTCGAGAGGTCACAGGAGCCAATTAATCTAGACTGACGCCTGCAGCAATCAACAGGACCACGTCAAGGAGGAAGGAGGAAGGAGGAGCTTCTTCTCGCTTTTTCTAACTTCCGCAAAAAAAAAAGTCCTGACGAAGTAACTTAATTCAACTATTGTCTCACCTTAAAGTTGCTGAAAAGAAAAACAATTACTTTTTTCCCCCCTTGTTAGGGAAAAGGAACCTGACAGTTCGAAGCTCTTTTGACCTAGTTACATTTGAATTACTAAAGGGGGGAGGAGGGTTGAGTCTGTCATAATACGAAACAAACAACGTTAATTTGCAAAAAAAAATAATAATAGCAAAATGAAAACCTGTTGTCGTGTATCATCATTATCCGGCATAAACCCAACTAATCTGCCAGTGTCCTACGAGAACGTAATAAAGACTAAAAAAAAACAACCAAAAATAAAGGATAATTAATTGGAACAATGAATGGACAAATAAACAGATCAAAACTCCACGACAGATAAGGAACAGTATCTACGAAATAGAACCTTACCAATACAATTTCAACAGACGCGTTCCACCCAGAAATTCACCCATCTAAGAATTGGTCATTCTTGACTCTCTCTCATGGACATTTAATGACCAAATACAACCCAATTCCCATGTGACGAATGTAATTCTCCAAAACACCATCCGATCCGACATGCTGCAAAAAAAAAGAAGAGGATATAGAATACAAGGAATGCCTCAATAAACCACGACTAATAAACCCCATAAAAACTGCCAGAAAAATATTAATTTTTTTTTCTTCTGTTTTTTATTTCCATTCATCTTAACTTTAGAAACTCAACAGGACCGAGTGAAACTAAAACTACACACGATTTTAAGCGACTCAGCTTCGAGGGAAAAATCCCGAGTTTTTCGTCTTTATCATGGAAACTATGGAAAATAACCGAGTGATGTTTTTTTTCTGTTTTTTTTTTCATTTTAATTAGACTCCTGGAGCACTTTGTGACATTTTGTTGTTTCGCCTATGGAGTTGGAAAAAAAAATAAAGCAAGTAGTATTTTAAACATGTCTGCATAATAATAGTGTGCGCGCGCGCCGTTGAGCTCTCTGATATATATTCCTCTTTCATTTACATTACTGCAGGCATTATGTAAACACCACCACAGTCGGACATGCGCTGCTTAGGTCTACCTGGCTTCCAGTAATTAGCGGCTGGAATAATATTTAATATGCAACGGGCCAGACTTGACGCATTACGGTTAATGCTATTAATCTTCGCAAGATTGTCCATTGTATCTTCCGGGTTAATTACCAAAAAAAAAAGAAAAAAATAATCATGTCTCGATGGGGATATGTGAGTTCTGATCACGTGGTTATTATTCAAATTACAAAGGTCACACACACAGGGCGAAATAAATTCACTATCCTAGGCTAATTTCATTATTTGACGTATTTTTAAGCAAACAAACACTGGAGGAGCGTCCATTGTTCGACATCAGAAATTGTTTTACACACATTACAACACTGACAATAAACCATTTTTGGTTCGACATCAGAAATTGTTTTACACACATTACAACACTGACACTAAACCATTTTTTGTTTCACCGTGGGTAAACGCGGCAGCCATCACACATATATTTTTTTCATTTTTCCAAAATCGCTCAGCAAACTCGAATATCTGCAAGTCGAATAACAAAACTCAGTTGGACTAAGTTGGTTTCACCGTGTTTTATAGACAGTGGGTAAACAAACGCGGCAGCCATCACACATATATTTTTTTCATTTTTCCAAAATCGCTCAGCAAACTCGAATATCTGCATGTCGAATAACAAAACTCAGTTGGCCTAAGTTGTTGTTGGTGTAAAGCAACTAGTAATTTTGGTAACAAATAAACAAAATAGTCTGGAAAATGCAGCCAATGTGTTACATTCAATAAAACTAAAAACAAATAATTGTGAAATAACTGAAGTTGAATGGAGTTCTGATCACGTGGTTATTATTCAAATTACAAAGGTCACACACACACACACAGAGGGCGAAATAAATTCACTATCCTAGGCTAATTTCATTATTTGACGTATTTTTAAGCAAAAAAAAATACACCGGAGGAGCGTCCATTGTTCGACACAGAAATTGTTGTTTTACACACATTATTACACTGACAATAAAAAAAACATTTTTGGTTTCACCGTGTTTTATAGACAGTGGGTAAAAACGCGGCAGCCATCACACAGATATATTTTTTTCATTTTTTTTTCCAAAATCGCTCAGCAAACTCGCATATCTGCAAGTCGAATAACAAAACTCAGTTGGATTAAGTTGGTGTTGTTGTTGTTGGTGAGGTAAAGTAACTAGTAACAAATAAACAAAATAGTCTGGAAAATGCCTGCAAAGTGTGTTACATTCACTGGTTTTCACTCAATTGTGATAAAACTCAATAAAACTAGAAACAAATAATTGTGAAATAACTGAAGTTGAATGGAGTTCTGATCACGTGGTTATTATTCAAATTACAAAGGTCATACACACACACAGAGGGCGAAATAAATTCACTATCCTAGGCTAATTTCATTATTTGACGTATTTTTAAGCAAAAAAAAACACCGGAGCAGCGTCCATTGTTCGACACAGAAATTGTTGTTTTACACACATTATTACACTGACAATAAAAAAAACATTTTTTTGGTTTCACCGTGTTTTATAGACAGTGGGTAAACAAACGCGGCAGCCATCACACAGATATATTTTTTTTACATTTTTCCAAAATCGCTCAGCAAACTCGCATATCTGCAAGTCGAATAACAAAACTCAGTTGGACTAAGTTGGTGTTGTTGTTGTTGTTGGTGAGGTAAAGCAACTAGTATTTTTGGCAACAAATAAACAAAATAGTCTGGAAAATGCCTGCAAAGTGTGTGTTACATTCACTGGTTTTCACTCAATTGTGATAAAACTCAATAAAACTAGAAACAAATAATTGTGAAATAACTGAAGTTGAATGTGAGTTCTGATCACGTGGTTATTATTCAAATTACAAAGGTCACACACACGCACACACAGAGGGCGAAATAAATTCACTATCCTAGGCTAATTTCATTATTTGACGTATTTTAAGCAAACAAAAAACCACCGGAGGAGCGTCCATTGTTCGACATCAGAAATTGTTTTACACACATTACAACACTGACACTAAAAAACCATTTTTGTTTCACCGTGTTTTATAGACAGTGAGTAAAAACGCGGCAGCCATCACACAGATATATTTTTTTTACATTTTTCCAAAATCGCTCAGCAAACTCGAATATCTGCAAGTCGAATAACAAAACTCAGTTGGACTAAATTGTTGTTGTTGTTGGTGAGGTAAAGCAACTAGTAATTTTGGTAACAAATAAACAAAATAGTCTGGAAAATGCCTGCAAAGTGTGTGTTACATTCACTGGTTTTCACTCAATTGTGATAAAACTCAATTAAAAACTAGAAACAAATAATTGTGAAATAACTGAAGTTGAATGGAGTTCTGATCACGTGGTTATTATTCAAATTACAAAGGTCACACACACACACACGCACACACGGCGAAATAAACTCACTATCCTAGGCTAATTTCATTATTTGACGTATTTTTAAGCAAACTAAAAACCACCGGAGGAGCGTCCATTGTTCGACACAGAAATTGTTGTTTTACACACATTATTACACTGACACTAAAAAACCATTTTTGGTGTTTCACCGTGTTTTATAGACAATGGGAAAAACGCGGCAGCCATCATACAGATATATTTTTTCATTTTTTTCCAAAATCGCTCAGCAAACTCGAATATCTGCAAGTCGAATGATAAAACTCAGTTGGATTAAGTATTTTGGTAAAAAATAAACAAAATAGTCTGGAAAATGCCTGCAAAGTGTGTTACATTCACTGGTTTTCACTCAATTGTGATAAAACTCGATAAAACTAGAAACAAATAATTGTGAAATAACTGAAGTTGAATGTGAGTTCTGATCACGTGGTTATTATTCAAATTACAAAGGTCACACACACACACACGTACACACACAGGGTGAAATAAATTCACTATCCTAGGCTAATTTCATTATTTGACGTATTTTTAAGCAAAAAAAAAACAAAACACCGGAGCAGCGTCCATTGTTCGACACAGAAATTGTTGTTTTACACACATTATTACACTGACAATAAAAAACCATTTTGGATTCACCGTGTTTTATAGACAATGGGAAAAACGCGGCAGCCATCACACACATATATTTTTCTTTTTTCCCAAACGCTCAGCAAACTCGCATATGTATTGATTAATATGATTAAATATGCTTACATATTTATATATAGACATATTTAATATATTTATTTATTTAATTTTATATACTTAAATTATAATTACTTTTACAAACTCACATTAAATATGCTTATATATATATATATTTAATTAATTAATTTTTTTAATCTTATATACTTAAATTAGAAATTACTTTTACAAACTCAGATTAAATATTTATATACAGGCATATTTAATATATTTATTTATTTAATCTTATACACTTAAATTATAACTACTTTTGTAGTTTGTTTTCACACCTGAGGAGTTCTAAACAATGGAACGAAACGTCGTGATGGAAATTTAATAAATAAATAAATTAATAAATATGTTTAATTCTGTCTAATTTTGAGCCGAAATTTTTCACCTTCATTAATTTACTCAGCTTAATTGTTTTTTTTAAACTTATCTTTCTGGAATGGGGGAGTTTATTGCTACTAGCGCCAACTCTTGTCGGTTACTGTCTGATCTGCTGGTTACCTCAAACTGATGATTGAGTGTTTTTTTTTCAACCGATTTTGAAGCTTTAAATTCAATTTTAACATTACTTGGATGTTATTGAAACATTTCGCTTTATTGTGTACCAAATTGGACTGCTTCAAGTATCCACTGTCCGAGTTCAGAATGGCTTTAATGTTCCTCCACGGGGTTTATACATCTTGCCACCTTCGGAAATGTTATTGTAACAAAGCAAATGGACGGTAATATTAATTGCTTGTAATAGAAGATGAACAGGAACTGTTGTTAAAAAAATAGTTTTTATTCTGCAAATTCGAGTGGGAGTATGATGTAATGATTGGACAACTCTGTGGTTTTGGTCTCCGGTCTTTGCCCAAAGTGGAAGTTTCTCCCAAAGGGAACTCATATCGACTCGTGCAAGTACAGGCGGCGACTTGGGGGACATCCGGTTGCAATTTCGTTAAAAGCGTCGTGTGCAGGCGCAAAGAATTACAGCGCAATCCGCCCTGATGCATCCGCAAACCTATGTAACGATGTCACAATGGCACAACCACAGGCAAATAGAAATCTCTACTTTCACAATATTACCATCTAGATTAATACACTAGACTATATACTCACAAAGAAAACTGTCTCCGTAAATTGAAAATTATCTTTATATTATAAGAGAACGTGGGTTTTCTCGGTGTATATTATTCATGAACAATTCTCGGGTTTTCAACCGGGTAAGTATAAAGTTTGAACACAACGTTTCCATGGCTTGCTCTGCCATCTTCTTCAGGTGAACTGAAACGTTGTGTTCAAAATTTATACTTACCCGGTTGAAAACCCGAGAATTGTTCATGAATCTTTATATTAAATTATTAACCTCTCTCTCTTCAATTATTAATCACACTTTAAGAAATCTTTTTTGTTTTGGTTAACAGGCTACATGAGGGTGATCCTGAAACAGGCAACTCCCCTTTAATAGCATAGGAAGGGAATTGAAAAGGGGGGGATGCGGAAGGTAGAGCAAGGTAGCCTAGCAAGGGTTAACGTCCCCGGGCTATGGTTTAAGGATCCTACCCTGCACGCGACATTTCACCTAAAGAGATGCAGAGGGGAAAACCCCTAGAAAACCTGCATCAGGTAGGTCGGGGAGGCATTGGGTGGTACTATTCTCACAGCCCTTCCCTGTGAATGACGACGGGAGAGACGAGTTTTGCTGTGGGGTCGCAGCATTCCCTTCACCAGTTTCAAGAGGCAGTTGGCCGGTTGATCCCAATGGGATCAGCGGAGGACAACTCTTGCCATATGCCCAAGGTCTTTGACCCCAGTACATATACCTCCTCAAATAGGTGAAGGTGTCTCGGCATATGAGAACTTTGATAAAAAAAAATACCCAGAGAGAGAGAGTGCAGGAGGCATCCCCGACATGATCAGGTGAGCCCCGCAGTCACTCTGGGCTGAAGCAATCGCCTGCGAGAAAACTCCCGCAGCGCCCATCCTACTTTAAGAAATCATTGAAGAGCAATATATATATATATAATTAATGGGGAAATGACAAAAGGATAGAAAGGAGAAGATGACTTACCTGAGGTGGTTCATAGATGGTAGACACCTTGTGAGGAGGTTTAGAGTACTTGAATTTTCGGAGGCACCTTCCTCCTCCTCCTCCTCCTCCTTCATCAGAAAGTTAAGAAGACATTTCCAGTGAGTGTT
Source organism: Eucriotettix oculatus (assembly GCA_034510155.1). Lineage (NCBI taxonomy): Eukaryota > Metazoa > Arthropoda > Insecta > Orthoptera > Tetrigidae > Eucriotettix > Eucriotettix oculatus. The sequence goes on from CM067381.1 coordinate 77,704,839, forward strand.
TGGCTGGTGATCAGTCGTCGGCTAGCCGATCACTCACTGGAAATGTCTTCCTAACTTTCTGATGAAGGAGGAGGAGGAGGAGGAGGAAGGTGCCTCCGAAAATTCAAGTACTCTAAACCTCCTCACACAAGGTGTCTACCATCTATGAACCTCAGGTAAGTCACCTTCTTTCTATCTCTCTGTCCTTTCCCCATTAATTTTATATATATATATAATAGTCGGCTAGCTGATCACTGCGAATGTCTTCCTAACTTTCTGATAAAGGAGGGGGAAGGTGCCTCCAAAACTTCAATATCTCTAGACCTCAGAAGGTGTCTACCATCTATGAACCTCAGGCAAATCACCTTCTTTCTATCTCTCTGTCCTTTCCCCATTAATTGTTTTAATTAACATGACAATGTCATTTCCTGACTCATATATATATATATATATATATATATATATATATCAGAATATGAATGTCTGTAGGTTACTCCAAACGCAGTGCACCGTATTTTTTTTGGAGAATATCGACGGACTTCTCCGTGTGTTGGGAAACATGCATTCAGTGATCATAGCAAATACCAAAATCTGAGTTGCGTAAATGTAGAAAAAAAATAATTCGTTACTTTTTTCCTATTTAGTTTTTAGTAACGGAAACGGGTTATTTTTTTGATTTACACAGCTCAGATTTTGGTATTTGCTGTGATCACTGAATGCATGTTTCCCAAAACACACAGAGAAGTCCATTGATATTTTCCAAAAAAAAAAAAATTTACTTCCCCAAGATGGAGTAAAGTGTAGGTGGTTTGTGTCCGTAGATTTGTTTGCCGATCACGTCTAGAGCTGCGGCTGCTACAGTACAATGGAGTCCCCTAGGTGAAAGCAGCACTGCGTGGCCTGCATTGCAACATTTCAGGCTTCCACCACGCAGGCTATATATATATCTATTTAAATCAGATAGCGACTCCTGCTTACCCTAAATCCTAATGCGCGGGGGAAAAAAAAATTTATATAATAACACAGACAGAAAAACAACGGTTGCACGAGAAACTCTCATTAGCTACACTCAAAGAAGTGAAGTCTGCTTTAGTTGTTTCAGAATCGTAGAATCGCAGGAAAAGAGTTTATTTATTTCCAGAGATTACAAAGACATCAACCGTGAAGGAATATTTCAACGATTTAACGACACGTAAAAGCAAATTAATTCCATAACAATGTGTTTCTTTTTTTTAAAAAAATAAAAGCCTGTTCTTACTCACGTAGAAGGTTATTTTATAAAAATAGACGAGGTTATTAAGTCAAATAATTAATTTTATACAAGTTTAGTAGAAATTGGTGATTGTATAGTACACCTAAATATATTTTACAAGATGTCTGTCTCTATTCCACGTGTATTTCTTTCTGCTTAGTTCTTTGGTACCGCGTCACTACTTTGATATATAATCGTCCTGATTCTTATTCATGTCTGTTCCCCTTCAAAACCTGTTGATTCCTTTCCAATACAATATTTATTTTGTCTTCAATATTTATATTTACTGAAGCCGTCTACAGAGGTAGTTGTAAAAGTGACAAAACTAAAACGTTTAAAAAAATATTTCACCCCTTGGAAGGAGGATATTTTTTTTTTAAAAAAATGACATCATTTTATTAAGTACTAAGATTAAATTTAAAATTGATTTTACAGTTTTGTGAAAACATTACACAGTAACCCCCTGATGTTCATTACAGGCTAAAATTATTATAAATTTTTTTTAAAAAATTAAATTAGTATATATATATATATTAACAAACGTAATAAGAGAAAGAGATAACGAAATAGGGAGAGTAAGAGAGAGAGAGAGAGAGCGAGAGAGAAAAAGAGATAGAGAAGGAGATAGAGTAAGAGATATGAAATGAAAATGCTTGCGCAAGATAGGTTAGGATGGAGGGTTGAATCAGACGAGGCTTAGAACTGAATACCGCAACAACATATAAATAATCCTAATGTTTAAGTCGTGAAGTTAAGTTTCTGAGTTTTTTTAAAAAAAAAAAAAATTTCAGAGTGAAAGCCTTTTCTTCCATCTGTCATTCAGTATTAAAGTCGGTTGTTTTGCATAGTTTATAATCAATTTGTGTGTATATAACAATTAAAATTACATTAATATTAACGTGTGCAATGTTTTTTTTATATTTTCATCAGAATCAGTGCATAATGAAGTTATGTTTCTTATTTTCCAGGTAAGTTGAGCTAAACGACCAAGAAATACGTAAACTTTGGAAGATCCGCATAAATGGGTAAAGATGAAGACAAACGAGAATGACTTTCCAAGGGGGGAAGAAAGAAGTTTAAGAGCTGGTTTAACATCAAAGGTGAATATAAAGCAATAAAAAGCGAAGAACTTTCACTATTTGAAAATTACGAGGTATTGAGGGAAGGGGAAGGGAGGGAAGGGGAGGGGGAAGTTGTCCGTAGTTTTCCAGGTCGTGAGAATGCATTATTCCTTGACAAGGGGGGGTTGCGGGGGTGGCTCTGAGAGAGAAAACTTTCCCCATTCCCAGAGCAGTCACTGGCTTTGCACACAATCGGACTTTAAGCGTGCTTATATACATCGTTTTATGGGTCTTCAACCTTAAGTTCTCCCAAAATAACAGAGACACGCTCAAAAAAAAATATATTCCACGCTTATATTCAGAAGGGTGGAGGGGAGAGGGAGGAGGGACAAAACTGTTCCATATTTATGAGTGTACAAACAAGCCGAAATGGTTAATTTTTCTAAACAAAAAAAGAAAAAAAAGAAAAGAGTAATAAAGGTTTCTCCTCATGTAGCAAATGTGTAATTGCTCAAAATTGCGTGCTAAAAGGTTAAGCATAATATTGCTAGTTTGCACCTACCTAACAAGGATTTGCATAATTAAACTTTTAGCAGGAGCCTTTCTTAAAATAGTCCCTGGTGGATTATTATTCTCATTCTTCGTTACGGTTGTGCAGCATACGAGAAAATTACACGTGGATATATATATATATATATATATATATATATATATTGTAATATACTTTTTTGTGTATAAAAACATTTATTAATTTAAAGTACAAATATGATCAATTTTAATATTTTCATTTATTAATTTAAGTGAAGACACGGGCTTACTCTCAGGGGATTTTGGGTCTCTCAAGAGATGGATGGAGTATTCATGCATTAGCTGAAAATAGAAAGAAAAATCATTGAATGTTATTTATCCAGAGCAATGAGCAAGTTTCACAATTTTTTTTATCGCTTACCCACAATTACTACAGGGGCCAACAAACATCCACCTCTCGAATGTTTGTGCGTCTCTCTGGCGTCTTGCAGGATTTGATCACGTCTGCTCACGTCCGTCCACTCGTCTGCCTTCTGGGGTCGAGCCACGTCCTCTCCTCTCCTTGTTTCACTTCTCTTCTGGGGTCTGGATATCTGCTCTCTGGTTCACTCGCCTGCCTTCTGCGCTCTGCTCCACTCGCCTGTCTTCTCGGGTCTGGCCGCGAGCCACCCATCGGCTTCCCTTTTAAACCTTCCGACGGGAATTCCCCTATTTCTCAACATTTCGGGGTTCCCCGCCCTCATTTTTCCCGCGGGGGTTCACCATCGTCATTTTTTATACACGCAAGGCGGGCCTCCCCCGCGGGGAATCACCATCTTTCGGCCGACTAGCCATTGTTGTTGGCCGAACTGCGCCTCATAACGCCACAACCTTACAAAATCCGCCTTTTTATCACAATATATTGTAAAGGATGCGGCGTACCTCCGTATTCGAGGATTTAAATGCTTTTTGGGCGCCAGGTATTTTTTAATAAAAATACCAAAAAAGTGGATTTTAATAGCTTTAATCCATTTCAGAACATGAGAAAAATTATCACTACAGGGCGTCGTGGTCTTTCTGCCGACACATCCTTCTCCTTTCACTACCCCATGACGACTGCCTCGAGTCTCCATTGTTGGCCCCGAGTTGCGACAATTGCAACTCGTCGCAAGCTGCTGGCCCGCATTGTTGCGTGTAACTTTTCATGTTACAATATATATTTTCCCTACTAGCTTCTAATGTTAATATAATAATTTAATTTATCGTGGAATGCAGGGTCAGATTCATTAAAAAAATTTTTTTTTGGATTCTATTGGTATAACAATTAATCCATTCACAGTCTATTTTATTTTTTACAAATATATGTGCCCATAATTCTGAAAGTGGTCTGTCGAGATATTTAATAAATTGAAAAATATTTTTTACAATGCGAAAATTCCACGTGGATATATATATATATATTTCCTATTAGCTTCTAATGTTAATATAATAATTTAATTTATCGTGGATGCAGGGTCAGATTCATAAAAAAAATTATTTTTTGGATTCTATTAGTATAACAATTAATCCATTCCCAGTCTATTTTATTTTATACAAATATATGTGCCCATAATTATGAAAGTGGTCTGTCGAGATATTTAATAAATTGAAAAATATTTTTTAGAATGAGAAAATTCCACGTGGATATATATATATATATATATATTTTCCTACTAGCTTCTAATGTTAATATAATAATTTAATTTATCGTGGATGCAGGGTCAGAATCATAAATTTTTTTTTGGATTCTATTAGTATAACAATTAATCCATTCCCAGTCTATTTTATTTTTTACAAATATATGTGCCCATAATTCTGAAAGTGGTCTGTCGAGATATTTAATAAATTGAAAAATATTTTTTACAATGCGAAAATTCCACGTGGATATATATTTTTTCCTACGGGAAAATTACTAGCTTCTAATGTTAATATAATAATTTAATTTATCGTGGATGCAGGGTCAGATACGTAAAAAAATTTTTTTTTTGGATTCTATTAGTATAACAATTAATCCATTCCCAGTCTATTTTATTTTACATATATATGTGCCCATAATTATGAAAGTGGTCCAAGTCATATATTTATTGTTTCGAGATATTTAATAAATTGCATTTGAATAAATTGAAAAAAAATATTTTTTGACAATATACGACATTTTAATTTATAATTTTCTTTAGTCTTGAATAATGGAAATTTATTATGAATATGACATTTTTTTTGTTCGTCAATTTCATACGAAAATGTTGTTTTTGTTAAAAGCTTGAGTTGACTTGGACCATTTTCCAAAATTAACTGAATGCCCTGTAAATGACTTTAAAAGCAATAAAGAACTATGAGTTTTTGTTTTGAAACAATAACTTTAATGAACATTTATAAATTACTTTAAAAAAGTGATCCATTTTTATCATTTCTAGTTTTTTAAGATTCTTAAAATGTTCCTGAAAAACTGGAGGGATGTGAAGACGTAATAATATCTTTTTGTTTGTTTCTTTTTCTTACGTTACTGGTTGGATTCAATTAGTATAACAATTAATCCATTCCCAGTCTATTTTATTTTTTACAAATATATGTGCCCATAATTCTGAAAGTGGTCTGTCGAGATATTTAATAAATTGAAAAATATTTTTTACAATAAGAAAATTCCACGTGGATATATATATATATATATATATTTCCTACTAGCTTCTAATGTTAATATAATAATTTAATTTATCGTGGATGCAGGGTCAGGTTCTTAAAAAAAATTTTTTTTTGGATTCTATTGGTATAACAATTAATCCATTCCCAGTCTATTTTATTTTTTACAAATATATGTGCCCATAATTCTGAAAGTGGTCTGTCGAGATATTTAATAAATTGAAAAATATTTTTTTACAATAAGAAAATATGTACGTCGGAACGAATTTTACCTGGTGAGGTTTTCCAAATTTTACGAACGAAACGTCGTGTAACGAACGCCTGAGGTTAATAAAGTTTATATTTAATTGGTTCTGTCCTAAAGGCTGATTTATTCAAATATGGTGAATTATAATTGCAAATATAGGAAATAAATATTTACAATAAAATACGCAATTATAATATCAAATGAAATGAAAAAAAAAACTTTATTTTTTTTTCTGATTTATATTCATTTGTATTTTAACAGTCAGATAATGTAACGAATTAAAATGAGTTTAATTGTGGCACCACAGTATTTAAATACTATTTTAGGTCAATAACTGAAGGGGACACGAAGGTTTGGAACGAAACGAAACGACCAAAAGGTTGCTCATTTAGGAATAATATTGTGAGGATAAAAATAAAGCAACGTACGACAATTATGGACTTTTACTAGAGGTTACAAAATACTTTATTTCACACAATAGACGTCGTCAAAGAACGTTTAAGGAAAATTTTATTGTCAATGTTAATTATTTATATTTATAGGTTATTAATTATTGTGAACTTATTTTAAGTCCTATGAACCTGCCACGGGGCATTTTCCCCTTTTTGTACATTAAATACATACATACAGATTGTTGTCATTTAAGCTACGTTTTGTTTGGCGATTAAAGAAGATGGATGAATGTTTCGTTTAGAGTGATTATTCCATTTAGTAGTTAAAGAATAGATTCCACTGTTCTTCTGATAATCAAACAGACAGTAAATCAGGCCAACTTCAATTTTCAACGACAACAGCGACAGCGAAAAATCGTGCGAAATGACGTGATAACACTGTAACCTGCAACAAAAAAATTAATATATCCTTCCATCCTGCAGAAGGCGAACTGCAAAAAAAATACAGATGTGTAGATTGAAGTTCATTTACTTATTGACTTAATAATGAATATGTAAGTCAGCAGAAGCCGACGAAATGGAACTCGTACAAATAGTGCGAAGTTGTAGAATACATTCCACTGTTATTCTGAGAATCAAACAGACAGTAAATCAGGCCAACTTCAATTCTCGACAACAGCGACAACGTAAAGTGAAATGACGTGATAACACTGTAACCTGCAACAAAAAAATTAATATATCCTTCCATCCTGCAGAAGGCGAACTGCAAAAAAATACAGATGTGTAGATTGAAGTTCATTTACTTATTGACTTGATAATGAATATGTAAATCAGCAGAAGCCGACGAAATGGAACTCGTACAAATAATGTGAAGTTATAGAATACATTCCACTGTTATTCTGATAATCAAACAGACAGTAAATCAGGCCAACTTCAATTTTCAACGACAACAGCGACAGCGAAAAATCGCGTGAAATGACGTGATAACACTGTAACCTGCAACAAAAAAATTAATAGATCCTTCCATCCTGCAGAAGCCTGAACCGCAGAAATATAGATGTGTAGATTGAAGTTCATTTACTTATTGATTTAATAATGAAGATGTAAGTCAGCAGAAGCTGACGAAATGGAACTCGTACAAATAGTGTGAAGTTATAGAATACATTCCACTGTTATTCTGATAATCAAACAGACAGTAAATCAGGCCAACTTCAATTTTCAACGACAACAGCGACAGCGAAAAATCGCGTGAAATGACGTGATAACACTGTAACCTGCCCAAAAAATTTATAACTTTCCATCCTGGAGAAGGCGAACCGCAGAAAAATACAGATGTGTAGATTGAAGTTCATTTACTTATTGACTTGATAATGAATATGTAAGTCAGCAGAAGCTGACGAAATGGAACTCGTACAAATAATGCGAAGTTGTAGAATACATTCCACTGTTATTCTGAGAATCAAACAGACAGTAAATCAGGCCAACTTCAATTTTCAACGACAACAGCGACAACGTAAAGTGAAATGACGTGATAACACTGTAACCTGCAGAAAAAAAAATTATTTTTCCATCCTGCAGAAGGCGAACCGCAGAAATACAGATGTGTAGATTGAAGTTTATTTACGTATTGATTTAATAATGAAGAAGCTGACGAAATGGAACTCGTACAAACAGTGCGAAGTTGTAGAATACATTTCACTGTTATTCTGATAATCAAACAGACAGTAAATCAGGCCAACTTCAATTTTCAACGACAACAGCGACAGCGAAAAATCGTGCGAAATGACGTGATAACACTGTAACCTGCAACAAAAAAATTATCTTTCCATCCTGCAGAAGGCGAACCGCAGAAATACAGATGTGTAGATTGAAGTTCATTTACTTATTGACTTGATAATGAAGATGTAAATCAGCAGAAGCCGACGAAATGGAACTCGTACAAATAGTGCGAAGTTGTAGAATACATTTCACTGTTCTTCTGATAATCAAACAGACAGTAAATCAGGCCAACTTCAATTTTCAACGACAACAGCGACAGCGAAAAATCACGCGAAATGACGTGATAACACTGTAACCTGCAAAAAAAATTAATAGATCCTTCCATCCTGCAGAAGCCTGAACCGCAGAAATACAGATGTGTAGATTGAAGTTCATTTACTTATTGACTTGATAATGAATATGTAAGTCAGCGGAAGCTGACGAAATGAAACTCGTACAAATAATATGAAGTTATAGAATACATTCCACTGTTATTCTGAGAATCAAACAGACAGTAAATCAGGCCAACTTCAATTTTCAACGACAACAGCGACAGCGTAAAATCGCGTGAAATGACGTGATAACACTGTAACCTGCAACAAAAAAATTATCTTTCCATCCTGCAGAAGGCGAACTGCAAAAAAATACAGATGTGTAGATTGAAGTTCATTTACTTATTGACTTGATAATGAATATTTAAGTCAGTAGAAGCTGACAAAATGGAACTCGTACAAACAGTGCGAAGTTGTAGAATACATTCCACTGTTATTCTGAGAGTCAAACAGACAGTAAATCAGGCCAACTTCAATTCTCGACAGCGACAACGTAAAGTGAAATGACGTGATAACACTGTAACCTCCAAAAAAATAATTATTTTTCCATCCTGCAGAAGGCGAACTGCAAAAAAATACAGATGTGTAGATTGAAGTTCATTTACGTATTGATTTAATAATGAATATGTAAATCAGCAGAAGCCGACGAAATGGAACTCGTACAAACAGTGCGAAGTTGTAGAATACATTTCACTGTTATTCTGAGAATCAAACAGACAGTAAATCAGGCCAACTTCAATTTTCAACGACAACAGCGACAACGTAAAGTGAAATGACGTGATAACACTGTAACCCGTAAAAAAATATAATTAGATCTTCCATCCTGCAGAAGCCTGAACCGCAGAAATACAGATGTGTAGATTGAAGTTCATTTACTTATTGACTTGATAATGAATATTTAAATCAGCAGAAGCCGACGAAATGGAACTCGTACAAACAGTGCGAAGTTGTAGAATACATTTCACTGTTATTCTGAGAGTCAAACAGACAGTAAATCAGGTCAACTTCAATTTTCAGCAACAACAGCCACAGCGAAAAATCGCGCGAAATGACGTGATAACACTGTAACCTGAGAAAAAATTATCATAGAGCCTTCAATCCTGCAGAAGCCTGAACCGCAGAAATACAGATGTGTAGATTGAAGTTTATTTACGTATTGATTTAATAATGAAGAAGCTGACGAAATGGAACTCGTACAAATAGTGCGAAGTTGTAGAATACATTTCACTGTTATTCTGAGAGTCAAACAGACAGTAAATCAGGCCAACTTCAATTTTCAACGACAACAGCGACAGCGAAAAATCGCGCAAAATGACGTGATAACACTGTAACCTGAGAAAAAAAAACTTCCATCCTGCAGAAGGTGAACCGCAGATATAGAGATGTGTAGATTGAAGTTCATTTACTTATTGAATTGATAATGAATATTTAAGTCAGTAGAAGCTGACGAAATGGAACTCGTACAAACAGTGCAGGTTAAATGTCTCCCATACTAATTAGAAATTCTTCTTTCCCACCGGTTCGACTTTGTGCAAAAAATCCTTAGATTAAATTTTGGCTAGGTTAGTTTAACTAACCTTGCAGGTGGACACGTGACTGACTGGACGCACTGCATGGGTGTGGCCTGACATCGATCTGCGGACCGCACACGCCAGAGCCAGTGCCCAGTGCCAGTGTCTAGTGCCAGTGTCCAGTGTCACTGCCAGGTAATTCTTCTGGCTGGCACGGTTCCTCCGAGCTCTGTCGTGCTTGCGTGGGCGGCGGCGGTTCACGCTAATAAATAACACGCGGGAACAATGCGGGCCCAACCAAATAATTCCTCTATCACCAAGACAAATGAATAATGACTAATATTATTACCACCACCACTACTAATCCCCCGGTTATCCCGTGAAGCTTAGCGCGAAACGCCTCCTGCCTGCCTCATCAATATTCCGGTGTTACTCCAGCCAAGGTGCGTGGAACAATGGAACAGTATTCCATCCAGTATTCCATCTTGCAACATTGGCTCAGACTCGAATGACGTACCATTTACAACTGTCGACGGGAGTTTCTTAACAAGAGTTCTCCAGGGAGGTTTAAATGCAAGACTGTCGGGTTTGGGAAAAAAACGTACAGAGGATATGATGACTCTTCCTCTGGCGTCTTTATTGAAGCTCCAGGTCTTGTTGATTGAGCTCCAGAGGCCTTGAATTAACTGTTTATGAGGTTCAAATAGGCAAGTAGATTGCCGGTAACATTTGTCATCAAACTGAAAGAATTTTGGTTGATCATCACAATTTTTATTTCATCCCAAGAAATTATAGAAGAAGTTTTTAATTACGTAAACTTCTGAGTTACGTTAAAAGTATTAGAAATAGAAAAGGGCAGAGGCGAATTTTATATGGAAATTTCTGTTGAGACTTGAAAACAATCATAATGATTCCAAAGCTGATTCTGAGGGTCAAATAAGAAACTCAAAAAACCAAAACGAAAAGAATAGTATAGATTACCATCTTAAGTACTAAATAAAAGTTTTGGAAAACTTGATTATAATGCATATATTTCTAAATACTTCAGTAGGTCACGAGATACAAATTCATCACAATTTTTATTTCATCCCAAAAAATTATAGAAATTAAATTATTCTATTTCTGACTTTCGGCTATTATTTGTATTTTAATATCAAGTCAAATTTTTATTTTATTTAAGAACAGAAGAAGGGGGAACCAAGGATGTAAACCCGCTAAGAAGATTGGGTTCGTTATTCGGAACTGAAAAAAGGCTTGCGCAAGATAGTTTGGCATGGAAGGGGCTGCATGAGACCAGGCTTAGGCCTGAATACTACCACAACAACAACAACAACAACGACAGTAAATTATGATTGATTGCTTTAATTGTAATAATGAAATGTGTAACATTATTTTTTTTGATTAAGATATCTAAATTTTTCTCCAATCAACGGATCAGAATGTCGTAAATTTCTAATTTTTTCTTAATTTAATTTCTGACTAATCACGATGTTCACTGATTTCTGTTTTCAATTAAGTCAGATCGGTATAAAACTATTAACATTTTTATTAATGGACCTGTGAAATATGTTTCCAACTTCATTTCGTTATTATAATTATTAAGCGTATGTTTTATGTTCGTTTAATGTAATATAATGGTGTAATTTTTCAAGCTTCATAGAAGTTGTAACGGTAAATGGTGAAGGTTTGGTTAAATTAATAATCTGAGCGTCGTTTCTGGGAAACAAAAAAAATCATTTCGGCAGAAGAGATTTCAATGCCCAATTTTTTTTTTAATAAAAGCAATTTTTACAGCTTTGTGAGTTTTGAATCTTTGCAAAACGTTCACGTCCGTGTTTATTTGATATATAAAAAGGTACTGTGTGAAGTAAACGAGGAACTTTCTGACGGTAAAATGGCGGGTTTTTTTTTCTTTCGGGTTTTTCGAAGAAACAATGAACAGATTGTGGCGTTTCTCTTCGGTAATTTTAGTTAACATACAATTGGAACAATATGTAAAGTAGTACAAATGAAAGCATATCATCTTTTTTTTCCGGTTGTCAGATGTTGTTGTTGTTGTGGATGTTTCGTGGCAGTGAGACAACAATGGGACATACGTGGAAAATGCGTCCTGCACGCTTCAGATCCACACACACACACACACAATTTAAAAACCCCTCCTAATTAATTCTGACAAGTAGCCTTTTTATCTGCGTCTTCATTGTTTACGAAACATGAATTGTGTATAAAACGCCGTTGTGTGTGTTTTTTTTAAATGGTAATATATATATATATTCTCTGCAAACAACAAATAAAACAGGCTTTGTTAGCGTTGTTAGGTTGGCTACGCTGGTTATCAGGAATTGAGATGTTGGATAGGGCATTTAAAATTTAAATACGTGGATCAATAATAGCCAGTAAACGAATTATCCGGGCCTGTGACCAAATGGCCGCTCAAAAAAAAAAAAGCAAGCAGCTAACGACGTCACAATAAACAGCGCACGTCAAAGAACATGGGGGCTAAACAATGAATGACGTGCACACACACAGTAAATATGGCGGCGGCGGCGGCCGTAGAGTAGCGTAGCTTAGACCCGAATTCATTTCACACCTCGTGGTGTTTTGCATCATGCGAGGGGAAACTGAGATTAAAAAAAAAATAAAATATTCCCTCTTCCTCGTCAAGGAACTTGTATTGTCTCACTTTTTATTTACATCACTATCCTTGATTTATTTTTTTCGCGATTTGGTTATGTTTAATGCGAACCTATTAATAACAATCGTGTAGATTTAGATTTTAGATTTATTGTTGTTTTCCATTAATCCTCGATTGAGGAAATAGGATGGATACGTCATACATTAAAAATTTAAAAATGAACAAAAATAAAGTACATAATTAAAGACAAATAAAGTTAAAAAATAAATTAGTAAAAGAAAGTAGTGTATATAGACAAAAGTCAATATAAGCACAACACAGGGACACACACACACACACTGGGGGAAAACACAAACAAGCACACACACACACAAACACTGAGGAACACGCAATGGAGGAGTTTTGAACCACTACTTGGACCAGGAAGGAAACTGTCCTTGCTCCAGGCAATACATGAAACAAACAAAAGAGCAGAAATAACTGAATAGAAATTTTAAAGATATGTGGTGATGTGTGCTATTTTACAAGGTTGGCAGCAGCAGCAGCAGCTCATTCAACACTTGCAGCAGCAGCAGGAACCACCTTGATTTAAATACTAGAAGAGGGACGATTAAGAAAATCCCTGTACCACAGAGTAGAAAGTAGAAAGAAAGACAACAACTACATTGTTTGTAAGCGAGTTTATAGTTTTTTTTTTTAACTTATGTGCTACCTCAAACCTCGCGATACTTTTAACCCGGATAATTACAGAAGATTTTAAAATTCGTTTTTTTTTTAAAAATTTATTATAAAGTTCGATTTATAAAATTTTATTTTATTCTATTAAGTTAACATTTAGATTTTAGCAGACTAAACATATAACACATATAAGACTAAACATATTATTATTATTAACTTATATATAGAACAGGCGAAGAAGAAAGTTAAACGGAACATGGAAAAGGAATCATACTGCAAGGAGAAGAAATAAAAATCTTACGCTTCGCTGATGATATTGTAGTATTAGGGGGAGTCAGAATAAGACTTGGAAGAATGGCATGAACGTAGTCCTGGAGAAAGAGCTCAATATGAGGATTAATACAGGGAAAACGAAGGTAATGGAGTGCAGTGGAATAATAAAGGCTGTGAGATTGGGAAGGGGATATTTTGACGGAAGTTAAGGAATTCCGCACAGTAAAGTATTTTCAAATATGAATTTTAAAAAACATAATTTACACAGAAGATTAGCACAACGGAATGTCTTTGAAAATATCAATATTACCAGTTAGATACGAAGTTTATATCTACAAATTTCACAAAGAGAAGTTAAATTTTTTTTTTTTTGGTTTGCATTTGCTAGATAAGAATTTTCATTGTTTCTTCTTCCATCTAAATTCTGAAAAATAAAATATTTTTATCCTTGTCATCGTTTAAAATTAATGGTGAATTTTTAATGCGTTATTTAAATATTTTCGTTAGAAAACCTAATAAATACTGTTTTTAAACTTTCCGCAAAAAGTTTTCTATTGAAAAGTAAAAATTTAATGTTTAGGGAGTATTGAGGTTTTATTTACGTTTATAGAAAATCCTGACTCAAATTTAAATAAATTTTGAGAATGGCACAAATTTTGGACCAAATCTTTTAACTGTTTTGAAAATTGTTATTTAATTTATCTTTATATAAACTTTATTAACGTAGATTTTATGATTGCCATGAAAATGTTGGTATTTGAAGCTCATGAGATTAATGTTTAAAAAATTCAAGGTAATCGATCTTTAGATATTCTTAAAAAAATATTTTGGTATACTCACAAGAGAAGAAAAAAAAAACCCGTTGTTTTAATGTCGTTTCTTTGGGAGATACCAACTTAATTTCACGTGGAAGAGTTTCAGGTTGAGATTTATTTTGGAACACTTTTATGAGTTTAATAAGCTTTTCGGGGGAGGGAGCGAGTTCTTTCTGTCTGATTGATCGGTCTCATTTTCGGGTCTCTCTCTCTCTCTCTCTCTCTCTCTCACTCCGCACGAATAAATGGCGCTTCTGCTGACACGGATATTTATTCTGGCGTCCATGGGGCGTTACTTATTTTGTTCTGTGTAAAGCCACCAGGGACAACAACCTTCACACCCGGGTGATCGAAAAAAATGGCTACTGTATTTCTCTCTCTCTCTCTCTCTCAAAAGCGATCTCTTTTCGTAAAGGGTCGACACCCCAGTTTTCTTGCTCTACCTTCCGCATCCCCCCTTTTCAATTCCCTTCCTATGCTATTAAAGGGGAGTTGCCTGTTTCAGGATCACCCTCATGTAGCCTGTTAACCAAAAAAAAAAAAATTTCTCGCAGGCGCTTCAGCCCAGAGTGACTGCGGGGCTTACCTGATCATGTCGGGGATGCCTCGCACTCTCTCTGGGTATTTTTTATCAAAGTTCTCATATGCCGAGACACCTTCACCTATTTTAGGAGGTATATGTACTGGGGTCAAAGACCTTGGGCATATGGCAAGAGTTGTCCGCTGATCCCATTGGATCAGTCGGCCAATTGCCTCCTGAAATTGGTGGAGACACGGAGAAGGGAATGCTGCGTCCCCACAGAAAACTCGTCTCCCGTCATTCGGAAGGGCGTGAGAATAGTACCCAATGCCCGACCTACCTGATGCAGGTTTTCTAGGGTTTTCCCTGCATCTCTTTAGGTGAAACACCGGGTAGGATCCTTAAACCATAGCCCGGGGGCCCTAGTCAACCCTTGGCTACCTTGCTCTACCTTCCGCATCCCCCCTTTTTCAATTCCCTTCCTATGCTATTAAAGGGGAGTTGCCTGTTTCAGGATCACCCTCATGTAGCCTGTTAACCAAAAAAAAAAATAATAATAATCATCTGGCGCTGCGGGAGTTTTCTCGTAGACGCTTCAGCCCAGAGTGACTGCGGGGCTTACCTGATCATGTCGGGAATGCCTCGCACTCTCTCTGGGTATTTTTTATCAAAGTTCTCATATGCCGAGACACCTTCACCTATTTTGGGAGGTATATGTACTGGGGTCAAAGACCTTGGGCATATGGCAAGAGTTGTCCGCTGATCCCATTGGATCAGTCGGCCAATTGCCTCCTGAAATTGGTGGAGACACGGAGAAGGGAATGCTGCGTCCCCACAGCAAACTCGTCTCCCGTCATTCGGAAGGGCGTGAGAATAGTACCCAATGCCCGACCTACCTGATGCAGGTTTTCTAGGGTTTTCCCTGCATGTCTTTAGGTGAAACACCGGGTAGGATCCTTAAACCATAGCCCGGGGGCCCTAGTTAACCCTTGGCTACCTTGCTCTACCTTCCGCATCCCCCCTTTTTCAATTCCCTTCCTATGCTATTAAAGGGGAGTTGCCTGTTTCAGGATCACCCTCATGTAGCCTGTTAACCCCCCCCAAAAAAAATGAATTTAAAGTATATCATAACAATTTACTGTTTAATGTGTGATTAACCACACACACACACGTCAAATTTCTACACAGTGCTTGTAAGTTTATCCTAAAATGTAAACCTATAAGCGCTGAAACAGTTTTATGAATTTTTAAAAAATGATACGGATGAAGTTCTTGACATTATTGTAACACATTATGCAGACATTTAAAATAATTTATAATTAATAGAAATAAATATTATCTCTTTTACTTCGTGTGGAATAGTAATAAATTTTTCTAATGAATATCATTTCTGGGGGAATATTCGTGTTTTGATATTTTAATATTGAATTTGGAAAATTATATAATAATATATATGTTTTAAAATATTCAAAATTCCGTATGTTAATGTGAAGATTATGTACGTAGGTTTCTCTTTAATTTTGGTAAAAATCATCTGCGTGTCATCATTTATATCATCACTGATTGTTGATTACAGTAACAAATTGCATTTCTATACAGTATTTTTTTTACATTGGAGGATTGATTGGTTATTTGTCTCTTTTTTGTCAATATTGTCAATTTAAAAATGATAAAAGTTATGAAAAGTAATTGGTATCTGATAAAGTAATAACATTTAAGTTATGATACTTTGTACGTTTTTCGCGAACGTCTTCTTTACCGTTGCCTAACGCACGTAGCGGATGAAAATCTCTCTTGGCAGTTTTTTTTGTGAGGGGAATAATGTTGTATCCTGTTCGTTTTTGTATGTCTTTAGGATACGACCTTTGGATGGTATAGGTAATAAGAAGGAACAAACGAGGTATTAAAGCAGAAATTGACGTGGGATCGTTTTTAGACTGAAAGGTGGGAGGGAAGGAATCAAAAATATAAAATAAAGCAGAAATTGACGTGGGATCGTTTTTAGACTGAAAGGTGGGAGGGAAGGAATCTAAAATAAAAAATAAAATAAAGCAGAAATTGACGTGGGATCGTTTTTAGACTGAAAGGTGGGAGGGAAGGAATATAAAAATATAAAATAAACGAAATCTTAAAGCAGAAATTGACGTGGGATCGTTTTTAGACTGAAAGGTGGGAGGGAAGGAATCTAAAATATAAAAATATATAAAATAAACGAAATCTTAAAGCAGAAATTGACGTGGGATCGTTTTTAGACTGAAAGGTGGGAGGGAAAAAATAAAAAAATAAAATAATAAACGAAATCTTAAAGCAGAAATTGACGTGGGATCGTTTTTAGACTGAAAGGTGGAAGGGAAGGAATCTAAAATATAAAAATAAACGAAATCTTAAAGCAGAAATTGACGTGGGATCGTTTTTAGACTGAAAGGTGGGAGGAAAGGAATCTAAAATATAAAAATATAAAATAAAGCAGAAATTGACGTGGGATCGTTTTTAGACTGAAAGGTGGAAGGCACGGAATCGAAAATATATCAACAGAAACATTCACAATACACCAATATTTCATGCCAATTGGGTGAATGGTATAGGAAATCACAAGGGGAAAAACATAAAGTCGCAGCTAGTGGATTGAGGAGCGTGGGGATATTTTTTGGCCTGTAATTGGAGGGGAGGGGAAAGGAAGGAACCTAAATCTTCAAACGATCGAAAGGAACCTTCCTTGTGGCGATCAGCATGAAACAAAAAAAATTAATTGTAATTGGATGAATGGTACAGGAACGTCTAAAAATCACAGTGTGTTTGAACTTATAGATTTATATAGATTGTGAAATTTTCCTGAGAGTCGACAGTCACAATTCCATAGATATTAGAGGCGAGCGGACCAGCGACGCTAGTGTAATCCAGCCTCTGCGGCGGCGTTTTATGTTTATTCATCGAGTAGTATTTGAGTGAGTTTCGTCCCCGTATCACAGGCGTCCCACTGCAACTAAACAAACAACCCTTGCTCGTCGCTCGCTGTTTATTGTTGCTAGGACGACGGGACTTCCCAGTGGTGCCTCGCCCCCCTCTTCCCCCCCAAAAACACTATTTACACCGACGGTACTCGTTAATTTTTCCATGCTCAGCCCATCTCCCTTTGCGCACGGACTTTACATGTTTGCCTTATTTGGTGGCCGCGGGAATAGATTTTCTGTTTATTCATACTGTTTATACATTCACACCCGAAAGTGATTTCGACGTCATCGTCAGGTCTGCCAATGTGTGCGCCAACTAAAAATTTTTTTTCCTCAAAGGTATTATCCACTTCCTAAATTTAACGTATTTAAAGGCTGGGGAAAAATGTTGTTGTTGTGGTATTCAATCACAAGACTAGTCTGATGCAACCCTCTATTCTAACCTATCAAGCGCAAGCCTTTTCATTTATTCATAACTAGCACAACCCACCTCCTTCATAATGTGCTTAGCGATTCCATCCTTTGCATCCATCTTCTGTTCTTAACACACACACACATTTTCCTCTAATGCTAATTTTTACAAGACCCTCGTGTCTTAAATCGTGGCCCTATTAATCTATCCCTTCTCTTCGTCAACATCCTCCATATTGTGCGCTGCTTTTCCCCATCCTCGTTAGTGGTTTTGTCCACCCCCCTCCCCCCTCCCCCCGCAATCTGTCCTCATAATTCTCCTATAGCACCTCATTTCAAATTCTGCTATTCTTTTCCTTTTCCCTGCAACTCCTATCGTCCACGTTTCGCTCCCCCACACATAACGCCACGCTACTTACAAACATTTTTAGCAACAGTTTCCTAATATTCACACTTTTATTACCCGTAAGTAAATCCCTCTTTTTCGCGAAAGCACTTCCTTCCTTGGCTACCCTTTATGTCTACTATACTCTTCTACCATCCCTAGTCATTACGCTTTCCCAAGTAGCAGAATTCCTTAACTTGCATCAAAATCTTAGTCAACGTCCTCCATATTGTTCGCTGCTTTTCCCCCCTATTCTGTTTAGAAACTTCATCGTTTGTGATTCTATCCGCCCTCATCTGAGTTTCAGCAATCGCCTATAGCACCACATTTAAAAGGTTTCTGTTCTTTCCCCTTCTACAACTTCTTCTGAACTCCATACCAACATTTTTGCAATGATTTCCTAATATTC
Source organism: Eucriotettix oculatus (assembly GCA_034510155.1). Taxonomy (NCBI): domain Eukaryota; kingdom Metazoa; phylum Arthropoda; class Insecta; order Orthoptera; family Tetrigidae; genus Eucriotettix; species Eucriotettix oculatus. The sequence goes on from CM067381.1 coordinate 77,723,631, forward strand.
ACACTTATATTACTTATTTTATCCCTCTTTTTCGCGAAAGCCTTCTTCCTTGCCTGTGCCATCCTACTCTTTATGCATCTATCATCCCTAGTTATTACGCTTCCCTAGTAGCAGAATTCCTTAACTTCCTTGAAAATATCCCTTCCCAATCTAACATCCTTTTTTGTTATTCCTCTTTTTCCCATACTGCACTCCATTACTTTGGTTATCCCTTGATTAATTCTCATTTTGAACTCTTTCTCCGTGACCCCATTTATACCATTTATTATGGGTCTATAAATCTTCGTCTGACTCCCCTTATTCTACAATATCATCGGCAAAGCGTAGGGTTTTTTATTTATTTCTTCTCCTTGAATGTATGATTCCTTTTCCATATTCTGTTTTAACTTTCTTCATCGCCTGTTATATATTTATATAATTTAAACAACATGGACGACAGACTTAATCCTTGTATTGATTACGGCGTTCTTTTCTTGATTTCCTATTCTAATTACTGCTGCCTGTCTTCTGCAGAGGTTACGCATTAGCCACCTTTATCGATATTTTAATTCCGGTGCTCTTCAAAATCCCTTAATAGTGTGATCCAGTTCACCTTATCAAACGCTTTTTTCTACATCTACAAATGCCATAAACTCTCGGGTATTCCAACTAATTAAGTGTTTAGGAATATATTTAAAAAATTTTGATAAATATTAAATTATATGTCTTGTAATGTTAAGTGAGTTTCGCGCCGAAACGTCTGCTTTACGTCTAATAATGTTATGCGAGTTTCGCGCCGAACTGGCTCGCGCCGAAACGGCTGCGCCGAGTCGACCGCGCCGAATGGTCCCATCCCGGCCATGAATGTAGGCCGGTTTTTTTTCGTATCCTGTCTTCTAAAATTAATCGCAAAGTCAATATTTCTTCTCTTGTCCCTATATTCTTCCTAAAACCGAACTGATCTTCTCCTCCTCTAACTCTCATTCTATTTGACGTTCCATCCTCCTCTATACTATTTTAGTATATTTAGACAGAGAAACTATGGAAGTATAAGTCACTGAAGTGCAGAAGTAGGGAAATAGTTCATATTTTTGGTCGTGTGGCGTTTGCTTGGTACGAATGACATACTTCAGAAATGACTTTTGATTATTGATCCCCATTGGAAATCATCCAAACGTTTTTTCTAACTCCTACAGATCTGGAAAACAAATAAAAAAAAGATTTACTGAATCTAAAATAGATAAGTTTTTTTTACTTACTTTGATATATAAAAATAATCAACTCCAACGGTCACAAAGAAATCCTGTCATTTTTATTAAAAGAGCCATTATCATTCTGATAAAAATACTATACATATAAATATAAGAGACAGAAAAATTGTTGAAAGAAATTGTTTTACTCATTTAAAAGATATTTTCCTGGCCTTTTAACTGTTCAGTTATTTGCTAAAATGTCATTCTGCTAATTTTTATCTCATTTGTATATTATATGTTACGTTGATTAAAACATTAGATTATAATTTTCCTATATCATCTATTTTCATTACGACGCGCTTTTACAATTATTTTCTTTTCAGTCCTGTTTCAGGATGTATCAAGGAAAATCCTATGCTAATAAACGGGGGGTTTTCCTGTTTCAGGATCACCATTCATGTGGCCTGTTAACCATAAAATAAAAATTCAAAACCCTCCTGTAGCCTTCTACCCGAAAAAACTTTTTCTCTTTCCGTTGTCATTATTTTATTGTCAAAACTGGACCAAAATTTTCAATTACAGACCACATACTATGTCCATTTACCATATACTTTGTACGTTGGTGGTAAAAATGGGGAGATAAATTAGATGAAGACAATGAAACTTCCAAATAAACTTTCCCTCAAACATATATTCATGCGCACATAATTTTTTAATTTTATTTTAGGCAGAAAAAAATTGTTATTTTAAAATATAAGTAAAAATTACTGCAAATTATATGATATTAAACTTTAATAAATTTTTTTCTACTTGTAACCTTAATATGGGGCAGAACTGCATACAATCGAAACTTTACTACAGACTTGAAAAAGAGACTTTACATTAATTTTGATTGTTTCTCCCATTAAAATATTTTTTTGAATGATATGAAACAGTTTTCTAAAAAGTTTCTTTATATTTTCGTTTGAAGTTGTATTCGACGGAACCCGACAACAGTGGTGATTGGGATGTTGCATGCATTGGCGCTACGGTCGTCGTCCAAACACATTAGATAGATCTCTGGGCGCTTATGTAGCGCAATTACAGATTATTGCTTCTAATTGCCTATAGCCGACCATATGTTGCATAATGAAATCTAATTTGGTTCAGGGAAACTTTTTATTCCCAGTGCGCAGGATTTAGTGGGTCATGAAGGCAGAAGCTGAATCACGAGTGTGTGTGTGTGAGTAAATCATTATAATGTAATCCTTTTCTCACGTAATAAGAGGTTCTGTTTTCTGTCCCATTATGTCTTCTACGGTTTACTTTATTGGCTTTACTGAATCTAAAATAGTTAATTTTTTTACTTACTTACTTACCGTATGAAGTCTTCGCTGAACGACATATTCGATGATGAACTTGCATGAAAACTCCAAATTTTAACGGTCGGGTTAACTCTAGTTACATCGACAGGCACACTTTGGTCGTCTTTGTTTGTTTATATTAAGAAGTTTTATTTATTTATTATTATTAATTTTAAAACTTTTATCGTACAGATTATGATCAGTTAGGACGATAACGATACAGTATATACAATATTTAAAAAAAGGTATATAATTAACATGATGAATGGAAAATTACGAATTTAACTTGAGTAAGAAGCAGTCTGCAAAATTTTAAATTATAAAAATTTTAATACTTAAAAAAAATTAAATTCTCCTCACCTGACTTTCCTGAAGTTAAAGATTGTATAATAAATTGCTTGTATATAGAAAATTTGGAATGAAGCAATTATTCTTCTCTCTTTAAATTGAAACAATTTTTTGTTTTCTTTCCTGTGTGTGTGTTACTTATTTTACGTATCTTTACGGAAGCGAAATTTTTTCCACATCCATCCCAAATAATTTCACAATTATTGCAAATACTTGCAAAACTCTTAGATGATTTTTTTTGTTAACAAGCTACGTCTAATCAACAGGAAAATTCAAAGTAATGATATGAACGGAGAAACTGATAAATTATTTCTGCTTTTTTTTTTTCTTCGGGGAAACTTTTGCGGTGCTAATATTCTTCCTTAAAAGCTGAAAGCGAAGTTATGGAAGGAAAGTCTCGGGACGATCTAACTGATGGTTTAATCACGTGTTGAACAAGAGATTACTATCAAATTTCGAAACGTCACTGTTTAAAATACCCTAGAAGCTTTTCTTCATTCGGTTAACCCGGGGGAAACTTCCCACTTTTAGTAAATCAAGAATGGTCCAAAATGTCCCATATTATTGTAGAACTTTCGCTTCCGTTGACGTTCAAGTCACGTGTTGTTATTTACAAAAAAAGTAGTTGATAGACCCAAGAGATTAGGAGGCTCAAATTAACTCCTTTTTCCCAGTCTAAAATTAATAAAGCAGGTCTAATCCGGCATCTAGTAAATTATTATAAAAATAAATCGTTTATGTATGTATGTATATGAATATATATTGGGTCCAATTATCACCAGCGGCGTCAGGGAAGTTATACAACATATAATTTAAAAATTTGGACGCTTATGACATGTATATATGTTTTTTTTTTCAATTTTTCACATCGATTTGATTTGTCAAGTTATTTTAATATATTTATACGCGCATGCGCCGTTCGTCCTGCACTCACTTTATGCATGAAAACTCGTTTGTTTGTGGTCGGTCCGCGCTATTGAAATTGACGTACCACACCAAAAAAAAAACTATAGCGGGCAAAAGCTATATACGAATGTTTTGAAAGTTTCCCCTCGATGTGTTGCTAATTAGTAAACCTATACACACGGCACGGCACGGCTTGGAAATTGACGTTTCGTTAACCACAAATAAACCCGCTCAGAAAAAACTCTCAATGTCATGGCTGCGTCAGAAGCCTAGCTTGCTTTTATGCTGACTCCACGTACAAACTTTCCTTCTTTTTTTTAAAAAAAATAAAATAAAAAAATAAATTTCTGTGACCCAAACATGGCCCCTGACGTGTTTAACGACTTTGTAAAAATAATTGTTGCTGTACAAAAAATTATTAAACATGAAACGTGTATTGCTGACCTGATTAACTTTTAAGAAATTTCACAGTCGAAATTCAAAGTGGAAACGAGTTAGAAAAATACTTTTCTTTCCCCCCAATAGTAGTGTAAAAGTTCGTTCCCGTCGTCCAATAATAAAAAAGTTTTAACCTGATATAATAATTTCATCCCTACATTGATTTCTTTGATATTTCAGTCGCTTCCAACTTCCTCCTCCTCCCGAGACTTTCCTTCCATAACTTCGCTTTCAGCTTTTAAGGAAGAATATTTAGCACCGCTAAAGTTTCCACAATAAAAAAAAGCAGAAATAATTTATCAGTTTCTCCGTTCATATCATTACTTTGAATTTTCCTGTTGATTAGACGTAGCTTGTTAAACAAAAAATCATCTAAGAGTTTTGCAAGTATTTGCAATAATTGTGAAATTATTGGGATGGATGTGGAAAAATTTCGCTTCCGTAAAGATACGTAAAATAAGTAACACACACACACACAGAAAAACAAAAAAAAATTGTTTCAATTCAAAGAGAGAAGAATAATAATTGCTTCATTCCAAATTTTATATATACAAGCAATTTAACTTCGGAAAGTCAGGCGAGGAAAATTTAATTCTATTTTTTAAGTATTAAAATTTTTATAATTTAAATTTTACAGACTATTTTTTTACTCAAGTTAAATTCGTAATTTTCCATTTTAACCTCACGTGACACACGCATAGCAATTAAAGTTTCACAAGCTTCGGAAATGATAAGAAAAAAATATCAATTAAATGCATGCCAAAAATACTAAGTTTTCTTAATATTGTTAAATAACTTACCTTTGTAGTTTATAAATGTATAGAAAAGAATACAATTAAATATATAGACCGGGAGCCCGACGTTTCCCGGTAAATTATTTATATTAGCCCCCTGCTGAATTTAATTTGATAGTAATCTCTTGTTCAACAAATCAGTTAGATCGTCCCAATTTTTTTTTGAAAAATTGAAATCGTACAAATTAACGCTGAGGGTGAATGACTGAATGAATGAATGAAAATAATGAATGAATGAATGAATGAATGAATGAATGAATGAATGAATGAAAATAGTCTATGTTGTCCCATTCAAGGCAAAGGCCCTGAGGATAAACCGTTTTATTTAGGAGGTTAGATTGCTAAAACAATTCATCTTTCACAATTGGACAAAATAGTATCTCAAATACTCTTAATTTGTTCAACTTCTAATTGATAAATAATTCACTCAATATGCACGTAAATAAAATCTAAAAAATCGAAATGCCAAAACAATGTCAATCTACGACGCAATGAAGTAAGTCAAATAATAGAGATTACTCAAAACGGTCAGGTTGAAGGATTAATAATTTTTTTTTGCTGGGTTATATTAAAAGAAATATTGCTCGTAAAATTTAAAAAAAAAATTGGATCTTGACTGGGTCGAACTATAGCTAAGAACCATTAAGGCGATCCCGTAAATGCAACAACAAAAAAATTTCTTCGTCAATATTAGTCAGGTTTGTTAGGAGGAGAAAAATTTTATATTTAAAGATAAGATATTAATGTATTCTTTATTCTAGACTGAAATTTTCAGCATCAGATCTAATAATTCGGTCATCTATGTAAGAAAATAAACTAATTACTAAAATAAAATTTGTGATTTGCTATTATCATTCATTAACTTTCGGTTCATGCATTATAATTTTGTTTTTCTAAATTATTTGGACCGCTTCGCTTGAGCAATGTTTACGTCAGTATTTTTTTTGTCGAGTTTAACCTCTTTTTCGTAATAAATACCTGTTTATTTCTGTTACAATTGAGTTGTATGTATATTTTAGTTTGTATATTCCTAGATTTTAAATCACACCTAGTGAGATTTAAGGAGCACACCTTTGTGTTTACCTTTTCTGATGATGGTCTTATTTATTTATTTATTTATTGCTATACAGTCTTTACATTGCAATTATTAAAAGGAAATTTTTAGCATCAGAACTAATAATTCGGTCATTAATGTAAAAAAAATACAACAAATAATTTTTAAAAAAAATTATGATTCGCTATTATATCATTCATTAACTTTCGGTTCATGCATTCTAATTTTTTCTTTTTCTAAATTATTTGGACCGCTTTGCTTGAGCAATGTTTACGTCAGTATTTTTTTTTGTCGAGTTTAACCTCTTTTTCGTCCTAAATATCTCTTTATTTCTATTATAATTGAGTTGTATATGTATTTCTAGATTTTAAATCCCATCTAGTGTGATCTAATAATTCGGTCATTAATGTATAAAAGATACACTAATAATTAAAATAAAATTTATGATTTGCTATTATCATTAACTTTTTCATTAACTGTTCATTCGTTATAATTTTTTTCTTAAGTATTTCGACCGCTTCACTTGTGGCAATTTTTACGTCAGTCATTTTTGTCGAGTTTAACCTCTTTTTCATAATAAATATCTCTTTATTTCTGTTACAATTGAGTTGTATTGGATTTATAGATTTTAAATCACACACTAGTAGATGATCTATATATTATTTGGCAATCTAATGTTATAAAAGATTAGCACTAATAATTGCTAAAATAAAATTCATGATTCGCATATTCATTCATTAACTTTCGGTTCATGCATTATAATTCTTTTTCAAAATTATTTGGACCGTTTCGCTTGTGCAATGTTTACGTCAGTATTTTTTTGTTGAGTTTAACCTCTTTTTCATAATAAATACCTGTTTATTTCTATTATAATTGAGTTGTATGTATTTATGGATTTTAAATCCCATCTAGTGTGATCTAATAATTCGGTCATTAATGTAAAAAAGATACACTAATAATTAAAATAAAATTCATGATTCCGTATTATCATTAACTTTCGGTTCATGCATTCTAAATTTTTCTTTTTCTAAATTATTTGGTCCGCTTTGCTTGAGCAATGTTTACGTCAGTATTTTTTTTTGTCGAGTTTAACCTCTTTTTCATAATAAATATCTCTTTATTTCTGTTACAATTGAGTTGTATGTATATTTTAGTTTGTATTTCTCTAGATTTTAAATCACACCGAGTGAGATTTAAGGAGCACACCTTTGTGTTTACCTTTTCTGATGATGGTCTTATTTATTTATTTATTTATTGCTATACAGTCTTTACATTGCAATTATTAAAAGGAAATTTTTAGCATCAGAACTAATAATTCGGTCATTAATGTAAAAAAAATACAACAAATAATTTTAAAAAAAATTTATGATTCGCTATTATCATTCATTAACTTTCGGTTCATGCATTCTAATTTTTTCTTTTTCTAAATTATTTGGTCCGCTTTGCTTGAGCAATGTTTACGTCAGTATTTTTTTTTGTCGAGTTTAACCTCTTTTTCATAATAAATATCTCTTTATTTCTATTATAATTGAGTTGTATATGTATTTCTAGATTTTAAATCCCATCTAGTGTGATCTAATAATTCGGTCATTAATGTAAAAAAAGATACACTAATAATTAAAATAAAATTCATGATTCCGTATTATCATTAGCTTTCGGTTCATGCATTATATTTTTTTTTCCTTAAGTATTTCGACCGCTTCACTTGTGCAATTTTTACGTCAGCATTTCTGGTCGTGTTTAACCTCTTTTTCGTAATAAATATCTCTTTATTTCTATTATAATTGAGTTGTATGTATTTCTAGATTTTAAATCCCATCTAGTGTGATCTAATAATTCGGTCATTAATGTAAAAAAGATACACTAATAATTAAAATAAAATTTATGATTTGCTATTATCATTAACTTTTTCATTAACTGTTCATTCGTTATAATTTTTTTCTTAAGTATTTCGACCGCTTCGCTTGAGCAATGTTTTCGTTAGTATTTTTTTTGTCGAGTTTAACCTCTTTTTCGTAATAAATATCTCAATATATGCATTTTTTTTCTATTTCTAGATATTAAATAACACCCAGTGAGATTTAAGGAGTGCATCTTTATGTTACAACGGTTAACTTTTTCTGATGAATTGGATTTGGTCTTATTTATTTTTTAATAGTCGTTTGAAACGACGTATTATAAACGCGATATTTGGATTAATATCTTATTATTTTATTTTTTTGGTTGTAATGTTGGCGTTTATTGATTTATGGCCTGCTTGCGAGAGGATATTGTGGTGGACAGTTGCGCTTAACTCTCGCCAGGAGCAGCTCTAATGAAGAAACTGGAAGCTGAGATCTGCGACCGAGCCTTAATGAGAGGCGAAGACTTCCTCCTGATGATATAACGAGCCTCTTAGACTGCGATCGCCTCTCTGCATCATCTCCCTCTCTCTCTCTCCTTCTCTCCTTCTCTCTCCCCGCAACTCGGAGACAAGCAATGGTTGCAAGCTTTGTTTCGAAAGCCACGGAAGACTCGATCGGACTGAGGCGCACTGAATTTCCCCTCTGTTCGTAGATTTAGATTTATTGTTGTTTATGACATACTTAAAAGTATTATTAGTCAAGTAAAAATGTTAGTCCAATTTAATTATTATATCCTATGTTCTCTTTGGTCTGAATTGTTTGGATAATATGTGTTTGCCCTGCCTTAGACAGCCAAGGTAATTATTTATTATTATTATATAGTGTAAAATAAACTTTTTTTTAAAAAAGTATATAAGTTAAATTGTTTGTTGTTTTTTTCCCTTTATTTTTGGATAAGTGATTAGAAAATTTTTGCTACAGGGAAAAAAATCCGCCTCGGGTGCCACAGTGGCAATTCTGAATCATTATCTTTCTAACTCATACATTTTGCTCTCCCGTCGCCTCAAAAGAAAACTTCCGATTGACCTCATCCTTCCTTCCCCCCCCTGATGATCATCACCCTAACCCACTCTTCTACCATCATCATGACCACATCCTCATTAATCCTCCATAAATCAGTTCACTCACTACCTGTCAATCCTCACTCACCCACCTAAGTCGTATGCCGCCCCCTCCTCAGGTACTCGCCAAAAATAAATAAACATAACCAATTCTCCTAAAGTAGGTTAATTAAATGAATTAACCTATCCTCATGTTATCATGTTAATTATATACCTTTTTTAAATATTGTATATATACTGTATCGTTATCGTCCTAACTGATAATCTGTACGATAAAAGTTTTTAAAATAATAATAATAAAAAAAACTTGAGGGAGTCGTTTACGTTGTTTTTATTTTTGCATGCAATTGATGTGGTTGCTATGAGCAAAACGGCGAAATCGGGTTTTGTACTTCTTGAAAGAAGTTAATCAAGACTTGATACCTGTTGGTTTTAATTCGGTTTCCTCAGTTCCATCCAAAAAGCACCGGAAGGAGTTAACCAGTTCTTTGATTCCTGGATTTCCCTTCCTCTTTGTGGCGGTAATTGTACGAGGCATCTTGTTTTCACAGCGGGCTATAATTTGGTAAGACACATTTTGACTGAGGGAGTCGTTTCTATTTTTTTTTTGCATGCAGTTGATATGGTTGCTGTGAGCAAAACGGCGAAATCGAGGTTTTGTACTTCTTAAAAGAAGTTAATCAAGACGTGATACCTGATGGTTTTAACTCGGTTTCCTCAGTTCCATCCAAAAGGCACCGGAATAGATAACCAGTTCTTTGATTCCTGGATTTCTCTTCCTCTTTGTGGCGGTAATTGTACGAGGCATCACAGCGGGCTATAATTTGGTAAGACTCATTTTGACTGAGGGAGTCGTTTATGTTTTTTTTTGCATGCAGTTGATATGGTTGCTATGAGCAAAACGGTGAAATCGGGTTTTGTACTTCTTGAAAGAAGTTAATCAAGACTTGATACCTGTTGGTTTTAATTCGGTTTCCTCAGTTCCATCCAAAAAAAGCACCGGAAGGAGTTAACCAGTTCTTTGATTCCTGGATTTCCCTTCCTCTTTGTGGCGGTAATTGTACGAGGCATCTTGTTTTCACAGCGGGCTATAATTTGGTAAGACACATTTTGACTGAGGGAGTCGTTTATGTTTTTTTTTGCATGCAGTTGATATGGTTACTGTGAGAAAAACGGTGAAATCGGGTTTTGTACTTCTTAAAAGAAGTTAATCAAGACTTGATACCTGATGGTTTTAATTCGGTTTCCTCAGTTCCATCCAAAAAGCACCGGAAGGAGTTAACCAGTTCTTTGATTCCTGGATTTCTCTTCCTCTTTGTGGCGGTAATTGTACGAGGCATCACAGCGGGCTATAATTTGGTAAGACTCATTTTGACTGAGGGAGTCGTTTATGTTTTGTTGTTGCATGCAATTGATGTGGTTGCTATGAGCAAAACGGCGAAATCTGGGTTTTGTACTTCTTGAAAGAAGTTAATCAAGACGTGATACCTGATGGTTTTAACTCGGTTTCCTCAGTTCCATCCAAAAAGCACCGGAAGGAGTTAACCAGTTCTTTGATTCCTGGATTTCCCTTCCTCTTTGTGGCGGTAATTGTACGAGGCATCTTGTTTTCATGGCGGGCTATAATTTGGGGCTCAGGCAGACAGAATCCTCCTCCGCCGCCATCCGTCTAAACGTCGTCGGACGGACGACCTGGCCAAAACACAATCAAATTGCGAGGATTTTCCTTTTGGAGCCTCTGCTTGACATCTTTATTGTGCTTTAAAGCGTGTCGCCGAGGTTCGTTAGAAGATCCCTTGGGGGCCCTCTTTAATCATGAATGGGATAAATGAAACAGGCTCTAGGAGCGGAGCCAAAGGAAAAGGGGGTTGGGTTTGTTTTTGCAAATTCTCCGTCGTCAAAACCACGCTAATGGAGGCTTCCATCGCAAAGTACGAATTACGAGATATATAGGCAGTTAAAGTTGAATCGGGGGTGAAGTCAGAAAGGGAGGGATGGAATGATGTCCTCCTCAGATAACTTTCGCAGAGTCTCTTCCAGGTTTAGTGAATGGGTAGCTTAATGAGTCAATGTCTGCCATTTCAGAGGCTTAAAGGTATTCCTCTTGACTGAGGACGCGATGATAATTAATCCTTGATTGTAGCTTAAACATTAAAAGACACCAAACACAGCGGCAATAACTGAATATCCGTGGCGTATGAATTATTATTATTATTCAATCCATTAGTCCTCGGTTGAGGAAATAGGATACGTCAAATATAATATTACAAGAAATATACAAAAATTTTACAACTAAGAATTGAATGACAATAAAGGAAAGATAAAATTCAATTTTCAGTCGACGGAGGAGGAGAAGGCAGCAGAAGATCGTGCTGAGTAGGTTCCTCCCCGTCGAACATGAAAAAGAAAATAAGTCAGCAGTTAAATTCTAGTAGTAGAGTATAGTTGTAAAATAATAGGAGAATTTGATAGGAACACCAGGGAAACTGTTTTAGTCCTTGAGTGAATAATACGCTCCTCCATTCATCAACAGAGATTTACAATTCTTTATAAATGATTTTTGAAACTTTAAAGCTTTTGTTTCTTCCGGGAGACTATTGTATAGATTTATACCGGAATAGTGAATGGCGGAGTTAAGGAGATGACGACACATCAACTGACCGGCCAAGACATTGCACGTCAGTCACCGAGTTTATACCAATTTTTTAATGATTACATCAAATAAAAATAAAAATTTATGCGGTTCGTAAAACCTTCACGGTGCTTATTGGAGAAAAGGATTTTATTCAGTTCTTCACATTCAGAAAGCGAATATCAAATTATAGAACCTATTTTTTTTTCTCTTTCAAATAATGTGCAAACTTGAAGCAGACACGACACCGTTAAATGAAATGTAGAGGATGTGAACAAAATTATTTTGTCTCCGTCAGGTAAATCCCAGTGAGGCCAACATTAAGTCACGAAAGAACCAAAAAACCTCCAATGAATTTTTATTGTCGACATAATTTCATAACTTCCATTAGTGATGTCTATCACACACACACACACACACACACACACACATATATATATATATATATATATATATATATATATATATTGTAGCGGATCCCGCGTTCCTCCGTATTCGAGGATTTATAATTCTTTTAGGGCGCCAGGTATTTTTCACAAAAAAACACCAAAAATTGATTTTAGTAGTTTTAATTCCAATCAGAGCACGAGAAAAAATTATATCTGCAGGGCGTGGTCATTCTCTCTCTCGTCGTCCCGCCGACACAACCTGCTCCTTCCACTACCCCATGACGACTCCCCAAAGTCTCGCCAGACCACATTGTTGGCGTCAGTTCCTCAACAATTGCAACTCGTCGCAAGCTGGCCTGCATTGTTAAGTGTAACTATTCATGTTACAATATATAATTAAATTCCCACATCATTACCCTCTATCCATTACTTATTAAATTAAATTCATTTACTGAACATCAATAAATATTTTTCACTGTCGGTTCTGTGCGCGAATTATCCAAACTTTTTCGCTGAATCATAAAACCAGACTTTAAGTTTAAAACCAGGAGTTAAAAATCTAAAATCAGGGAAAACTTTCCGTCTTCATGGTTTCAGAGCACAAACTAACAAACCTAAAATTGTCAGGTTATCATTAGAATTAATAAGAGCAACCCCCTTGTTTGTTTCACGACACAAATTTTAACTTTTGGAGGGAAAAAAAATCAGTGACCGTGCTTTTAATTTTGATATTCACTGTTTGCACGAAACGTCTTTTAATAATTGAATCACTTTGACGGTGACATTTTCCAAGGGCTGTTACATGTTTCTCACCGTACATTTTTAATTAATATGGGGGGTTTTATTACCTCTTCTAGAGCTTCTTACAAAAATATAAAGAGAGAAAATAAACGGGCGCCATAAAAGATAAGCTTCTGTCGCCTTGTAGCATTTTATTTATAAGCAAAGTCTTTAAAAAAAATTTCCCGCTTTTACAAATATTTTCCTACCATAAAAAAATATATATTCATAAATTAGAATTGCCTCCAGTATAAACTCTGAGATTAAATTTAAGTAGTATTTATTATTCATTTCACGCCCTCATTTGAAGTCCTTACCGGGCTTTTTTTTCAGTCAGCGACTTCCTTCAAGGGATCGTGTTAAATTAATTTCCAGGTATTTCTTATTAGATGGGTGCCCGGCGATTCCGGGGAATTCGTTTAAATTACACCCGCTTCGCTATTTAATTCAACGGTAATCTCATCATCAAGATCGTGACAGCTTTTCAAAAATTTTACCTTTTCTCGCTATCCTCCTACCTTATTACATGGACTCAAGAAATATATACGGGTAGCTTAAATATAGGATAATATACTGGAACAGTCAATTAGAAGATACTTGAACCAACCTTTAATGTGTGTAGATAGATATATAAAATTTAAAAAAATAAAATAGAATTGGATGTGTTTGGCCCCCGGTCTATATATAACATGCCACAGTCATCTTCCTTGTGACTTATGAAACGTATATTTATGACATAATTAAAAGTATTATTAGTTAAGTAAAATGTTAGTCCAATTTAATTATTTTATCCTATGTTCTCTTTGGTCTGAATTGTTTGGATAATGTGTTTGCCCTGACGTAGAAGGTCAAGTTTATTATTATACAGTGTAAAATAACATTTTATTTAAGTATATAAGTTAAATTGTTTGTTGTTTTTTTTGCTTCATTTCTGGACAAGTGATTAGAAATTTTTGCTACAGGAAAAAAAATCCGCCTCGGGTGCCACAGTGGCAATTCTGAATCATTATCTTTCTAACTCATACATTTTGCTCTCCCGTCGCCTCAAAAGAAAACTTCCGATTGACCTCATCCTTCCTTCCCCCCCTGATGATCACCCTAACCCACTCTACCATCATGACCACATCCTCATTAATCCTCCATAAATCAGTTCTCTACCTGTCAATCCTCACTCACCCACCTAAGTCGTATCCCCCCTCGTACTCGCAAAAATAAATAAACATAACCAAATTCTCCTAAAGTAGGTTAATTAAATGAATTAACCTATCCTCACGTTATCATGTTAATTATATACCTTTTTAATATTGTATATACTGTATCGTTATCGTCCTAACTGATAATCTGAACGATAAAAGTTTTTAAAATAATAATAATAATAACATACATTTTGCATTATTATTATTATTAAGCAATTAAAAAAGCGTCAGTACATGAAGAAAAATATCAGTTAAAATTTAGCTTTAATTCGCGCAGTAATTTAATTATCGTGTTTGACAGACTGCGTGGAGGACATAAATTTAACCATTTTGCAATGTATATATGTGTCTTTTTAGGTGTGGGACGTTATTTGGTTTCAAATGGGGAAGGAAGGAAACGAAATCTTCGAAAGATCGAAAGAAAAATTTTATGCGAAGTGAACTTCAGTATACCTAGTTCCATGGCAATCGGATGAATGGTACATGATGTCATGAGGGACAAACATGAAATCAGTAGAGAAAATGATTGACGTGGGACGTTTATGGACTTTGGGAGGAATGGGGTTCGGATCAAATTCGCTAAACGCAGAAAATTTCACGGTAATCCGATGAATGGTTTAGGAACCACGAAAGGGAAACGTCATCCACGAGGTAGGGAACTCCAGGTAGATGTCGGCGCTGCTGCCTAGAATACCTTATAATTCACAGTAGGATATATAACTCAGAAGCCGGCTGGCCAACATTGCAATAAAAATAAAAACATAGGCGCTGAGATTAGGAAAGAACCATGTGGAGTTCTGGGAAGGCCGTCAGGTCTGACTTCGTCCTTCCCCATCCCTCTTGGCCCAAGGTCCAGGTATTTCCTTAGGGTCTCCTGCAAGCTGCGAAACCTTGAGCAGTTTCAAAGACATTCGGCAAGGGTTGTTCCGCCCGCTGAACCCGTTGGACCAGTCGGCCAACTGTCCCTCAAATTTACTCGAGGCATGGTTTGTTTCGGGTTTGTTGCCTTCCCACAGCAATTCAGTTCCCCCAGTCATCAGAAGGGCGTTGGAGTAGTACCCAATTTCCCGACTTACCTGATACAGAGACACCTTCACCTATTTTAAGAGGTATATGTACTGGGGTTCAAAGACCTTGGGCATATGGCAAGAGTTGTATCTGAGGGGGGCGGGATACGACTTAGGTGGGTGAGGATTGACAGGCAGTGAGTGAACTGATTTATGGAGGATTAGTGAGGATGTGACATGATGATGGTAGAGTGGGTTAGGGTGATCATCACGGGGAAGGAAGGATGACGTCAATCGGAAGTTTTCTTTTGAGGCGACGGGAGAGCAAAATGTATGAGTTAGAAAGATAATGATTCAGAATTGCCACTGTGGCGCCCGAGGTGGATTTTTCCTGTAGTGAAAAATTTCTAATCACTAATCCAAAAATAAAGCAAAAAAAACAACAAACGCTGATTCTATTGGACCAGTCGGCCAACTGTCCCTCAAATTTACTCGAGGCATGGTTTCGGGTTTGTTGCCTTCCCACAGCAATTCAGTTTCCCCAGTCATCAGAAGGGCGTAGGAGTAGTACCCAATTACCCGACTTACCTGATACAGAGACACCTTCACCTATTTTAAGAGGTATATGTACTGGGGTCAAAGACCTTGGGCATATGGCAAGAGTTGTTCCTCTGAACCCATTGGACCAGTCGGCCAACTGTCCCTCAAATTTACTCGAGGCATGGTTTGTTTCGGGTTTGTTGTCTTTTCCCACAGCAATTCAGTTTCCCCAGTCATCAGAAGGGCGTAGGAGTAGTACCCAATTGTTCCAACTTACCTGATACAGAGACACCTTCACCTATTTTAAGAGGTATATGTACTGGGGTCAAAGACCTTGGGCATATGGCAAGAGTTGTTCCGCTGAACCCATTGGACCAGTCGGCCAACTGTCCCTCAAATTTACTCGAGGCATGGTTTGTTTCGGGTTTGTTGTCTTTTCCCACAGCAATTCAGTTTCCCCAGTCATCAGAAGGGCGTAGGAGTTGTTCCCAATTGCCCGACCTCCCTGATACAGATTTTCTAGTGACGGAGTTTTATTGTTACTGTCGAGGTGTTGGTCCCTTACCGTCTCTCATTAACGTCTGATTTAAAAAGACTAGAAAAGATGTCAAAAAAAATCTGTAATTAAAAATAACAATGAGGAAATGAAAAGTGGGGGGGAAGGCAGTCGGCATTTGTTTGATGTTGTGCAGTGACCTGAGACGCTGACAGGACTGCAGCAGCTAATGTGGTTACCGGAGAAGATGCTGATGTTGGCGAGGTTGTCCCTGCATCTAAAAGGGAAATGAACGCCCGGCTCGCGCCTCATTAGGCGCTGCCTTCTAAAGAGGACGACGCGCTGCGCAGATAACTTTTGTTTTACAACTCTCTTTTTTTCACCGCACAGACAGAAATTTATCAGTAGCGGGTGGCTGCAGTGTCAGCCAAAAAGTCCCCTGAAAAATTCAGCGTCTCTGTGTGGCGTGTGATCCTCCTTTCAACTCTGCGTACGGAACTTGTACCTTCTGCAACTCATCACGGGCGGGGATTTATCCATCCCTTTATAAAACTAGATCAGTTCATAAGATCTGGAAATCCAACCTAGCTTTCTCTTGTACTTTACGCACTTCAATCCAGATTATAAAATACGACGCGTGTTGATCATGTCGGGGATGCCTCCTGCACTCTCTCTGGGTACTTTTTATCAAAGTTCTCATATGCCGAGACACTTTCACCTATTTTAGGAGGTATATGTACCGGGGTCAAAGACCTTGGGCATATGGCAAGAGCTGTCCGCTGGATCAGTCGGCCAACTGCCTCCTGAAACTGGTGGAGACACGGAGAAGGGAATGCTGCGTCCCCACAGCAAACTCGTCTCCCGTCATTCGGAAGGGCGTGAGAATAGTACCACCCAATGCCCGACCTACCTGATGCAGGTTTTCTAGGGTTTTCCCTGCATCTCTTTAGGTGAAACACCCCTAGGGTAGGATCCTTAAACCATAGCCCGGGGGCCACTAGTTAACCCTTGCTAGGCTACCTTGCTCTACCTTCCGCATCCCCCCTTTTCAATTCCCTTCCTATGCTATTAAAGAGGAGTTGCCTGTTTCAGGATCACCCTCATGTAGCCTGTTATCCAAAATATATATATATATATATATATTCGTAATACCATAAAATGAGTGGAGAACTTGCAACTAAAGTTTGAACACACATTCCTAAGGAACCCCCGAGAAAAATACAAGAAGGAGGGAGGGAGGGAGGGAGGGAGGGAGGGAGGGAGGGAGGGAGGCAGGGCGCGCGAAACACAAGCGCTAACGTTCAAGAAATTACAGTGAAAAAAAAAATCATGCGAATGTGTCGGCGAGTGACGTAAGAGCGTCACAATACAAGGGGAAGACCGCCATATTTAATTGGACGCAATGTGGCGGCTGTTGTTCTACTACTCTCACATTTTGACCTATAACATCCTGTAACAAATAGATTTATTATTAAATTTAATTATCTGACACTTAAATATATACAATAAATGAGTTAAACGGGCCGCTTTGTCAGTATTTTTTAGATTATAAAGGCTGATTAACTTTTTTATCTATAACTTTAACCATTCAAAACGTTAAATTCTTTTTTGAATTAATTCGTATGTATCTCCTTCTTATCGGATGAAGTGACTAATATTTCGGACTAAACGTCTTAGTTGAAATAATTTTTTTTTGAATTACCTGTACTAAATTATGTGTTTATATTTTAATCCGCTGTGTTATTGTTATATATTTTCTTTCACTTTCTCGTTTATTTATAGTTATTATAACTGCATTTTATGTACATATTTATTTCTATTTTTTTTATTAACATTTTTAGGTTTCATCAACAACGATGACCGTAGACGTCTAAATTTTTACATAGATTAACTGATGGGATGGGGTAAAAAATTTGTTCAAGACATTTTTGGCAACAATTTTGTTTTCATTTAGATTGTTTTAATTTACATATACGATTATGACTTTATTAATACTATAATTATTGTTTATACAATATATTTTTTAAATTTCTGTGTTTTTCTTCCTTATTACTGTTGTTGCCTATATATTTTAGTGTTGTACTTTAATATTTATACGTCACGCAACGTAGTAGGGTGGACTTTTCATCAATGAATTAATAACATTGAAACTACACTTTTTTTTAAAAAAAAAGTCCAAACGTGTTAAACCGCGAAAAAAATTTGCAATATGTCGTATTAATTCATTAGAAGCAGGAGCTTTTGCCTAATTAATAAGCATATTAATCTATTTCAACGGGTTTTAATTTATTTATTATATATTTATGTGTATGAAATGTTACTTGTATTCATCGATTTGATTTGTGTTTGCGTAAATAACTTGGCTAGTTAATCAACGTCACTTTCTGCTTTTTTTTTTGTTTTTGGGTTAACAGGCTACATGAGGGTGATCCTGAAACAGGCAACTCCCCTTTAATAGCATAGGAAGGGAATTGAAAAGAGGGGGGATGCGGAAGGTAGAGCAAGGTAGCCCATGGTTAACTAGGGACGTCCCCCGGGCTATGGTTTAAGGATCCTACCCTGCACGCGGTGTTTCACCTAAAGAGATGCAGGGGGGAAAACCCTAGAAAACCTGCATCAGGTAGGTCGGGGGGCATGGCTGGCTACTATTCTCACACGCCTCCTTCCCTGTGAATGACGGGAGACGAGTTTGCTGTGGGGACGCAGCAGCATTCCCTTCTCCGTGTCTCCACCAGTTTCAGGAGGCAGTTGGCCGACTGATCCAATGGGATCAGCGGAGGACAGCTCTTGCCATATGCCCAAGGTCTTTGACCCCCAGTACTACATATACCTCCCTAAAATAGGTGAAGGTGTCTCGGCATATGAGAACTTTGATTAAAAAAAATACTCAGAGAGAGAGAGAGTGCAAGAGGCATTCCCGACATGATCAGGTAAGCCCCGCAGTCACTCTGGGCTGAAGCGTCTACGAGAAACTCTCGCAGCGCCTTGTTTTGCAGCTCTTGCTGATTCGGTGAAATATATATTTCTGATACAAAACACCAGAGCGAGAAAAGCGAAGACAGAAGATCAAAGAATTTATATTAAAGAGAGTTATTATGCTCTCGAGCTTAAACAAAATGGGCTTGCCGACTAATGAAACATGCGTCGTGCAAGAATAGAAAGGAAAGGGGGGGATTTGGAAGGGAGAGGGAGGAGGAAGCGAAGTAAAGAGGGAGGGTGGGAGGTAGGGAGGTAGAGATGGCGAGCGCGAAGGATAGAGAGAGAGGAGGAGCGAATATTTGGCGCTCGTCGTTTTAATTTCTCACAATAGGCGTCTAATGGTAATGAGCTCACGCCGTATGCCCCAATATTCGCTATTTATTGCGTTAAAAAAAAGATTTAATATTTTTTCCCCCAAGCTTCCTTTAAATTAACGTCACATTGAATGCGCGATTGCTTTATTGGGAATTTCTTCTTCTTTTCCAAAATTAAATTAAAATGACACCTGAGAGTCGTAAAGAATCAGGACCGAAACTTGTCACCTTTAATTAATTACTAATTAGCATTACCGATTAATTGATGAAATACAATTGTTACGGATATAACTTTCTATTTTTTAAACGCAAATATAATCGATAGAGTCGTAAAAGATTCGATTTTTACATGTAGATGACAGTTATAAATTTATTTGGTAACTTAAAAACAAAACAAACAAAAAATATGATAACTTAATAATAGCTAACAACTAAATTCCCCTTTACGTACTAATTTTGGGGAAAAAATTTTTTTTACTAAACTATCAATATAATAATACGCACTTAAATAAAATGACTCAAATTTAGTTTCATTTTTACCTGTGATACATGCTTAATTTATTTTTTGACCGAAATATAATTGCATATTTTGAAGGTCAGTTGTTTTTAATCAGTCTCAATAATATAATATACTTATACGATATAAAATAGAATAAATTTACGACCAATTACAGACGACCATTTTTTTTATTTAATTATAATTTAAACCCAACGTTGCATCGCTATATTTGGGACTGCAACAGGTAATTTTAGGTTGAAACTACCCTTGTTATGGAGTCAATTTTAGATTTCTACGCATTTACCTTTCCTTTTGCTCATCAGAATATAATTTTTTTTTAACATTTGAAGAAAATTATCTGCAAAAGTCTGAGTTTTATTGCCCCTGGCTCAAATACTGTCTCCCTTCTTTTGACTCCTCACCGCCAAAGTTCGAACAGATGTGTTTGGACCATTACAGTACAGCTCTTCCATCTTTCCACATTATTTTCTTCTTTATCTGTAATTGTCTTCCCAACTGCTCTTCTGATGTTCATGACAATATTTTTTTTCCTTTCTACGAACGAACGCTTCTTTCTGCGTCTATTTTCCTTTCCACCGCGAAATCTTCAACTGCTTTGCATTTTTCTTGGAGTCAAGCCTGCATGACAAAATGGATGGAACTTTTTAGATGTCTTTAGATTTATATTTATTGTTGTTTCCATTAGTCCTCGATTGAGGAAATAGGATGGATACGTCATACATTAAAAATGAACAAAATAAAGTACATAATTAAAGACAAATAATCTTAAAATAAATTAATAAAAGAAAATGTATATAGACAAAAGTCAATATAAACACAACACGGACACACACTGGGAAACACAAACAAGCACACACTGAGAAACACGCAATGGAGGAGTTTTGAACCACTACTTGGACCAGGAAACTGTCCTTGCTCCAGCAGCAGCAGCGCCATACATGAAACAAACAAACTAAAGAGCAGAAAAAACTGAATAGAAATTTTAAAGATATGTGATGTGCTATTTTACAAGGTTGGCAGCAGCAGCTCATTCAACACTTGCAGCAGCAGCAGGAACCTTGATTTTAAATACTAGAAGGACGATTAAGAAAATCCTGTACCACAGAGTAAAACAGCAGCAGCAGCGCCATTTAAAAGAATAGTTTTACTCTGCTTCACCACGAAGCTTTTGTAGTTACTATTTTTAACCTCTGGGCGGAAGGAAGGCTGTTGTATAAAATTATCCCCCGGGGGTGTGTATTGTGAATACTTTTCTGGTGTAGAGAGAGAGAGAACAAGGGCGATGCTTGTCCGACCTTAGAGCTGAACCTCTGATTTCTAGTCGCGCGCGTGTTTATTCATGAAACTCGCCATTTGTTTGAAACAAATTAGTGTTTCGCTTTACAAACTTTAATATTTCATAAATATATACAGGCTTGGTAAAGTAAGTATTTGGAAACTTTTGAAGAAATGGTTTTGCAGCAACTCCGTGATCTATAATCCGTGCTTGAAAGTATTATTCTTTCTAATTGCAACGTTTTTGCAACTTAAATATTTCATTACTCCTGGAGCAGTTAGAAGACGCCATAGGCTCATAATTGAATTGAAAAATACGAGAAGTAAACCATTTTGACGTACTTTTTTTGTCAACGTGTTGCATTATTAGTTGTTTCTCAGAGAATAACAAGCTGAACTTAGTTTTTTCCGGGCAAGCAGATCTTCCTCTTCCATGGTTGGTCATTCCACTTTAATTTATCGTCAATCCGAAGGCCGAGGAGGAAAGGCTCAAGCATTA
This sequence comes from Eucriotettix oculatus, assembly GCA_034510155.1. Lineage (NCBI taxonomy): Eukaryota > Metazoa > Arthropoda > Insecta > Orthoptera > Tetrigidae > Eucriotettix > Eucriotettix oculatus. Next base: position 77,745,278 of record CM067381.1, read on the forward strand.
GCTGGCTGAGAAGTTGTCTACGGGTCTGTCTATTCCTAGAACAAAAACGATGTATTAAACTTTAGGAAGGCGCCGACAGTTGTCGCCACAACTCCTGCCATTGCGCCTATAATCCACGGAGAATAAAAATATCAACAAACATGACGTCCAAATTTTCAAAAAAATCACACAAAATTATAATCCGAAGAAACCATGTACCCCAGTACATATACCTCCTAAAATACGTAAATGACGTAATTGAATAGAAAAAAGGATTAATCATGCAAGGGGTCTTCCATTTTCTATTAATTATCTTCTATTCTAATTATTTTAAATCATTTTAATTTTTTTTTCATTTTAAATTATATTTCGTATTAATTATCGAGCTATAATAAAAAATGAGAAAATATTGTTTGTAAATGTAAAGTTTAAATATACCTTTTAATTAAAAACAATAATATTTAAATCGCATGACGTCCAAATTCTCAAAAAAATCACACAAAATACCAATCAGAAGAAACCATGGAGGCGTAGACGGATTAAAAAAATTTGCGATTAAAATTACCACATAACTGACTGCAATGTCACATTAACAATTTTTTTTAAAATTTATAAACAACAACAACATTCAACGATACCATCTGATCTGATATTTACGGAATTTTAAATTCACAATTTAAAACCATTTTGACGTACTTTTCGGTCTTAAATCGTTATTTATATTGACTGTTGACATTTTGGCTACTTATTTACTTAAGTTGTCTGATGATTGATTTAGAGAATTTTGATAAGAGTTAAATCCCTTTAGAAGGTTTTACACTTTAAGAACCTTTGTCAGAAGTAAAGTGGGATGAGAATGTGAGAACGTTGCATTCAGATGATGGATATTATATAAAAAAAATGGCGGATTCCTGATGTTACTTTAGCTAACGAGGAAAAGAGTTTCATCGCCGTCGCCATTCGTCTCTTATTACGATAATACCTCGCGCAGTCTGCAGCCATTTCCACGTTGACATTGCCTTGCCTTGCCTTGCCTTGCCGTCCGCTGGGGGGTGGTTTTTTTTTATTTTTTGCTCAACTTTTTTTTCCCCCACGTTGAGCGTCCAAAAAAAATAAAAGTGTTGTGTTCCAGGGCGTTCCACGAGCAGTGCGTGCCTGACTGTAGCCTGACTGTTCCCAAGCGAAATCCTCGCAACGAATTAAAATATCTCGGAACCATTAACAAAATTACTTTTCAGCGAAGAAAAAAGTCGGAGCGACCGTTTTTTGTTTGTCACACCAGCGCAGAACAGAACCAATGGAACCATCGCCTCAAATGCTCGAACCTACCAATTATTTGACAGTCTACCTACAAAGTCTACATATGTTGACTTACTAACTTTTTTTCCTCCCTACTGAAATTAGTGATTACACGTAACAATAAGAATAATGTTATCAATAAACGTGTACAGTGCAGATAATCTGGAAAAAAAAATAATAACAATTACAGACTGCCAAAAAAGGCCAACATCCAAATAGTCGATCCAGATTATTTACAAGGATAATAAACCACCTTTTATTTATTTTTTTGCAATGTTAAAATATCTAAGCTTGTATAAATATAATTTTTCATTATCTAATTGCATTATTTTATTATTCAACGGTTTCGGGTATTCAACGCCATAAAATTTAATCATTTCGTTTGCATCTTTCGAGCATGTTGATCACATTTGTAACTTAAATATTTTTATTTTTGGTGGTGGTGGTGGTGGGGGGGGGTGGGGTGGGGGGGAGGAATTTAACATACGCACTTTGACATGACACACACGTGTATAATAATTCATGCATACAACTACAGCCTGGCTAAGTTAAAAAATTGCCATTATTTTATTATTAAAAATTATTTATTAAGAACGGTTTTATAATTATTTAATATTAGTATAGTGGTAAAGAAGTCAGTATTGTATTTATTAAATCTACAAATGGAGGCGGCAGATGCCCGCCCCTCGCGCCCCCCTGGTGGCAGATACACATAGAACTTAAACAATAATTAATAAACTGGGTCGTAAGGGACCCATATTTAACCCTATAGTTGAATGTATAATTATATTCAATATAAATAAATAAGTGTAGGAATCATATTATTAGGAATGAATTTTTTTTTAAAAAAAGAGAATAGTATTTTATTTGCCTGGAAAAAAGGGAACAAAAAAACTGGAAATATATTTCACTGTAGTATATTTTTTTTTAGAGATTTGGCAGCACTGATGACGTCACTGATCACTGCACTACACTAAACTTAGATTGAGTCTGAAATTTTCGTTTCTGTTAGAGGAAGTTCTTCCTCCCAAAAAAACACTCCTCCTGCAGGGGCAGATTGTTCCACCAGTCATTATTAATTGTCCTATTTTAGGAATGAGTATTTTTTCCAACGTCTCTGTGTTTTTTTCTGGTTCCTTGCTTGTAATTTAAACATGTTGATCACTACTCCTCATCCTTCTATCTCTGATTCCCCCTGCCAAGGTGGTTGTTTTTGACCTGCAAAAGAGGCTCTGTAGAAGATGTGTAGTAGCCTAGCTGTTTCTCTTCTTCTTGTCTGTAGCGTGTCTGTCCCTTCCACACCTAGTCTAGCCCTAGTCGCCCTTTACCTTTTCGTTCCCATCCACATGCCCAGGTCCTATTTGTACGAATTTTTGCGGCCCTTCTTTGCCACCCTTTCTAAGGATTCTATTTGCCCCTATCCTGTGGCATGCTGCTGCACCATATTAAGTGGGCAAGTGTACTAATGACCAAATATGCCAACTCTTTTAGATTTCGCATTCCCTCCCCTTGTCGAGTGTTTCTCATGACATAGTTGCAAGGTGTTGTTCCACGCTTTCCCTTGTAGCATAGTTTACCTTCCTTCCACCCCACAGCAGCCTACTGTTAAAATAAATGCCTAGATACTTACAGTTTGTCTATCCTGGATCACTGTTTACAGAATAGAATAGAATTGGCCAAGGCTGTAGTTAGAAATCAGATCCGAGCAGCAGTATGTCTTGTTAGAAAAGCGGTTCTAAATAAAACTGAATTATACAAAGTTATGTTGTTGTTTTTTTAAAAAAAAAACAAAAAAAAATTCGTATTTGCCTTTTTTTCTTCGTCATGTGTCATATTTCAGAATAATTGAGCAAACGTAAGCAACGTTCAAATAACAAGTTATATTACGCGCCATGTTTTGTGTCGGAACGTTACTCAGTCCTCAGTCAGTCCTGCACTAATTCTTTTCCTAGAGCTATTTTTTAAAAAAAATATGTGTAACAAGTTTTTTGTCCACAATTTTAGAGCAAATATAAACAAACAGATTTGCATAATCATTTTTTGTTAAATATTTATTATATACCATATAAGAGGTACATGGCATAACTGTCATTAGGTACATTAGTATTATACAGCTATAGTGTTCAAATTGACATTGTTTCTCTAGAAATTATATCTTTTGTATATGTTATGTATACTTTCTTTTATTTGTCTATCATTGTATACATAATTTCTTTTACTATCTCTCTCTTATTGTTTTGTACTCATATTCTTGATATGTTGTATTCATATTTTGTTTGCTCTGCTTTGTTTTATTTATTTATCATTGTATACATAATTTCCTTTACTCATATGTTGTATCCATATTTTGTTTCTTATATTCGTATTCTTAGTGTGATATGTAACATATTCTTTGACTTGTCCTATTTCCTCAATAGAGGACTAATGGATCCAATAAATCTTATCTTATCTTATCTTATCTTATCTTATCTTATCTTATCTTATCTTATCTTATCTTATCTTATCTTATCTTATCTTATCTTATCTTATCTTATCTTATCTTATCTTATCTTATCTTATCTTATCTTATCACCTATTACATGATTACTTTGCTGTTAGAATAGGTATATTACTGATGTTTATGTATTTAATATGGGTATTAGCAACCATAGATAACAGGGGAAATTAAATCAACTGTAATTTATATGTATTTTTAAAATTTTTAAAAATTTTTATGATAATGTCTGTTTGTAATAATAAGATATAATAAACTGACATGAACTGATGTTTTTTTGTAATTTTAATTAATAAATAGCAGCACGTTTCTGCACATATACATCATACGTCATTCAACAGCCTGAAGAGAATTCAACAACCACAGAAATATTTGTCTCATTTATCTCACCAGTAGAAAACATGACAAAGCTACGAAGAAAATAAAAACCCTTCATCATTTGACCTTCGTTTCACCATTCATGCAAATACGGACAGGAATACTAATTTAATTGATCACTGTAGAGTAATTTATTACCCTTTTCCAATAAAAAATACGAACGATATGGCCCTGATAAATTATTGCGTTAAACAGTAGAATTTTTTTATTTTTTTCTACTACAACATCACATTCATTCAGGTAGAGTCATTGTGTCTTCGAAACTGTTAACTGATGTTATTTTTATGTTAATGTCTGTTTGTGATAATAAGATATAATAAACTGACATGAACTGATGTTTTTTGCAATTTTAATTAATGAATAGCAGCACGTTTCTGCACACATACATCACACGTCATTTCACAGCCTGAAGAGAATTCAACAACCACAGAAATATTTGTCTCATTTATCTCACCAGTAGAAAACATGAGAAAGCTACGAAGAGAAAAAAAAACCTTCATCATTTGACCTTCGTTTCACCATTCATGCAAATACGGACAGGAATACTAATTTAATTGATCACTGTAGAGTAATTTATTACCCTTTTCCAAGCAAAAATACGAGCGATATGGCCCTGATAAATTATTGCGTTAAACAGTAGAATTTTTTATTTTTATTTTTTTCTACTACAACATCACATTCATTCAGGTAGAGTCATTGTGTTCTCGAAACTGTTAACTGATGTTATTTTTATGTTAATGTCTGTTTGTGATAATAAGATATAATAAACTGACATGAACTGATGTTTTTTGCAATTTTAATTAATGAATAGCAGCACGTTTCTGCACATATACATCATACGTCATTCAACAGCCTGAAGAGAATTCAACAACCACAGAAATATTTGTCTCATTTATCTCACCAGTAGAAAACATGAGAAAGCTACGAAGAGAAAAAAAAACCTCTTCATCATTTTACCTTCGTTTCTCCATTCATGCAAATACGGACAGGAATACTAATTTAATTGATCACTGTAGAGTACTTTATTACCCCTTTCAAAATAAAAAACATAATTTCGAGCGATATGGCCCTGATAAATTATTGCGTTAAACAGTAGATTTTTTTTTGATTTTTTCTACAACATCACATTCATTCAGGTAGAGTCATTGTGTTCTCGAAACTGTTAACTGATGTTATTTTTATGTTAATGTCTGTTTGTGATAATAAGATATAATAAACTGACATGAACTGATGTTTTTTTGTAATTTTAATTAATAAATAGCAGCACGTTTCTGCACACATACATCATACGTCATTTCACAGCCTGAAGAGAATTCAACAACCACAGAAATATTTGTCTCATTTATCTCACCAGTAGAAAACATGAGAAAGCTACGAAGGAAAAAAAAACACACCTTCATCATTTGACCTTCGTTTCTCCATTCGTGCAAATACGGACAGGAATACTAATTTAATTGATCACTGTAGAGTAATTTATTACTTTTCCAAGCAAAAATACGAGCGATATGGACCTGATAAATTATTGCGTTAAACAGTAGAATTTTTTATTTTTTCTACAACATCACATTCATTCAGGTAGAGTCATTGTGTTCTCGAAACTGTTAACTGATGTTATTTTTATGTTAATTGTCTGTTTGTGATAATAAGATATAATAACTAACTGACATGAACTGATGTTTTTTTGCAATTTTAATTAATGAATAGCAGCAACGTTTCTGCACACATACACATCATACGTCATTTCACAGCCTGAAGAGAATTCAAACAACCACAGAAATATTTCTCTCATTTATCTCACCAGTAGAAAACAGTAGAAAGCTACGAAGAGAAAAAAAAAAACCTCTTCATCATTTGACCTTCGTTTCACCATTCGTGCAAATACGTACAGGAATACTAATTTAATTGATCACTACAGAGTACTTTATTACTTTTCCAAGCAAAATTACGAGCGATATGGCCCTGATAAATTATTGGGTTAAACAGTAGAATTTTTTTTTTGATTTTTTTTCTACTACATCACATTCATTCAGGTAGAGTCATTGTGTTCTCGAAACTGTTAACTGATTTTATTTTTATGTTAATGTCTGTTTGTGATAATAAGATATAATAATGACATGAACTGATGTTTTTTTGTAATTTTAATTAATAAATAGCAGCACGTTTCTGCACACATACATCATACGTCATTCAACAGCCTGAAGAGAATTCAACAACCACAGAAATATTTGTCTCATTTATCTCACCAGTAGAAAACATGAGAAAGCTACGAAGAGAAAAAAAAACCTCTTCATCATTTGACCTTCGTTTCTCCATTCGTGCAAATACGGACAGGAATACTAATTTAATTGATCACTGTAGAGTACTTTATTACTTTTCCAAGCAAAAATACGAGCGATATGGCCCTGATAAATTATTGCGTTAAACAGTAGAATTTTTTTTTCTACTACAACATCACATTCATTCAGGTAGAGTCATTGTGTGTCCTCGAAACTGTTAACTGATGTTGTTATTGCTACATTTAATTACATGCATCCGTGATATGCAGAACAATGCTGTAACTAACAATACTAGAGGCCGCCAAAGGGAATGCGTTATGCTCCTGTTTGGTGTTGTAACAATTTTCCGGTTATAATAAAACAAACGGACAACAACAAAAACAAAATAAAAAAATAATACCCCCCGATATGAAAAACCATCGAGGAATTCCCTTCCCTTCCCTCTGTCCATCTCAACTCAATGAATACAAATGTTCGATTGACTTATTAAAAAAAATATATATTTTTTGTTGTTGTTGTACCTACGTCATGTGAAAAATATTTACGTTATACGCATTTCATGGTTTGAAATATTTTTAATTTCTAACGGAATCTGATAAATTGCATCGATCCGACCGCAATGGCATGGCCAGTTGGAGGATTTTTGTCGGCCAGCATAACGTGGATTTTTTTTTAAAAAAAGGGAAAAGAATTCAAACATTTTTTCACGTTATTTGAACTCGGTAAATTGATCCGATTTAAGTGAGAAAAAAAAATTTCAGCTTTTTGGTAAGTTAAACAAAGCTTCAATACTATTTCTAGGAATAGTTAATCAGAAAGTATTCTTTACTGAGAAATCATTTCAAATGGGATCAGCATTGTAGGGTTTTTGGATTGAACAAAATTCAAATGTTTTTTAATATCCCCCACGCACTTATTGTAAAGAATAGGGTGCGGGAAAGTTATTTTTATAAATGATTTACTATTATTATTTATAGTGTTAATATTCAGCCCCACGTTGGGCGCCAATTCTAGAGTAGAGATATGAAATTTACTCTGCTTCACCACGAAGCTTTTGTAGTTACTATTTTTTAACCTCTGGACGGGCGGAAGGAAGGAAGGCTGTTGTATAAAATTATTCCCCCCGGGGGTGTGTATTGTGAATACTTTTCTGGTGTAGAGAGAGAGAACAAGGGCGATGCTTGTCCGACCTTAGAGCTGAACGATTTCAGAAACCAGACAACGTATTAAAATACCATATTTTTTTGTGTGTTTAATGGCTACGTCGTACCTATTTTCAACAGTGGAGGAGATTTCGACAAATTTACTTTTACAGATTCATGTTTGCATGCTATTGAAGACGTAAACAATTCTGTAGTGTAAATAGTTTACTTGGTTAACTGCAGTGTGTATTCAAGGCATTGTTTACTTTCTTCCAGCAGCGAACGATGGACGCATCATGAGGCGGTTACGTCTGGGTTGGTGCTGGGGCCCGCTGCTGCTCCCTGCAGGTAAACTTATCATATTTTTTTCTCACTTTTATTTATCACGGTTGGCTATCAGGAAACTACGATTTACCTTAAGAAAACTTGAATTTTTTCATTGTGTATCAAGAAGCATCATTAGCTCGTCCTATGAAGTGTAAAATTTTTATTAGGTTAAGTGTAACCATTAAAATTTAATAGATACAATGGGGTTTTTTTAGATAAAGATTTATTTAACAGTATTTAGTGTCACGTAATTAGAATGAAGATTGACTGCACAATTCCTAACATTTGTTATTTTTTTTAGAAAAAAAAAATATTTTTCAGCAAAAGGGTAATTCTTTATTTGCGTAAGAGATTTCGCATCCGTATGGTTCATAAATTTAATACATTTAGAACCGAAATTAAATGTATTAAGAACCAATTAAAATTTAATAGATACAATGGTTTGTTTAGATAAAGATTTATGTAACAGCATTTAGTGTCACGTAATTAGAATGAACTCTGAGTGCACAATTCCTAACATTTGTTATTATTTTTTAAAAAAATTATATTTTTCAGAAAAAGGGTAATTCTTTATTTGCGTAAGAGATTTCGTATCCGTATGGTTCATAAATTTAATACATTTAGATCCAAAATTAAATGTATTAAGAACCATACGTTTGTCCATAAAACTAATCCAAATTTGTTCAGTACAGTTTTTAATAAATCTTTGAATATTCACTTGAGAAACGATGAGCTATACAGAAATTCACTGAAATCTCCTTGTTGTTGTTGTTGTGGTTGTATTCAGTCCTAAAACTGGTCTGATGCAATCCTCCATGTTAACCTATCAAGCCTTTTCATTTCCGCATAATTACCACATCATCCCTAATCTGCTTAGCTCATTCCATCCTTGCCCTCCTTTCTCTTGTTATTATCCCCTGTAATGATAATTTTACAAAACCGTCCTGCCTTAAAATGTGGCCTGTTAATCTATCCTTTTCTCTTAGTCCATATTTTTCGCTTTTTCCCCCACTATTCTGTTTAGAAATTCTTCGTTTGTGATTCTGTCCACCCCATCTGATTTTCTACAACATTCCTGTCGTTAGGTGGTGATGGAAAAAATCTTATAAGCTATAAGAAAGAAAAAACATCGCAATAAACCGGTGAATAACTCCAATGCTTATACTCAAGAAAAACAGGCTATTAGTGTAATTAGTGTAATAATAAAATGTAGAGTGTTTTTTGTCGAAACCCAAAAAAAACTAACTCAAATGCTTAGTTAAAACGAACAAAAGAGAAAGTATATTAATATATCTAACAATAAAACATCACTAAAATTAACGAGTCTCGCAATATATCGATTTAAGTGTTGCTCAATGTAGCATAAATAAATTATGCTTGTAATTATGTAGTAGTAGTAGCAGCACCTGGTGTCAACATCCCAAAAAATCTCTTTTTTATTTTATTCTGCCAAATCATGGTTCTAATTCAGGATATTTTTAGAGACTACAGATCGGTTTTTAATTGGCAATTTTGGTATTTGAATTTTTTTTGTGTGTGTCTGTGTGTTCTTTGATTCGGATAATTGGTGACCTTTTAGTTTTTCCCCCCCTGTGAAGCAGGAATTACAATTAGAGCAACGAGCTTTGTAAACTAACTACATACATAATGTTTGATACGAGGGGCCACGTTGTAGTTCTTTTATCCAGGAAGGAACAGGGAAATAGATAAAAATAGACAAATAAAAATGAATGTTGTATATATATATATATCTATTGCGTATTGCGATTTTGTGCCATGTAACTGATTGCAGTTAAAGTTTTATGAGTCGTAGAGAAAATTCCGTCATCCATAAAAACATCAAAATTCCCAATGTTAACTCAGTAATCTCCAAAATCCATAACAAACCTAATCAAAAGCGCGCAACTCAACCTCCACCCAAACCAAACCCTACGATCCATGACAATCCTCGTCCACATACCTCCTCCACACGCTCTCCCCTAGCCTCAAAAGAAAACTTCCGATTGACCTCATCCTTCCTTCCCCCCTGATGATCACCCTAACCCACTCTACCATCATGTCACATCCTCACTAATCCTCCATAAATCAGTTCACTGATTGCAGTTAACGTTTTATGAGTCCTAGAGAAAATTCCGTCATCCATAAAAAACATCAAAATTCCCAATGTAAACTCAGTAGTAATCTCCAAAATCCATAACAAACCTAATCAAAAGAGCGCGCAACTCAACCCCCACCCAAAACAACCCCCCGCGCCACGATCCATGACAATCCTCGTCCACATACCTCCTCCACGCTCTCCCCTAGCCTCAAAAGAAAACTTCCGATTGACCTCATCCTTCCTTCCCCCCTCTGATCATCACCCTAACCCACTACTCTACCATCATCATGACCACATCCTCATTAATCCTCCATAAATCAGTTCACTCACTACCTGTCAATCCTCACCCACCCACCTAAGTCGTATTCTTCCCCTCTCAGGTACTCGCAAAAATAAATAAACATAACCAAATTCTCCTAAAGTAGGTTAATTAAATGAATTAACCTATCTTCACGTTATCATGTTAATTATATATACCTTTTTTTAATATTGTATATACTGTATCGTTATCGTTGTCCTAACTGATGATAATCTGTACGATAAAAGTTTTTTAAAATAATAATAATAATAATAAAAATTCTAGAGAAAGTTTCTATAAATATTTTGGGAAATTAAGGGTTTCTCCCTTCCCGCCTTTCAGACTGGAAACGTCCCACATTAAACAGTTTCAGATGTCACGAGATATCCACATTTTCCCATTAAATTCAATCAGTTAGGCGAGCAGTAATTAGACCCAACAACAACAAGAACAACGCATTTTCAAAATGTTTTTAATGGACAAGCACACACACACAAGGCTGACAGAACAGAACTGAACGGAACTGAACTGAATTGAATCAAACACGAAGAGTGACAATTCGCTTCCCGTGTTCTGTTGTTTGTGTAATTTCAATACATTATAGATATCCACTTTTGATTTGTTTTTTTTCCCCCCTTCCAACGTTAATTTGTAATAACGCGTCACAAAGCATTACATTCAATGTAAAACCATTTATTGCAACCAAACGGACAAGCGATACGATTGTACATCTGCAACTGTGAAAAAATTTTCACTTTCCTTTCACAGAAATTTTACTGCATAGGGATTTCATTTTATTATTACAGTTCTTTAGACGTTATTATATGAAAAATTATCAAATGTCGAGTGAAATGTAATTATAGGGAAATCAATTTAGTGTAACAGGAAATGAGGGAAGACAATTTCAACTTTGTTAATTTTTACAAATATTTTTCTGTGTCAGATGTGTTAATAAAAAAAAATGGACACTTTATATCATCGCTAATTTAACATAACCAAGCAAACATCTATTCGTTCGACCCCGTTAAGGTAGCTGGATTATTTTTAACTTAAATTAGGGACAGCGTCTATTATAATTTTTTTTTTCATCCTGTCTTTAATGCACACCCCGAGTATTTCGGACTCTATTCAGGGAACCGGGATCATTAAAACATAAAAGTAGTAGTTCGTTAACTGCAACTGAATTTTTAGGCTCACCTAAGGTGAATATATACTGGGGAAAAAAAAAACTTGTTAATGTACAGTCAGTCGTGAATTAACGTCAAATTGGTATAGTTCTGTGTGTGCTTGTCGAAGATATATATAAGCTATTTTCGTATTAATTAATTTTCAAGTTTAACATAAATAAGTACCCTCGGGCAACGCCGGGCTCCCAGCAAGTTTTTTTTTACTATTGAATTGGACGCAATAATGATTTAAATATAAATGAAAAACTGGTATTGAAAATAAGCAATAACTTGAAAAATTCGAGTTCCAGACACTAAAAAGTTTTAGTTTATTAGTTTTATTATTGTTTACGAAAATAATTATTTATAAAATAAAATAGAATAAATCTGTAAGACAAACATTGTAAGAAATTAAAATAAGGCCTGTTATAGATACTCAAGAAAACAGGTTATTAGTGTAATTAGTGAATAATAAAAAAAAACGTTCCAGACACTAATTTTTTAATAATAATAAAGAATTTATTTAAAAAGTAAATGCGACTAAAAGCTACTACAGCTTACATTTTATAATCTCGTATGTTTAAATAAACAATTCTTAAATTTACTAACAGTCTTAAATTCTGTAATTTCTATTGGTAACTCGTTAAGTTCTTTTTTGACTGACTTTAATAAATTTACAACTAACCTAGCTCTAGTTATGTCTAATTCTAACATCGTAGTGGTTTCTATCATACTTATGAGCTACACAATTGTTCAAATACTACGGCGACAACAAATTATTGATACATTTGTACGAAAATTATCATGGTATGAAATTTGAGAAAGTCCTTGAAAAAAAAAACAAGGTCAATTGACTTCTTTTAAAATCAGTTTGATACTAAATTTTTTTTTTCATTCTTACACCAGATAATTCTTGATGTCCTATTCTGCAACTTGTCAAGTCTGTCCATATATTTATTAGATATATCCCATATAACACAGTACAACAATAGTTAAAGAAGTGGAAGTATAATACAGTTATTAAATTAAAATTTTTAGATTCCTTAGTTAAAAAAAATTTTCCTAGTCTATATAAAAACCCTAACGTTATACTTATCTTTCTACCTGCAAAAGCCTATAAGGCAATCGACTTTCAGATTTTGATCCAATATGGCCTTTTAAATATTTAAATTCAGTTACTATATCATCATCTTCTTCTTTTTTTGCCTATAACTACTTCATAGCCATCATCTAATCTACTGGAGCTAAATTTTCTACCAAAATACATAAATTTAGTTTTTAACACATTTAACTTCAATCTATTTGCACAGAGATTCCATAATCAACTTATTTTAAGCAAGGTTCGTATTAAGTAGATTAAATTTTTTTATTTTCCAGAAATGAATATAAGAGAATCATCAGCATATAACCTAAGATTGACATTACAATTTTGAAAAGAACGGTACATATAATTTATATATATTACTTAAAAAAATTAGTTACTTAAAACAAAATTGTTACTTAAAACAAAATTATTTACTTAAAACAAAATAAGTTACTTAAAACAAAATAAGTTACTTAAAACAAAATAAGTTACTTAAAACAAAATAAGTTACTTAAAACAAAATAAGTTACTTAAAAACAAAATAAGTTACTTAAAACAAAATAAGTTACTTAAAACAAAATAAGTTACTTAAAACAAAATAAGTTACTTAAAACAAAATAAGTTACTTAAAACAAAATAAGTTACTTAAAACAAAATAAGTTACTTAAAACAAAATAAGTTACTTAAAAACAAAATAAGTTACTTAAAACAAAATAAGTTACTTAAAAACAAAATAAGTTACTTAAAACAAAATAAGTTACTTAAAACAAAATAAGTTACTTAAAACAAAATAAGTTACTTAAAACAAAATAGTTACTAAAACAAATAAGTTACTTATAAACAAAATAAGTTACTTAAAACAAAATAGGTGACTTAAAAAAAAAGTTACTTAAACAAAATAGTTACTTAAAACAAAATAAGTTACTTAAAACAAAATAAGTTACTTAAAACAAAATAAGTTACTTAAAACAAAATAAGTTACTTAAAACAAAATAAGTTACTTAAAACAAAATTAAAAGAGGGTAGGGCCCAAAACATTTCCCTGTGGAACCCCAATATCACAGCCTTTTGGTCGGCGTTTAACCACAACAGGCATGATTAATTAGCACAGTTATAATTTTTTTTGCTGAAAATATGTGATCTACGACTGTTTATGTTATCTCAATTTGGAAAATATGAAATTATTTACCACCGTCGATCAAATTGACTAGCATTATATGTATTTCCTAATTTGCAAATCGATCTGATAGTCGGAGAATTAATCTCCTATACCATCACATTTCTTTCGAAGGCTTCTTCTAATCGTTTCAATTTCTGAAGCCATACGAACATTTTTGGCAACGATTAACCAATATTCAGACTTATATTACCCGTAAATAAATTCCTCTTTTTTTTCTCACGAAATCCTTACTTTCCTTTGCTATCCTACTCTTTATGCCTACTATTCTTCTACCATCCTCAGTTATTACTCTTCCCAAGTAGCGGAATTCCTCAACTTCCGTCAAAATATCACTTCCCGATTTAATACCCTTTTTTATACCACTGTTTCCCATACTACACTCCATTACCTTGGTTTCCCCCTCTATTAACCCTTATATTGAACTCATTGTCCAGGACCCTGTTCGTGCCATTTATTATGGTTTCCAAAAAAAAATGGTATGTGTGTGTGTGTTATTTATTGATATATTGATTTATTTTTATTTATTTATTTATTTAACAGACTCTAAGAAAAGAATTCCAGGCTTGTTTAAAAAGCTGTAATTGTAAATGTTTTTATATTGGCTAAAATTATGTTGACTGTTTGTGTTGTCGCTAATGAACCACATTAAAACTTAAATAAAAGAAAGGATTATGCCTTGCTACTCACCTTAAGAGACTCGATTATAAATTAATTTTTCTGTCGGTTGTTGTGTTGGCTGATTTAGAAGGTATCTAAGGCTCCGTGTGTATGGATCGGTGTAATCTGAGGTTGTGACGTTGAAGGACTCTCGCCACCGTGTCACGTGTCCGGGCCACACATTAACATCAGCTCCTGTCCACGACAGAGGCAGGCAGGCAGGAGTCTGTTATCCCAGGCAATCACTCCTCCACACACTAAGTCTAAGGACTTCCCAGGGATGCAATTGCGATCAAATTGTCATCACAACAGTTCAGGCACTTCCCAAAAATGGATCTCGACGTTTAGAAGTTTAATGAGCAGCTCGTGAGGCCCGAAAAAATGTAGAAAAGTGACAGTGGACCTGCCAGACATGGGAGAATCTTGGTGGGTTGTAAAAATATTTTTGAGTGTTGCATGGGCTATGAAGGATATAAAGTAGGTGAAGAGGGAAGATGAACGGTAGCGACAACTATCCCCTGAAAGAAGATGGCGAAATCAGATACAATTAGGAATAAAAATGTACTAATTACTTTTTTGCATTAAAATTAAATTTTGACAAATATTTGCTATTATTTTGTTTTAAGTAACCTATTTTGTTTTAAGTAACTTATTTTGTTTTTAAGTAACTTATTTTGTTTTTAAGTAACTTATTTTGTTTTTAAGTAACTTATTTTGTTTTTAAGTAACTTATTTTGTTTTAAGTAACTTATTTTGTTTTAAGTAACTTATTTTGTTTTTAAGTAACTTATTTTGTTTTTAAGTAACTTATTTTGTTTTTAAGTAACTTATTTTGTTTTAAGTAACTTATTTTGTTTTTAAGTAACTTATTTTGTTTTAAGTAACTAATTTTGTTTTAAGTAACTAATTTTGTTTTAAGTAACTAATTTTGTTTTAAGTAACTGACTTTGTTTTAAGTAACTGATTTTGTTTCCAAGTAACTTATTTTGTTTTCAAGTAACTTATTTTGTTTTCAAGTAACTTATTTTGTTTTTAAGTAACTTATTTTGTTTTTAAGTAACTTATTTGGTTTTTAAGTAACTTATTTTGTTTTAAGTAACTTATTTTGTTTTTAAGTAACTAATTTTGTTTTAAGTAACTAATTTTGTTTTAAGTAACTAATTTTGTTTTAAGAAACTAATTTTGTTTATAAGTAATTAATTTTGTTTTAAGTAACTAATTTTGTTTTAAGTAACTAATTTTGTTTTAAGAAACTAATTTTGTTTTAAGTAACTAATTTTCTTTTAAGAAACTAATTTTGTTTCAAGTAACTTATTTGTTTTTAAGTAACTTATTTTGTTTTTAAGTAACTTATTTTGTTTTAAGTAACTTATTTTGTTTTAAGTAACTTATTTTGTTTTTAAGTAACTTATTTTGTTTTATAAGTAACTTATTTTGTTTTAAGTAACTTATTTTGTTTTAAGTAACTAATTTTGTTTTAAGTAACTAATTTTGTTTTAAGTAATTAATTTTGTTTTAAGTAACTAATTTTGTTTTAAGAAACTAATTTTGTTTTAAGTAACTTATTTTGTTTTTAAGAAACTAATTTTGTTTTAATAAACTAATTTTGTTTTTAAGAAACTAATTTTGTTTTGTAAGAAACTAATTTTGTTTTTAAGAAACTAATTTTGTTTTCAAGTAACTTATTTGATTTTTAAGTAACTTATTTGGTTTTCAGTAACTTATTTGGTTTTTAAGTAACTTATTTTGTTTTTAAGTAACTAATTTTGTTTCAAGTAACTTATTCTGTAAATTTCAACACACTGATGGAGTTCCCATTAATGTAGTGAGTCGTAACTAACGGAGAGTTGCAGCCGAGAATTATATCAAAGAACTTTAGGAGAGAAAAAGATACAGTTATTTAACAAAGTCCTTTCCGCCTCCTTCAAGACGTTAAAGTGGTTGAATCTGAGAATCTAAGACAGAACAGCCAAAAGAAATACATGGACAGTTACTAAAATATTCTAAAAGCCGTTTGGGCATAAGGGAATCGTGAAAGCAGTTAAATTTGCACAAATTTTCGCCAATCGGCTCCGGTCATGAAGTATTCAGGGTCCGCTCTCCTCTTCCTTCCTTCCTTCCCTCCCGTCTGCTGCTGCTGCTGCATTATGAAAGACAAACACACTTCTGGAAGACGCTCAAAGAAATCGCACCGCGTCACTTTCCTTACTGCGTACTTTCAAATTAATCTCAGAGCAACTCTGGCAACAGCGACGTCAAGACAGTCGACGAAATCCATCCAATAGGAAAATAGTTCTTGTACATCATAACAACTACTGCTTAAAAATCCAACATCTCTTTCTCAGCAAATATTTTTATTCTATTAATTTTAAGAATTTGACCCTCGAAAGCTTTTATTTTTGTGTAATTTAATTTTACAATAATAAAAAAATTTCTAATTTGTTTCTAATAATGTTTATGCGAAACAAATGGAGCCATTGACGTCTGATTTATCAAATTAATGCAAAATATATATAAAATTATTAGACAAGCAACGATTTTCTTGGTAATTTGCGATTGTATTTTATTATCAAATTTATTTAACAGCATTTAAAAGCAAATTTAATAATTTATCAGCGATTTAAATATTTTAATATTCACAACCTACAATTTTTTAAAATATTTTTTCTTTATCTTAATGTCAAAATAATCAGAAAGTATATTTTTCGTTAAGCTTGCACAAAATGGCCCGTGATTTCCAAAGTTCTCGTCTAAGTACTAAACCAACTTAAGTCCAATATCGTGCACCAGTAAAAAAGGGGGGGAAGTATATAACCTTAAAAAAGGACCAACTTTTCTCTATTTCACCATTAAGATAATTGACGAAATCATCCTATTTCGTTTTGTGCTGAAATATTATCGTCTCCGCTTTCAAAATTCGTTCCCACTTAGCCTCTCATTAGGACCTGTTTTCTTTTTTGGGTCCATAAATCACTCAAGGGTATCTTTCAATGTAATTTGTATATTCCCAAAATAAAAATAATTGGTTTTCCCACTGTGTTTAATTGAACTCGTATCCCGACAGTAGTTATAGTACTTCTGTAAGTTATTTAATTCAAAAATATTCTTTAACTTTACAAAAAAAAAAGTCGTTTTATATTGTTGCTTAAATTTATTCACTTTTAAATGATTGAAATATCACTCCAATGGCGACAATTTGAATACAGAGTTGAAAACCATTTTTTTTTGTTGGAATATACAAATTCCCTTGAGTGGTTTATGGACCAATTGGAGCATTCTCATAATTTTCTTTTTGGGTATGTTCTTATAAGATTTTCAATGGCTACGTTCCAAAATTATTTAATACTGTGTAAAAAGAAAATGGAATGATCTTTAAAAGTATGGCCCTGTTTTTAAAACACGTCTTTTGTCAAAGTGGTGGAAATAACAATGCTTTTAAATTTATTCAAAGCTGTATTAATTAACTTTGTAACACATCCATAGAAAATTTTAGAAGAATATATACGGTAAAATTTTTTTTCAGAATACTCAAAATTATCAACAAATTTAAGATTCGCTGTAGTCTCTATTTTTTGTGTGTGTGTGTGTTTCTCACTCTATTAAGTCCCAAATTAAGACGGGATGAAACATAGTGAGAAATTCTATAATTTTGTTAATTGTTGTCTAAAAAAACTACTTTTTTTCTCACCTTTTCCCGTTACGTTTATTAATTTTTTCTTTTCTACTGTTGTGATAAATTATTAAAAACGTAATTGTTGGCAATATTTGAAAATAATCCACTATATTATTTTTTATATAAGAATATTTCGCCTTTGTAAAGACTTAAATAGCTGTACATTGAATATTTTAGGAAGGGCCAAACAAAGTACGGTTTCCTTGCGTGAAGGAATTGCGCTTACGTCATTATCCGTAACGTCATTACGTTTATTTTCCGTAAGCGGTCGTCGTATTCCCCTCTCTCTCTCTATATAAAGGCTAACTTTTTTTCCGACCAAGCCGAAAGCAGGGAGGCACGGGAAAAATACAGGGACAAAATACAGTTATAACCACCAGGAGAAGGGAAAACAACTTTATCGAGAGCTTCGTGGGGTATGGCAAACAAACTCTTCCCTTGGATTTACATATTTACAACTGAAAAACTTGGGCGAATTGAGTTCGGTGCGGGCGGAGGTCGAGAGGAGGAGAAAAGTAGGACTCTTTCACAGCAAACATGCTGCTGACTGGAAACAGCGGAGAGACCTGACAAAAAAAAATAAAAAAAATTGTTTGTAAATTTCTCCTTCAGAAGCGTATTGAGTTTGTAATTTTGTAAGAATTCGTTGCTGGGGAAAAAAAATGGAAACATAATTTAACTTTACGGAATTTTCAAAACATGTCGACTATTCTTACAACTTAAAAGTCAGTCGCAAGCATTTATTCATCAAACGAATAATTTTGTTACTTACGACACTTGTTACAAAAGCAGCAAACGAAGAAAATTATTAGTTCTTAGCCAATTTCGGTTTTATAGACACACTAGCTGAAGTACATTAACCTTTCTCGCCTTCACGTAATTTTTTTAAGTAATTAATTTTGTTTTAAGTAACTAATTTTGATTTAAGAAACTTATTATGTTTTTAAGTAACTTATTTTGATTTTAAGTAACTTATTTTGTTTTTAAGTAACTTATTTTGTTTTTAAGTAACTTATTTTGTTTTTAAGTAACTTATTTTGTTTTTAAGTAACTTATTTTGTTTTTAAGTAACTTATTTTGTTTTTAAGTAACTTATTTTGTTTTTAAGTAACTTATTTTGTTTTTAAGTAACTTATTTTGTTTTTTAAGTAACTTATTTTGTTTTTAAGTAACTTATTTTGTTTTTAAGTAACTTATTTTGTTTTTAAGTAACTTATTTTGTTTTTTAAGTAACTTATTTTGTTTTCAAGTAACTTATTTTGTTTTCAAGTAACTTATTTTGTTTTCAAGTAACTTATTTTGTTTTCAAGTAACTTATTTTGTTTTCAAGTAACTTATTTTGTTTTCAAGTAACTTATTTTGTTTTCAAGTAACTTATTTTGTTTTTAAGTAACTTATTTTGTTTTTAAGTAACTTATTTTGTTTTTAAGTAACTTATTTTGTTTTTAAGTAACTTATTTTGTTTTTAAGTAACTTATTTTGTTTTTAAGTAACTTATTTTGTTTTTAAGTAACTTATTTTGTTTTTTAAGTAACTTATTTTGTTTTTTAAGTAACTTATTTTGTTTTTTAAGTAACTTATTTTGTTTTTAAGTAACTTATTTTGTTTTTAAGTAACTTATTTTGTTTTTAAGTAACTAATTTTGTTTTTAAGTAACTAATTTCACATTCCACATCCTTGAAGCTTAGCTTCTTTACAGGATCTACGGACTATGATAATTATTATTATTATTGGTTCTATGTAAATGGGGAAAGACAATTCAAAGAGAAAAAGGGACGTTTAGAATAATAAACTTCTGATAATTTTATTTTCTTCTAGATAATACATATTTTTATCCTTTAATTTTGAGTAATAATTGAAACTGTTCGTTATAATTTCATATTGGACTTGAATACTATAAATATATTTCAAATGGAATTTGTCTAAGATCAGTTTTCCGATTAATCTTTCATGGGAAAAATTCCATCGTAGCTCCCCACGATCACCAACATAACACCTTTTTAAAATTTACCGTTCTGAAAGCTGGTAGACCCTAGTTTTGAGCTGGTTACCACCATCTCGCATTTCAGTGCCACGTCGTTCTCGGTACCACTGGATGGATCTCTCTTGCACTCCCGAGGATCGATTCATCGTTCCAAGTAAAGGCCGAAAGCTTTCCCGTGTCGTTGACCTGCACATAAATAAATCCCTGGGACAGGTTATCCGCGCCTCTTATCGCTCCTGTGGCTTGGTTTTTTTTTTTCTTTTTTGGATTGGATTGGATCTCGTCCGCACCTCTCGACATACGTTTCCCATATGGTTAGTTACAACTGCAACCTTCCTCCATGCTGAAGCCTGACAGTTCTCAAAGGAAGCTCGTTGGTAGGTTCTATTAATCCAAACACAGTGGTCAAGTTAATCACAGGCAAGAATTTATTCTTTTATGATTCTAGAGGAAGTTGGTTCCATCAGGGTTTCAACGGTATTGACCTCTACCTGTCCTTCATTTCCACACATTTTAGATACATTCAGCGGAAGAAGTTCCCTGGGAAGAACAATTCCCACGTGATCATACTGTATTGCTTTTCTAATAGGAGCAGTTTTGACCTTGAAGCTCCTCCTCCTCGTTCCATCAAGTCAAATTTTTTTTCGACCTTCTCCCATATTATTATCAACAAAACTGACCTGCGTCCAGGGTTCTTTGTCATCCATTACTCACTTGTCGTCACTTGTGGAAACAGGATTTTCTATTTCTCTGTTCTTCTTCTCTCAAAACCAGAATGATTCCCTTCAAAAAGCATTATAATTCATAATTTGAGACTATAAAACCATATTAACGAAATAATTACGTTGGAAAGCAAATAATATCCCAATTATGAACGTGGATTATTTTAAAAATTTGTTACGTTCTGAGAGTCAATTTTGATTTAGTAACCAAAGTCCACACAATACAATAATTGAGGATTTTGAAAGGGGACGGGAATAAAAAGTTAACGAGAAGGAAGGCTTGTACATAACCTCTGCAGAAGGCAGTCGTCGGTAATTAGAATTAAAGATCAAGAAGAAAAGAAAGCAGAAATCAAGAAAGTCTGTCACCAATGCTCTGCTGTAACTTATTTATAAAGCAGGCGATGAAGAAAATCAAATGGGGAATATGGAAAAGGGATCACGCTGCAAGGAGATGAAGAAAAAAATAAAAGACCTCTACGCTTTGACTATGATATTGTAGTATTAGGGGGAGTCGGAGGAGAGTTGGAAAGCATAATAAATTTGCACGAACGTGGTCGTGGAGAAATTGTTCGATATGAGGATTAATAGAGGGGGAAACCCCAAGGTAATGAAGTGTAGTATTGTAAACAGTGGAATAACACAGGATATTAGATTGGGAAGGGATATTTTGGAGGAGGTTGAAGAATTCAGCCACTTGGGGAAGCATAATAAGTAGGTAGAAGACATAGAGTAGGATAGCAAGGGAAAGAAAGGCTTTCGTAGAGAAGAGGGATTTACTTACGAGTGATATAAGTGTGAATATTAGGAAATCATTGCTGAAAAATGTTGGTAGAGAGTGTAGCGTGGGTGGTAAGTTTCAGAAAGGAAAAAAATATATATATAGTGCTATTTGGAGAATGCTTAGATAGGGTAAATAACCCGGAAGTATTAAGCAGAATAGGTAGAGACGCGGAGGACGTTGATCAAGGAAAGGGACATAAGGGACTTTGTGGGGGTAATAACAGGATAGGGATACCAAGGATGGATATCGCTTAGCAGATTAGGATTTGGAATGCATCAGACCAGTTTTTTTTCGACTGTACAATATGGAGGACGTTGACCAAGGAAAGGGGGATAGAGATTAACAGGCCACGTTTTAAGACATGAGGGACTTTGTGGGGGTAATAACAGGATAGGGATACCAAGGATGGATATCGCTTAGCAGATTAGGATTTGGAATGCATCAGACCAGTTTTTTTTCGCCTGAATATCACAACAGCCTACTATAACAATTTTCATTCGACCGCCTTCTAAAGTACCTTGTTTTTTAATGTAAACTTTCCTGAACGCGTTATTAATAATTTCCAAGACACTTTAAAGGCTATTTTTTTTTGCTAAGATAAAATTTAATGATTCTTTCTTTAAAAAAAAATAATTTTTCCCTTTATAACCCGTCATGGTTATCAAATCGTTGCTTTTTTTTCTTCTTCTTTTTCTTCTCGTCTTTTTCTCCCCCGAGAACGCACACGACTGTTTCCTATCCACGTTATTGACCTTTGATTCCCTTCCTCGTGTGAAGAGGGTATTGTCACGTCACTGCTCGAGTGCTCTGCTCTGCTCTGCTCTGACGATGATGATGATATCGATCCATCAGAAGAGACATTCGTTGTTCCTGGAAATTTTTTTTTCCAAGATCCGTTTCGTCATTTACAGCGAATGACTTGTTTCTTCGTTCCATTCAAAACTGAAGATTTAATTTAAATCTTAAATATTTAAAGGTTATTTCTTGGATTACTCTCTTTCTCTTCGCGTTGAAATCGGAAGGAAATTTTCAGAATTGTTTGAAAATATGTTGGTGGTCCTAATAGGGCGCTGCGGGAATTTTATCTCGCAGCCGCTTCAGCCCAGAGTGACTACGGGGCTTCCTCACCTGATCATGTCGGGGATGCCTCCTGCACTCTCTCTCTCTGGGTATTTTTTTTATCAAAGTTCTCATATGCCGAGACACCTTCACCTATTTTAGGAGGTATATGTAGTACCGGGGTCAAAGACCTTGGGCATATGGCAAGAGTTGTCCTCCGCTGATCCCATTGGGGAATCAGTCAGTCGGCCAACTGCCTCCTGAAACTGGTGGAGACACGGAGAAGGGAATGCTGCTGCGACCCCACAGCAGACTCGTCTCCCGTCATTCGGAAGGGCGTGAGAATAGTACCCAATGCCCCCCGACCTACCTGATGCAGGTTTTCTAGGGTTTTTCCCTGCATCTCTTTAGGTGAAACACCGCGTGGGTAGGATCCTTAAACCATAGCCCGGGGGCCCTAGTTAACCCTTGCTAGGCTACCTTGCTCTACCTTCCGCATCCCCCCCCTTTTTCAATTCCCTTCCTATGCTATTAAAGGGGAGTTGCCTGTTTCAGGATCACCCTCATGTAGCCTGTTAACCAAAAAAAAATGGCAAGGGGCTATCAGGAGGATATCCTGATGGGAAATGAGTGGAGGTTGGATTCCACCTTCCTGGTTTTCCTCTTTCCCCCTCCCCTTGGTCCATGACCAAGGTAAATAATTTAAGACTCCTGCAGGCTGAGACGACCTTGGGCAGTTTGAGAGGTATATGTACGGGGGTGTTAAGACCTTCGGCATACCAGGGTAAGAGTTGTTGTACGCTGATCCCGTTGGACCAGCAGTCGGCCAACTGCCTCTCAATACTGATCTAGGCACGCATGGAGGAGGCGGGTGTTTGTTGCGTTGTTCCTCCCACCACCACAGCATTCCAGTCGTCATCAGAAGGGGCGCAGGAGTAGTAGTACCCACCCCACTAGCCCCCGACCTACCTGATGCAGGTTTTTGTAGGGGGGTTTTTTCCCCTGCATCTCTTCAGGTGAAACAACACCGCGTGCAGGGTAGGATCCTTAAAACCATAGCCCGGGGGACGTCCCTAGTTAACCCTTGCTAGGCTACCTTGCTCTACCTACCTTCCGCATCCCTCCCACCCTTTTCAATTCCCTTCCTATGCTATTAAAGGGGAGTTGCCTGTTTCAGGATCTCTCACCCTCATGTAGCCTGTTACCCGCAAAAAAAGCCTAAAGCATGAGTCTTCTTTTTTTCTAACGAAACCTCCATTAAAACCACTTGGTTATTCCTTATAATAATAATAATAATCAGGGATTGTCTGTCTCTGAATCAAGGCCGTTGCTCACTGTCTACCACAACGATTTATATAATAAAGAGATTTAAAAAAAATTTAAACGTCTGTTGTATATAATTGATGACCTTTTTATAGACCTTTATTATAAAATTTTACTTTTAACGACGTTTCGGCATGTTGGTGGTCCTACCTCAACTCCAAGTTTTGTTTCCCGATCCTCTTATAATCATCCCCCGCCCCCAAAAAAAAATCGTGTTTATGAGATATCAGGTGGAAGGACTAAAGTGCAGCTTTAAGAATCCGCATGTGGAAGATCAATCGCACCCAGAATAGCGGGAGATCGCAGGGGGCTGAATATAAATACTACGTAGTTCGCCTTTTCAGTCACATGGTCAGTCAGTATGTGTACGAGTTAAAGGTGTTATAATCGCATGGCCGATCCGGTCGATAAGGTTTAAAGCGGACCTGCCAGCGTCTCTCTCTCTCTCTCTCTCTCTCTCTCTCACTCACCCCGACGCCGTACTACGTAGTAGGCGGGCGTGCGTGCATTGATTCAGCGCCTTCCCTCCTCTCTCCTCTCCCTCCTCCTCACCCTCCCCGGCCGCCCCCGACGCCGCCCCTCCCCGCCCCCGCCGCCTGCTCTCACCGCCGCAGACCCATTCACATAGACCGGCCTGCCCTATCTACACTGATTGCCTGCTCTGGAACAGCGGCGAGCACGAGGAGGAAGAAGAGGAGCAGCAGCAGCAGCAACCCGCCAAAAAAATATATATATATATATCTGGCGGACTTGCAGGAAACCCCAAAGTAACAACCAATGAAGCTGCCCGAGTAAACGCGCAACAATGCGAAAGGCAATAACAGGTGTGAATCTGAATTGTAAACAAGACGAGAGATCAGCAATTACAATAGACCATAAATAAAAAGCGGCACGTGGATTAAATTATTTACAGCAAATATAATTAATTCCCTGCGCGCAAATAACATAAAATACGACAAAACAAAAAATTTTATATCAAAAAGTCGGTATAATTTTTAACAAAAAATATTTTCAAACTAAGATTTTGTTCCTATAACAATACTTACGGAACATTTGCTATTAGCATATTTAATAAACTTCCCACCTCCATTAAACAGGTTCAAATATGAACTAACTAACTAAGTTCTTACTAAGGCCACTCCTTCTACTCTGTTATGGAGCTGAATGTATCATAGGGGTAGATATTTATAATTATTATGAAAGAACATTATTAGAACACTAATTTTTTTTAGTATAGGATGTAAAAATATTTATCAATTTTATATATACATAAGGTACAAATTGTATGTCTTCTGTATAGAACTTAAGAAAATCTTATTATATAAGTTAAAAATTAATTGAATAGTTACAGTATATTTTAATATTAATAAAGCAGCAACCTAACTATGTAAAATCTCTGACTCGTGTTCCACAACATCATCCTTGAAGCTTGTGCTTCTCTACAGCATCTATGGAATAAATTTAATACTTATACTTATAATTAATGAATAGTTACAGTATATTTTAATATTAATAAAGCAGCAACCTAACTATGTTAAAATCTCTGACTCTCGTTCCACAACATCATCCTTGAAGCTTGTGCTTCTCTATAGCATCTATGGAATATGATTTTATACTTATAATTAATGAATAGTTACAGTATATTTTAATATTAATAAAGCAACCTAACTATGTTAAAATCTCTGACTCTCGTTCAACATCATCCTTGAAGCTTGTGCTTCTCTATAGCATCTATGGAATATGATTTTATACTTATAATTAATGAATAGTTACAGTATATTTTAATATTAATAAAGCAACCTCAGTATGTAAAATCTCTGACTCGTTCCAAACATCCTTGAAGCTTGTGCTTCTCTATAGCATCCATGGAATATGATTTTATTCTTATAATTAATGAATAGTTACAGTATATTTTAATATTAAGAAAGCCACCTAACTATATAACATCTCTGACTCGTCGTTCCACAACATTCTTGAAGCTTGTGCTTCTCTATAGGAGGATCTATGGAATATGATTTTATACTTATAATTAATGAATAGTTACAGTATATTTTAATATTAATAAAGCAACCTAACTATGTAAAATCTCTGACTCGTGTTCCACAACATCATCCTTGAAGCTTCTCTATAGGAGGATCTATGGAATATGATTTTATACTTATACAATGAAATAATGACTAGTTTTTTTTATTTTTGTAATCGGCATAACGTTTAGCGTTTAACAGTCAAAACGTACAGGCTGACGATTTTATCCGTCGTAAATTATGTAATATATTATTTTAAACCACTGAAAACGAATTTTCCGAATTCATTACTAAAAAAAATGAAGAATTGTAATGAGGAGAGGTGTATTATTAAAAATTAGTGTCTAACATTTATTTTATAAAGAAGCATTCGTTGCTTGTATGGAAAGTAAACGGACGGAAAATATCATGTGTTGGATGAACAAGCTTTTAAGATTTATTATTATTTTTCTCTTTCGTAATGAAGTGCCGAATGCGTCACGTGTCCAGTTAATCCGAAGTTTGAAACGTCAGGAATGACGATGGACCACTACTAAGTAGCGAGTGGAAATTAGGGTGGGGTGGGGTGGGGGCTGAAACACTTGGAAGTCTTCCTCACCCT
Organism: Eucriotettix oculatus; assembly: GCA_034510155.1. Taxonomy (NCBI): domain Eukaryota; kingdom Metazoa; phylum Arthropoda; class Insecta; order Orthoptera; family Tetrigidae; genus Eucriotettix; species Eucriotettix oculatus. The sequence continues at coordinate 77,771,826 of CM067381.1, forward strand.
CTTCTTGGTGCTCCTAATCCATCGGACTTAATTACCTATTCGGCCTACCTTGCTAAATCACGACTTTACCTTAATGCCACCACAGCTGTTAATTGGGAAGGATGACTCTGGGCAATGAGCCGTAACTCAGTATGTGTGCTACTGTAAGGGTAACTTGCACATGATGTTTTTATTTATCGTAATACGTTTGAAAAGCTGTTTAAGCTGTTTAATCTTACATTTATTTAACAATATACGCAAATTTTGTCAGTCATAACATATTTATATATATTGTAGCAGATTCTACGTTCACTCCGTATTCGAGGATTTCTTAATTCCTTTAGGGCGCCAGGTATTTTTCATAAAAAAAACACCAAAAATTGATTTTAATAGTTTTAATTTCAATCAGAGCATGAAAAAAAAATTATATCTGCAGGGCCGTGGTCATTCTCTCTCTCTCTCGTCGTCCCGCCGACACACAACCTACCTGCTGCTTCTCCCATCACCCCATGACGTCTCGCCAGACCACATTGTTGGCCCCCCGGGTTGCGTCAGAGTTCCTCAACAATTGCAACACGTCGCAAGCTGGCCTGCATATTGTTCATCGTACCTTTTCATGTTACAATACATATTGTAACATGAAAAGTTACACGCAACAATGCGGGCCAGCTGCTTGCGAGTTGCAATTGTCGCAACTCGGGCCAACAATGGAGTCTGGCGAGACTCGAGTCAGTCGTCATGGGGTAGTGAAAGGAGAAGGATGTGTCGGCAGTTGAGAGTGAAGGAGAAAGACCACGCCCTGTAGTGATAATTTTTCTCATGTTCTGAAATGGATTAAAGCTATTAAAATCCACTTTTTTGGTATTTTTATTAAAAAATACCTGGCGCCCAAAAACGCATTTAAATCCTCGAATACGGAGGTACGCCGGATCTTCTACATTATATATATTGTAGCAGATTCTACGTTCCTCCGTATTCGAGGATTTCTTAATTCCTTTAGGGCGCCAGGTATTTTTCATAAAAAACACCAAAAATTAAATAACGAAGTCTTTCCTGGTGAAGAATATGTAGAAACGTTTCTACACCAAAAATTGACTTTAATAGTTTTAATTTCAATCAGAGCATGAGAAAAAAATTATGTCTGCCTGGCGTGGTCATTCTCTCTCTCTCTCGTCGTCCCGCCGACACACAACCTACCTGCTGCTTCTCCCATCACCCCATGACGTCGCGCCAGACCACATTGTTGGCCCCCCAGGTTGCGTCAGTTCCTCAACAATTGCAACTCGTCGCAAGCTGGCCTGCATTGTTCATCGAAACTTTTCATGTTACAATACATATATATATATATATATATATATTCATAACTGTAAATATGTCTAAATATCTGCAAATGTACTTATAAATCTGACACAAATACATTTTTTCCTCACATCTACAAGTTGTTTTTTTTAAGATAATGAACAGATAATTTCATTATCATTTTCATAACTAATTTAATCGCTTTTCTCCAAGTGAAAAATAAAAACCCGCTACTTTCTGAGTAAATAATAGACGCTAAAATTTCAATTACACCGTTCATCATTGGATTTCTAGCATTTAATTATCTCAAATAACTCTGTGAACATTTCGCCAGAAGTCTAATTAATTAATTAATTAATTTATGACGGGAAAATGGAAATTATAATAATAATAATAATAATAATAATATGCTAAAAGCTAAACGTTTAGCTAATTATAAAATAAAACATTCTAGTTATAACACTGTAAAATATATATATAATTGCATTTCTGTTTAAGACATTTATTATTTTTGTTGTTGTTGTTGTCGCAATTCTTTTATTTTTTTGTCTCAAGCTTTTCTGTAAAATATCGACATTATTTAGTAATTTCTCAGTGAGTTCATAAATTGAAAATACAAATGAGTGGTAAACTGAGATTAAATTTTTAACTATAGCCCTAAAGTTAGAGATTTAATTTATAATTAAGATTTAAAATTATACAGTATAAAATCAATTAACTTAAATTTTTAACTATAGCCCTAAAGTTAGAGATTTAATTTATAATTAAGATTTAAAATTATACAGTATAAAATCAATTAACTTAAATTTTTTATCTTCAGCCTAAAGTTAGAGATTTAATTTATAATTAAGATATAAAATTATACAGTATAACTTAAATTAACTTAAATTTTTTAACTTTAGCCCTAAAGTTAGAGATTTAATTTATAATTAAGATTTAAAATTATACAGTATAAAATCAATTAACTTAAATTTTTAACTACAGATCTAAAATAAGAGATTTAATTTATAATTAAGATTTAAAATTATACAGTATAAAATCAATTAACTTAAATTTTTAACTACAGCCCTAAAGTTAGAGATTTAATTTATAATTAAGATTTAAAATAATACAGTATAAAATTAATTAACTTAAATTTTTAACTACAGCCCTAAAGTTAAAGATTTAATTTATAATTAAGATTTAAAATAATACAGTATAAAATTAATTAACTTAAATTTTTAACTACAGCCCTAAAGTTAGAGATTTAATTTATAATTAAGATTTAAAATAATACAGTATAAAATTAATTAACTTAAATTTTTAACTATAGCTCTAAAGTTAGAGATTTAATTTATAATTAAGATTTAAAATTATACAGTATAAAATCAATTAACTTAAATTTTTAACTATAGACCTAAAGTTAGAGATTTAAATTACAATTAAGATTTAAAATTATACAGTATAAAATCAATTAACTTAAATTTTTAACTATAGCCCTAAAGTTAGAGATTTAATTTATAATTAAGATTTAAAACCTAGGTTTCTGGTTTGAGTGAAACTGATTAACCATTTCCGCGTCACGTGTCCTCCAAGTAAATTATTCGGTTGTAAGTCCGGGCGTGAAGGTCATTCGTTTATTTGACACCGAAACCCACTAATGAAGGTTAGTATATGGGGCTGGCGATTTTCAATTACCGGGTGGGTCCTATTCGCAGACGACACGGCTCTCGCATGCTCGGCCAATCGGGAGCAGAGGCACACACAGGAGATCAATACCCAATCAGCATGTGGCAGAATTACGCAGGTCTGCGAAAGCGGTCAGAGCTGCGGATTCCTGCGACACGCAAATCGACTTTGTCTTCCCCAACTCCTCTTCCCAACCTTCGCCTGCCTCGATGCTCCTCGGCTTATCCTACGACTCTCCCTGCCTTTCACTATACTACCTACCTTACAAACACTGCTTTCCTACAGTACCAGGCAAATGTGGTACGTCCCGGGATAAATTTTCCGAAAACTGATTTCAGTCTCGACTACTCTGCTACTAGAATATTTAATTACTGCATATCACTGTGAAACTTACTGAATAGAATTGTGAATAATAACCTGCAAAAAAAAAGAAATTGTTTCAGTTAAAAGGTGCTAAAAACATTAAACAACGTGGCACGGTACGTGCAGACCAACAACAACAACATTACCATTCATTATCTCAAAATAGTCACAGTTAGTCAGTGAAGCAGTGCCTAAAATTGAGCAGCATGTGATTTCGCTGTCAAGGTCACTGCACACACACACACACACACCCTTCCTCCCCCCCCAAAAAAAATAAATCTTGCAATTGTCAATTCGGCAGAAATCAAAACCCACGACGACTAAAACAGCTTACAAGTCGCATAGGGTTTGTGAAATTCCGGGGATGTAACTCAGAAGCCGGTTGTCTAAAGCAATAACGTTAAAAAGGAAGTGGAAGAGGAAGAGGAAAATGAGTGAAAGCCAAGTGGAGCTATGGTAAATCCGTCGGGGCTGACTTCCTTCCTCTAGCTTTTCCTCTTTCCCTTCCCCCCCTTGGTCCATGGCCAAGGTAATTAATTTAAGAGGACCTTGAGCAGTTTCAGAGGTGTATGTAAGGGGGAGGGGGGTCAAAGACCTTCGGCATACTGTGAGTGTTGTTTTTCTCTGATCCCATTAGACCAGTCGGCCAACTGCCTCTCAATACTGATCTAGGCATGGAGGTGAGTTTGTTGCCTTTAGGTGATACACTGCGTGGGTTGGATCCTTACACTATAGCCTGGGAGCCTTAGTGAACCCTTGCTGGGTTAACTTGTTCCACATCCCCCCCTCTTTTCAACTCCCTTCGTATGGTATTAAAGGGGATTTGCCTGCTCCAGGATCACCCTCATTTATATCCTGTTACCCGCAAAAAAAAACCTAAAACATGAGTCTCCTTCTTTCTAACGAAACCTCCATTAAAACCACTTGGTTATTCCTCATAATAATCAGGGATTGTCTGTCTCTGAATCAAGGCTGTTGCTCATTGTCTACCACAACGATTTATATAATAAAGATTTGAAAAAAATTTTAACGTTTTTATGCCTTCTTCAGATTTTTCCTCCCTGTAGAGGAAAATATACAGAAACAGAATTTTTCAAAAACATATATATGGAAACGAAAACTTACCAAAACAAAATGTATTTATATATTAAATATATTATTAAATAATAAAATAATAATTCGCAACACTTGGTTGTCGATTAAGGTTTCTAATGTTTTTACTACGGTCTTTGATAAAAAAAATTATTTCTGTTTTAAAATTTTATTTACATTTCAAGGTTTCAATAAATGTGTTTTATATGTATGAATATAATATATATATATATTTACATATTTCAAGTGTTATCCATTCGTATAAAGGCTAATGTTTTTTTTTTCGTTTATATATGCACCAGAAAACCGCCGTAAGGAAAATAATGTCTAATTTAAAATATTTCTCTTTCTCTCTTTCTCTTTCTCTCTTTCTCTTTCTCTCTTTCTCTTTCTCTCTTTCTCTTTCTCTCTTTCTCTTTCTCTCTTTCTCTTTCTCTCTTTCTCTCTCTCTCTCTTTCTCTCTCTCTCTCTCTCTCTCTCTCTCTCTCTCTTTCTCTTTCTCTTTCTCTCTCTCTCTGTCTCCTTTAATCATTATTGTTTCTCTCTTTTTCGTAATTTCTTAATCTTTGAATCACTGTAGAGGCTGCATATGCGCTTGCTTACTTTATTCCAGGTATTAGGGTGATGAAAGCAGCAGCAGCAGCATAATATTGGGTACCAAATTATCTGGTTTTCAAACTCAGACAAGGGCGTGGATCACCGAGACTCTGATTAAGACTGCTGGAAAATCGATACACCGACCACGTATCACTCCAGTCCGCAGTCGACCTGGTAGGCCGAGATTTCTTAATGGGCTACTGGAGCCGAGGAAGAAGAAGAAGAGCGTTCCTAATATAAAAAGATTGACGGGGGGGTTGACAACATTTGTAAAGGTGCTCGAAATAATAGATTGAAAATCCCTGCTTTACGGAATATCGACTGGTCACTGTAATACGTACGTGAGAAGCGAGGAAAGTCTGGAAGATGACAGGCAGGAAGGAGATGTCTAATGGAGCACGTAACGAGATCATAAGTGCCTGACTAGATTGGGAATTAATAATGTGAAAGAATATGATGGATGGATGAACGAATGAGATCAGCCGAACGGTCGACAAATTATTACAATGTGCAGCTTCCATGTAATACGCCTTCGTAATCAATCAAAAATTATGTCGCAAGAAAAGGGATCGTTCGGCAGCTCAGCTGCTGTTAAATTGCTACGTAGTTAACAGCAGGCATCTTCGCAAAATATATATATATGTCAATTTTCATCCTGTTATCACAGGGATCTAAACAGAGTGGAAACAACACCTTGCACTATGCCATGAGAAACACTCAACTAGGGGGATGCGAAGTCTGAAAGAGTTGGCATATTTGTCATTAGTACACACACTTGCCCACTTAATATGGTGCAGCAGCATGCCACAGGATAGGGGCAAATAGAATAATCCTTAGAAAGGGTGTGGCAAAGAAGGGGGCCGCAAAAAATACATACAAATAGGACCTGGGCATGTGGATGGGAACGAAAAGGTAAAGGGCGACTAGGGCTAGGGTGTGGAAGGGACAGACACGCTACAGACAAGAAGAGAAACAAACAGCTAGGCTACTACACATCTTCTACAGAGCCTGCTTTTTGCAGGTCAAAAAAAACCACCTTGGCAGGGGAATCCCGAGATAGAATGAGGAGTAGTGATCACAAGCAAGGAACCAAAAAAAAACACAGACGTTGAAAAAAAATACTCATTCCTAAAATAGGACAATTAATAATGACTGGTGGAACAATCTGCCCCTGCAGGAGTGTTTTTTTTGGGGGGGAGGGAAAGAACTTCCTCTAACAGAAACGAAAATTTTCAGACTCAATCTAAGTTTAGTGTAGTGTAGTGATCAGTGACGTCATCAGTGCTGCCAAATCTCTAAAAAATATAATACTACAGTGAAATATATATCCAGTTTTTATTTTTTCACGCAAAAACAATACTATTCTTTCTTTTTTTTTAAAAAAAATTCATTTCTAATAATATGATTCCACACTTATTTATTTATATTGAATATAATTATAGATTCAATTATAGGTTAATTATGTTGCAAAAAGTGTTGAATGAGCTGCTGCTGCTGCTGCTGCCAACCTTGTAAAATAGCGCACATCACCACATATCTTTAAAATTTCTATTCAGGTTTTTCCTGCTCTTTTGTTTGTTTATTTGTTTGTTTTCATGTATTGCCTGGAGCCTTCTGTATATATCAATCTGTTTTTAGTTTATTAGTTTTATTATTGTTTAAGAAAATAATTATTTATAAAATAAAATAGAATAAATCTGTAAGACAAACATTGTAAGAAATTAAAATAAGGCCTGTTATAGATACTCAAGAAAACAGGTTATTAGTGTAATTAGTGATTAAAAAAAAAATTTGCCTGGAGCAAGGAACAGTTTCCTTCCTGGTCCTCCAAGTAGTGGTTCAAAACTCCTCCATTGCGTGTTTCCTCAGTGTGTGTGTGTGACATCGTGTGTGTGTCCCCGTGTTGTGTTTATATTCACTGTCGTCTATATACATTTTCTTTTATTAAATTATTTTAAGTTTATTTGTCTTTAATTATGTACCTCATTTTGTTCGTTTTTAATGTATTTTTTTAATTATACGTATTTGTAATTGCAAAGTTTGACGAAATACTGTTCAGAATCAGAAATACTAACAATTTACACACGTCAAAACTGATTATACTTGCGTGTAATTTTTATTTCCACGGCTGTTTCCAGTAGTTTCATATAAGTCTAGGAATTTAATTTCGGTTTCGCTTCAGAATATAGTTGACAGCGGTTTGCTTGACCCGACGACGTCTGAAATGCTTTCCACGCTGTCTGTCGTCTGCGGGATTTTAAATTCTCTCCGGTGGCTGGAGAGATAAAGCTTTGTTCCTAGCTTATTGTACTTTTAAAACAAATGTCCAGGGAAGAGAAGCGTATGCAAAGCTGCTCCGTGTCGAAGTTGGCTTTACATTCCCTCTCCCTCTCCCTCTCTCTCTCTCTCTGTATATATATGTTACATGGCAACATCAGACGTCAGCAAATGATAAATGGTTCACACAGTCGTCTCGCGACTCCGGAAACTGTCTCATACCCTGGTTGTCAGGTGCACAAAGCTATTCAGGTCAACGGTTAGAAAGGACAATTATTTTCGTCAAGGAAACTGTAAATTGGCGTGATAAAAATATCTACATGTACAGAGAAGGAGAAACATCTTATGTCAAACATTACAAGACAAGGTACATTTTAGTCTATACTCACAGGCGGGACAGGGATTTTCGTAAAGAAAACTAAAGTAATGACATTTAATGCCCGACCTACCTGATTCAGGTTTTCTAGGGTTTTCCCTGCATCTCTTTAGGTGAAACACCGCGAGGGTAGGATCCTTAAACCATAGCCCCGGGGCCCTCGTCAACCCTTGCTAGGCTACCTTGCTCTACCTTCCGCATCCCCCCTTTTCAACTCCATTCCTATGCTATTAAAGGGGAGTTGCCTGTTTCAGGATCACCCTCATGTAGCCTGTTAACCAAAAAAATGTTAACCCTTGGCATAAAGGGCGCTGCGGGAGTTTTTTCTCGCAGGCATTGCTTCACCCCCAGAGTGACTGCGGGGCTCACCTGATCATGTCGGGGATGCCTCCTGCACTCTCTCTGGGTATTTTTTTTATCAAAGTTCTCATATGCCGAGACACCTTCACCTATTTTAGGAGGTATATGTACCGGGGTCAAAGACCTTGGGCATATGGCAAGAGTTGTCCGCTGATCCCATTGGGGGATCAGTCGGGGGCCAACTGCCTCCTGAAACTGGTGGAGACACGGAGAAGGGAATGCTGCTGCGTCCCCACAGCAGACTCGTCTCCCCCGTCATTCATAGGGAAGGGCGTGAGAATAGTACCCAGCAATGCCCGACCTACCTGATGCAGGTTTTCTAGGGTTTTCCCTGCATCTCTTTAGGTGAAACATCGCCCGGGTAGGATCCTTAAACCATAGCCCGGGGGCCACTAGTTAACCCTGCTCTACCCTCCGCATCTTCCTTTTCAATTCTCTTCCTATGCTATTAAAGGGGAGTTGCCTGTTTCAGGATCTCTCAACCTCATGTAGCCTGTTAACCAAAAAAAAATGTCAAGGGACTGTATCGATCAGGAGGATATCCTGATGAGAAATGAGTGAGAGCCAGGTGGAGGTTGACTTCCTCCTTCCTGGTTTTCCTCTTTCCCTTCCTCCCCCCCTTGGTCCATGACCAAGGTAACTAACTTAAGACTCCTGCAGGCTGAGACGACCTTGGGCAGTTTGAGAGGTGTATGTACGGGTGTCAAAGACCTTCGGCATACGGCAAGAGTTGTTCGCTGATCCCGTTGGACCTAGTGTAAATGATATGGGGGGATATTAATTAATGAATTTAATAATTGAGTTTAAATATTTACATTTATTAATTGTAAATACAATAATTTTTAATATGGGTAGTGTGCGTAGATATATTAAGTTCAAAATAATTATTTAAAAATGGGATTATATTAAAGATCTTAGGGTATTAATGGTTTGGGTGTTGACCCAAGTGTAGCAGATTTTCTGTTCGTTGACGAACCTGAGTTGTCTTCATAGGCGTCTGTCTCGCTGTAATTTCCGTGTTGTGGAACTTGAGGCGGACGGTCGACAATAGTACGAAGTCGTGCTGCCAAATTGAGGAAACTCCGCTTTTTCCTCTTTCTTCCCTTGTTGTTAAGACCTTTCTCCCCTGCTTCCTGGACTGATCAAAGCATGGTCTCCGCTGCCACCTCACCACCAATCTCCTCTCTCCACCACTCTCCTTCAATATTCTCTCGCAAAAATCTGTCATATCTGTCCTCAAATTGTCACCGCCAGCCTCTTTAAAGCCTTGTCCCCCCACTTATCCGACACCTGTCACTAAGGTGGCAGGGATGTGGATATATCCTCCAATCATATCCCTTGTTTCATTTGGGGAACACTCACACACACGCCACCCGGTCACCAGATTCCCAGGCAGATTAAGACATTCATTCCGAAACCGGCGACGACGAGGAGGTGTCCGAGCAGCTTTATGGTCCAGGTGTAAGTCAGCCAGCCGCAGTCCCTTTGTTATTATTCCGAGCCGCCAAGACGGCGCGCGGAAAAACCAACCCCTTCTTCCTTCCTGGCCAGCGACTTGCTCATGCCGGAATATTTCTTATTTAACTTTCCTTAAATAATAATAAAAATTTGGACGCGGGTTCTCTACTGCGCTACACTAGGTTTATGGTGGAAAGCTCTAGTTCCAATAATTTTTTTTGGGGGGGGGGGTAACGTGACATGGTAACTGTTAATTCTAATGTCGTTTTACGTTACCGGTTGAGGCGTCGTCTTCTTGTGGCAGTCTGATACTTTCTGTGTATTTTAAAAAATCCATTTAATCCTTAAACCATCAATCACGTTGAGTTCGGGATACTAAATAAAAAGATCGCAAAAGAAACACGATACCAAATGTGGCGTTGATTTTTATACAAATAGAGAATACGTTTCGAATTCGATTGTAGACAGATTTATTGACGTACGTACACAAAAAAGAAAAACTGCCCGTACGCGAATGAGTTACGAGCTTGTGTACAGATCTACAAAAGTTGAAAGAGGCATGAAGAAAAAAATATATATATATGGCAAATATTGGCGCAAGGCGCGTTTTCTTGGTATAAATATTCCATGGGGAGAGAAGATCGGAGGCGATAAATCACAGGGCCGAGGGGCGGCCAGTAGTGTGTGTGTGTAATGGTCCACTTGCTCACTCAACTCAACATTGGTGACGTCACCTACGCTCTTGGTCATCAGCTGCGACCATCAAAGGGTCCGAGGGACACCAAGACAACAGTAGACTCAAGTTCAGATTTAATTTCTTGTAGTCTATAAAAATAAATTATTCTTGAATGAACTTAAAAAAATGCAAAATTTTCGATATTCATGGGGGGAAAAAAAGAAGTATATTATTTGAAGGTTTATGCCTATTATTAGTACATATTTTTTAAAGACACAGAAAAACAGACACAAAGTGATATAATAATAAAAATAATAAATTGAATGCCTAATGAGGAACAACAAGTTTAATGTTAAATATCCACATCAATGGCGTGCGTCATTCACATTAAACCCCCAAAAAAATAGGAGAAAGACTGTTTTATCCCTAGTTAATATGGAAAAAATTTATTTTTCATTTTCCTACAGTAGATTCAAGTTCTTTTATGAATCAAGTTTATTGACTTCGTAACAGATTTAGTTTCTTGTAGTCTATAAAAATAAATTATACTTGAATGAACTAAAAAATGCAAAATTTTTGATATTCATGGGGGGCGAAAAAAAGAAGTATATTATTTGAAGGTTTATGCCTATTATTAATACATATTTTAAAGACACAGAAAAACAGACTTGAATGAACTAAAAAATGCAAAATTTTCGATATTCATGGGGGGGGGGAAAGAAGTATATATATTCTGAAGGTTTTTTATATATATATATAAGGAATAATAATGGTCCTAATACCGATCCCTGTGGGACACCACCCACCAGTGTCAACAATTCCCCAATCTGATTTATGCTATTTCACCTGTGCACGAGTCTTTTTTAATACTACTCTTTGCATTCTATTTTGTAAGCATGAATTAAACCAAGAAAATGAAGTTCCTGTTATTCCATAGTACCTCAGTTTTTCTAGCAAAAAAACTATGGTCGTCTACACAATCAAAATCTTTACTCAAGTCACAGAATATACCTAATGGGCGATTTATTTATTTAATTCTTCTACTGTGTCGTCTAAAAGACTATAGATCGCTTTCTCGTTTGAATATCCTTTTCTAAACCCAAACTGTGAATCGGTGAGTAAATTATGATGTTTTTTTTTTCAGATGATATTCCTATTAAAACTGAGTAGTAATAATGTAGAGAACATAAATTTTAGTCTCGTTAAAAGCGTTGAGTGTATTTTAAACCACGAAAAGAAAGGTAATTTTAACAACATGTGAACTGTATATAATGACTGTTGCAACAAACAACAGGGGGGGAAAAAATTTTATATATAAATTTCGTACTAGAGAGAAAATTTTTGTTTAGACATGTAAATCAAAAAGAACGGGTTTGGAAATTGCTTTCAAAGACTTTTTTTTCTTTTTCATATAAATTATATAATGAGCAGCGACACTAATTACAGAGTTTTACTTTAGAAAACCTTCCTCTCGACAAACAAAGAAAGCTCTCAAACAAAAAAAAACAACTTCGTTCATCAGCTTGAGCGTGTCTGTATAAGCATTAAACAGAATTTTTCACGAACTTTTTTTTCAATGAAAATGACGATGTTATTTTGTAGAGAATATTGGCCACTTCACGGGTCAAGGAGCAATCATTTTATTACGAGGACGGAATATAAAGGTGACAGTTTCTCATAAATATAGGAAAAATAAGACAGATTCTGTCCAAAACACCACAAGACCAGAATTAGCTTTAGAAAGATCAACTACGGTTAAAAAAATATTCTTCCAAGTTTAATACAGATTGGTCCTGAATTTTTTTTCCCCTGAAGAAGATTTCCTCGAAACACTTCCACAGGAAAATTATTCCAGTCGTTGATGGTCCTATTTAGGAATGAGAATTTGCTTGCCAACATCTGATGTTGTATTTTTTATTGCCTTCTACATTTCACTTTGAATTGATGATCCCATCTACTACCTACGTAACTGGGCTTTTGTATTTTTTTTTTATTTTGGAGCTAATTACAATCCATCGTTTTTTGCCCCTCGTATAAGCTTTGAATAGCAAATGCAGCCTTGGTTTCTCCCTTCTTTCTGACGATTTTTCCCAACCTAGCTGTTCTACCTTTTTCATTCCTATGACCCTGTGGCCCTTCTCGTCTCGCATAAAATTAGCAGCGCTTTTCTGAACTTTCTCTATTGATTCTATTTGATTTTTTTCTATATAGGGATTGATTATGGGAACCCCTTTATTAAGGATGATTAGTTGTGAAATTGAAATTTTACTATTCATTGGGCCGTAGTTGACTTTTTTGTGACGTCATTTATTTTTAATTAAAATAAACTCTATTTAATGAAGTATAATTAACCAATAATTTTGAGTTTTCGACTAATTTAAGTTAAGCAAATCGGAAATATGTATACATAAAAATTAATTATTAACGATTATTATTGTTTGTGGAATTGAAATTTTACTATTCATTTGGCCGTAGTTGACTTTTTTTTGTGACATAATTTATTTTTAATTAAAATAAACTCTATTGAATGAAGTGTAATTAACCAATAATTTTGAGTTTTCGACTAATTTAAGTTAAGCAAATCGGAAATATGTATACATAAAAATTAATTATTAACGATTATTATTCTTTGTGGAATTGAAATTTTTCTTTTCATTTGACCGTAGTTGACTTTTTTTGTGACGTCATTTATTTTTAATTAAAATAAACTCTATTTAATGAAGTATAATTAACCAATAATTTTGAGTTTTCGACTAATTTAAGTTAAGCAAATCGGAAATATGTATACATAAAAATTAATTATTAACGATGATTATTGTTTGTGGAATTTAAATTTTACTATTCATTTGGCCGTAGTTGACTTTTCTGTGACGTCATTTATTTTTAATTAAAATAAACTCTATTTAATGAAGTATAATTAACCAATAATTTTGAGTTTTTGACTAATTTACGTTAAGCAAATCGGAAATATGTATACATAAAAATTAATTATTAACGATGATTATTTGTGGAATTGAAATTCATTTGGCCGTAGTTGACTTTTTTGTGACATCCTTTATTTTTAATTAAAATAAACTCTATTTAATGAAGTATAATTAACCAATAATTTGAGTTTTCGACTAATTTACAGCTAAGCAAATCGGAAAATATGTATAAATAAAAAATTAATAAAGACGGGGAAAGAGAGACAGAAAGTTGCTGACGTCTGGCTGTCACTGTAACATTATTATTAACCTTCTGATGAAGGGGGATGGCGCCTCCGAAAATTCAAAAATCTCAGACCCTGCATGGCGCATCCCACCTTTGTCACCAATTTTCCGTCTCTCTCTCTCTCTCTCTCTCTCTCTCTCTCTCTCTCTCTCTCTCTCTCTCTCTCTCTCTCTCTCTGTTTCCTGTCCTTATTAATTGTTTTAACTAACCTGAAATTTTATTGACGCATAAATAAATCAAATTTTGTTTTTCCGATGGGGCACCTTAATAAAATGTTTTCCTGTATAACAAAAGAAACATTTTGTTATTTTCGTAACCCGGTAAGGACATTTGTTTTAGAAATTTTAATTGAAAAACACAACATATTTACTTTGGCAAAGAAAACGACGACGACTCGTGTACAATTCGGCAAGGCTTTGAAACGAACCTCAGACGGAATAGAAAAAAAAATAATAAAAGTGTTATTTATTTTGTCTGCTGAGACTCGTTTGATTTTTATTCTTGTGTACGTCTCGCAAGTACCGACTTTTCTCTAGCACAAAGGCTGGCTGTCCATATTTTTATCCGTTTCTCCTCCCCCCGGATTTACCGGAATTCGTTTCCTTCGAACCGTGACCATTCAACATAAGATCATTAAGAGACGACGACGACGACGACGCTGCATGCGAATAAAGCGGGACCTAGCCTTTTACCCTCCGTACTTCTGAAATGTTAAGTTATTGCTGAAAAAATTCCTGTGAGAGGAGAGACGGAAATCTCATTAATTTCTCCGAGCCGCCACAACTCCGGGGTGTGGGGGGAGGGGGGAAAATATTTTTTCTTTCTCCTGTGTGCTTCCAGTTGCGCCCGATGTGGTTCAATATAAAGCGAAACCTGGCGGCGTCTTTGTCACAACGTAACTAACGGACGGATAACGAGCCATTACGTCACGCTTACAGTCTTCATTAGAAAAAAACCGAAGGTAATGTTTAACGTTATTCCAGGGATTTCATAAAGCAAAATCAAACTTGGATGTTAACAGCATATATTTTGAACCTTCGTGTCTGAAGTTTCCAGACAGTGTTAAAATTTATACATACCTGTAAGTTTATTAAATCACAATATTTTTAAAGTAACAGCAAGCCACCACCATACTGGAATATTTCTGTATGTTCTCCCTTTGACGTACGTAATTAAATATTTCGGTAATGGGTAACACGGACACTGACTGGGCGGTACTTTGGGTTGGAATTTTTTTTTTAAAAACAAATAATAGCATTTAAAATATTTCGTACTCTGACACTCACTCACTTGAGCCAGCATGCATATTCAATCACTCATGTTATTTGTTATTACTAACAGTAACCTCTTCACACTAAACTATATTTTAATATTAATAAAGCAACCTAACTATGTATAATCTCTGACTCGCGTTCCACAACATCATCCTTGAAGCTTGTGCTTGCTTATCTATAGGATCTATGGAATATGATTTTTATACTTATAATTAATGAATAGTTACAGTATATTTTAATATTAATAAAGCAACCTAACTATGTAAAATCTCTGACTCGTGTTCCACAACATCATCCTTGAAGCTTTGTGCTTCTCTATAGGAGGATCTATGGAATATGATTTTATACTTATAATTAATGAATAGTTACAGTATATTTTAATATTAATAAAGCAACCTAACTATGTAAAATCTCTGACTCGTGTTCCACAACATCATCATCCTTGAAGCTTGTGCTTCTCTATAGGATCTATGGAATATGATTTTTATACTTATAATTAATGAATAGTTACAGTATATTTTAATATTAATAAAGCAACCTAACTATGTAAAATCTCTGACTCGTGTTCCACAACATCATCCTTGAAGCTTGTGCTTGCTTATCTATAGGATCTATGGAATATGATTTTATACTTATAATTAATGAATAGTTACAGTATATTTTAATATTAATAAAGCAACCTAACTAACTATGTAAAATCTCTGACTCGTGTTCCACAACATCATCCTTGAAGCTTGTGCTTCTCTATAGGATCTATGGAATATGATTTTATACTTATACTACCAGTTACAGTTGCATCTGCAGAGGGATCTTTTTCCCCAAGTTAAAAGTTATAAAGAATATACAGAAGTAATTATTTGTATAAATTCTCCTCTCGAGTTTCCAACCGTGGTCAAAGATTTTAACAGTGACGTTTCGATGGCTTGCTCTGGCCATCATCTTCACAGACTGAAGCGTCAAATTCGGTGAGTGTAAGCATTTATATACAGTCTCTGAGGCAAGTCTGAGGCAAGCACAAACCGCCCTGTGATTGGCTGGATGTGGACGCGGGTCCATTGGTCCACTTGCTTGGTCATGCTCTAGTCTCCCGTGGCATCTGGGGTGTCCCGTGACAGCCCCCGCGGCGTTCCTCCTCCGGTGAAACAATGGGTTCCAACAAGCCAGGCTCAATTGGAATCCAGAATCACTATTCAGTAAATTCTCACTGGACCTGATGTTTATTGCCTCCAAAATAATGCTATCCCAATAGCAGTTAGCTCTGTCCAGAATAAGCGTCTTGTCGAAAGCCATGAAATAGCTCGAGAGGAATCTATACATGCCATTCACCGGGAAAGACCTCGTACTTTAATAGATTAATTATTCACTATTTTGATAGAAACTAGAATATTGTAGCGCAGTAGGAGCCATACCTACCTAACTTTGTTCAAACTTTTAGAATTTTATGGGATCTAAAAATTCAGAAATAACACTCAAACTGGCGACAGGCAGGTAGAAGTGGAATTTCCCGGCGTCAAGGCAGTCAGTCGGGGAAGGCGTGTATAATATTAAGCTTGTTTTGCTCAAGGAACATTCACTCTTCGCCCCCACTTATGCGACACCGGTCACCAATGTGGCAGGGATGGATATCCTCCAATAATATCCCTTCTTACATTTGGGAGGGGGGGGAGGAACACATGTCACCCGGTCACCCAATTACCAGACAGATTAGGATATTCCGAAACCGGCGACGAGGTGTCTGAGCTTTGTAGCCCAAGTGTCGTCAACCGCTGTCTCTTTGTTTCGATGATTCCAGCGCCCGCCAAATCGGCGCCCGGAAAAAAACCCTACTTCCTTCCTGGCCAGCGACATGCTCGTGCCGAAATATTTATGTAATTTAAAATTCCATAAATGGAAAAAAAAATTGGACCGGGTTCTGCTGCGCTGCAGTCTCACGAAACCGTAATATGATGATGATAATAATAATAAAACCATGAACATTACGATTTCTCGGTCACTGGAAGAATTGTCGTTATTAGATCTTGGAAGATATTGCATTTCTAAAATAGATGATTTCGTTAGCGGAAACTGAATTTCTGGAAGGCGGTGATGACCCCCCGGCAGATATTGCGCGTGCGCAGCTGCAGAGGAGTTGCGGCCTGTTTCCCAACAAGTGGTGTTTTTTACGTCTCCAGAATGCGACGTGGTCAGTTGGGAGAGAGTAGACTATCTACTGACAGACAGAAATTAATGGCTGTTTTTTTTTGGCCAAGTGGCCGCCGCCCCCACACACATGGCTTACACGCAAGACTGTTTACGTTTCGTGTGAGTATTCAAAAATTCATGTTCCCCAGCTTGAGGTTGAGGTTTTCCGGTTCTGCGTGTCACTTGCGTTCTTGTTTACACGTGTATATTTTTTTTATTCCCCCACGATACACGTTGTTTCCAGACAGTTGCAAGTAGGGAACAAGGAGAGAAATTTTACTCGTTGAACGAAAATATAGCGATGCAAAGTTGTGTAACAGCGGTCGCGAGTCGTGATTCCACGAGGAGTTAAGACTACATGAAATGTTAAAAGTAGGGCTTTGAAGTACGGGCTGTAATATTCTGGAAGCACACAGACGGATTACCCTTGACAGATGCTGCGGTAAATTCCACCATCCGGTGAAATCCTTCCCCCGTGAAAGAGAGAGAGAGAGAGAGAGAGAGAGAGAAACCGACCACGTCAACCACCACCACGTAACAAACATTTAATTCCAGTCGTCTTACGCAAATATATTCTTTGTCCTGTACGAATTTCGTAAGTTATAATTGTATAACGTCAAATTTCAAAAGCGCCGACCGGTTTACGTACAATAAATCTTAAGTATTACCTTCTTCATTTAACCTTAATACGATAGATGAGAGAAATCAATGTCATGTTTAATTTGTCTTCAGCACATCATTCAATTACTTCCAATTTTTCCTGTACGCCCACGTTGGGCGCCATTTTATGTGGCACTCTTCGGGTACCACCACGTGGTCAGGGATTTTTGGGCGCCACCTGCGTAGGTTATTTACGCAAGAATAGATTAAATAAAAATAAAAAACTATCCTAAGAAAATGAATTTATTATAAACAAAACAAAAAAAATATATATGAAATATTTATCTGCCTGGCCTGAAAAATTCACCAATTGCGACAGCTTAACAGTGAGTCTCCCTTTGCCCAAGGATAACCGTGGTGGTAATGATTTCGGTTACGAACCCGCGGTCGCGTGATCATTCGTGGCCAACACTTACCACCAAAAGCCCGGAACATTCAGGGACTCTTCTTGGACGCCGCTCGTTCTGTGGCGCTGAATGGACCATCCATCCACATCTCTCGCCGTCTTTACCACAAGTGTCCGTCTATGAAAATATCTGAGAGACTACGGTAAACGTTTTCTCCCTTCGTCTCTACTTTTTCTTCATCCTCTTATTGGCCAGCCTATGGCTAAACCCAATATCCCTCCCCTCCTCCTTAGCCCTTTCTCAGAAAGGGGGGCCAAAATAGACTTGTTTGTCCCTTTACGGGATTTTCCAGCGTCACTCATTGTCCCGAAAGTTCCAACTCTTGGCTTTGTGCTGCTGCTGGCTACAAATGAAATATTTATAAATAATATTATAATGCACCATAATCTAGAGCTATTACAAACAATAATGTCTGCAATCTTAACTACAGTGGGATATTATTATTGGCTTATTTTATTACTTAGTTGAGTATTATTTGTTGTGTCTCATCTTTGTAGCTCATATTTACTTTCCACCTTCACCTTATCGTCTACCAATGTTTGACAACGTTGAAATGTGAAACTACTTTATCTATAGTGATCAGTCTGCAATCACGGCCATTATTATTGAAATGATACTACTTTGGATAAACCTGCCATTTCTTTTTTTCAATAAGAGGTACAGTCTGATTATATCCATATATTTCGTTGTTATGAATTGAGTCCTATTTACAGACGGCGACTGCTATAAAAACAGGAACCAGAAGTTCCAATAATACACATTACGAAATGAAGGAAGAGCCATATAATTAAACACCGAGAAGGTTCTTTGATGTGTTAAAATTTCGTTTCTGAAATTATTGATTTCAAGATGAAAATCTAGCGACTCTACAACGTCTGAATAATGCAACAAAAAAAAACCCTCGTGTAAAAATGTCACTGTAAAAAAAATGCGTGACGTTAATCTCGTTCCATAATAATGACTTTGCGACTCTTTTGAAAAATTATAATATCTATGGTCTCTGTTTAAATTATTATTTGAAGAATTATTATGACGGAAAGATTTATCAAGGCTTCAAAAATTTATTAAACAATTATTAAATTTATTGCTGAGTTAACGGGAATAAATATTACAAACGCGATAATATTCCAATATATATATATATATATATATATATATATATATATTGTAACATGAAAAGTTACACGCAACAATGCGGGCCAGCTTGCGAGTTGTAATTGTCGCAACTCGGGCCAACAATGGAGTCTGGCGAGACTCGAGTCAGTCGTCATGGGGTAGTGAAAGGAGAAGGATGTGTCGGAGAAAGACCACGCCCTGTAGTGATAATTTTTTTCATGTTCTGAAATGGATTAAAGTTATTAAAATCCACTTTTTTGGTATTTTTATTAAAAAATACCTGGCGCCCAAAAAGCATTTAAATCCTCGAATATGGAGATACGCCGGATATATATTTTGTAATATACTATTCAGGGTATAAAACATTAATTAATCAATTCAACAAGTTATAATCAATTTGAAAATTTTTCATTTATTAATTTATTAATCTCAGGGGATTTTGGGTCTCTCGAGAGATGGAGTATTCATGCAGTTACCACAATTACTGGGCTGAAAACATCCACCTTCACGAATGTTTCCACGTGTCTCTCTCTGGCGTCTTGCAGGATTTTTTTCATCAATGAAGGTAGTAGGAACCAGGTCCACCAACTCATCTGCTTCCTCGAAACATCTGATCTCTGCAAAACCTCTGACAGCATCTGGTGACGTCTCAGCTCTCATTCCATCTGCTCGCAACTCATCTGCCCCGCTCTGACAGATCCGTTGTCCGTCCTCTGACCACCTCTCACAGCATTTCCTTCCATCTGACCCCGACCCACTTTTTTGGTGGGGAGGGGGTAACAGGCTACATGAGGGTGATCCTGAAGCAGGCAACTCCCCTTTAATAGCATAGGAAGGGAATTGAAAATGGGGGGGGATGCGGAAGGTAGAGCAAGGTAGCCCAGCAAGGGTTGACTAGTAGGGCCCCCAGGCTATAGTGTAAGGATCCTACCCACGCGGTGTTTCACCTAAAGGTGATGCAGGGAAAAACCCTAGAAAACCTGCATCAGGTAGGTCGGGGGCTAGTGGGTGGTACTACTACTCCTCCTGCGCCCTTCTGATGACGACAGGGGAGAGACTGGAGGATTGCTGTGGGAGGAACGCAACAAACCCGCCTCCATCCGTGCCTTGTTCAGTATTGAGAGGCAGTTGGCCGACTGGTCCAATAGGATCAGCGAACAACAACTCTTACCCTGGTATGCCGAAGGTCTTCGACCCCACCCCCCGCGTACATACACCTCTCAAACTGCCCAAGGGTCGTGTTCTCAGCCTGCAGGAGTCTTAAATTAGCTACCTTGGCCATGGACCAAGGGGGGGAGGGAAAGAGGGAAAGAGGAAAACCAGGAAGGAGGAAGTCAACCTCCACCTGACTTGGCTCTCACTCATTTCCCAGCAGGATCCCATCCTCCTGCTTCATCTATATCCCCTTGACCCCGACCCACCCATCGGCTCCCCTTTTAAATTCTCCGACGGGAATTCCCCGCCATAGGTCTATTTCATAAAACTCCGGGTTTCACCGCCTTAGGTCTTTTTACAAAATTCCGGGGTTCCCCGCCATAGGTCTATTTCATAAAATTTCGGGGTTCCCCGCCCTCATTTTTTTACATACGCCCCGAGGGAGTTTCCCCCTTCGGGAGGTTCACCCCCTTTCAGCCGACTTGACATTGTTGTTGGCCGAATTGCGTCTCATAACGCCACAATATCACAAAAATCCGCGTTTTTTCATCACAATATTATATATATATGTATATAATGAAATAAATTACACATATTAAATACAAAATCAGTTCAGGGAGTTAGTTAAATTATTTAAAAAAGACAAGTTACTTATTAACTATGATAATGAGGGTGCTTTTAGCGTTTCGTAGTTTTTAGGGGAAGACTTGGGACATATACATTTGAAATGATAATTGTGTGGCAAATGTCGATGTCGCTCCTAAAGGAATTCGTTTACATGAATAAGGAGACAAATAGATATGTATATGTAGATATATTTATATATTTGTGTGTGTTATATGGACTGTGTGATACCCAGCAGCCTGCCCCTTGAGAGAAAATAAATCTTCAAAGCTAAATTATAGTCATCCCCCATCTTTATAAGATGCAAAATCAACGACGCCGCGATTTAGAGGATCTGGAAATAATGAAGGTGAAAGGATAGCGGGGTGAATATTAAAGATGAAAATGTATGAAGGAAGGAAGGAAGGGGGATGCGGAGTCAAATGTTCTCGTAAGGGATGATGAAGAAGCTACGCCGTTTGGATTTAAAGAGAGGGGGAAGGAGGAGAAACACTTTCACCCTTTTATGCCAAGTGATTACGAGGCTTGCTATTGAAATAGTTTCCACGTAGAATCATTACGCAGATGAAATGTAAGATAAACTGTTTAAAAATATGGAAAGAAGTTTTATTGTCCTCAAAATGTGATAAAACTCAAAAATTTTCAGTTGAAGCTTGTTTAAAATTCAACGTGATTGTTCTTATCTGCGAATTTTTGCTTTTCTTATAATACACTCTTTAATTACCTCTGAGTGTTGGGTTATTACTCTGATCTGATTGTCAAGGCAATCACGAACCACAAATAATCTTTCCTACCTTCCTTTCCTTTAAATTTTTCCTTTTCTAATTTGCTTTTCTTATAATACTCTTTAATTACCTCTGAGTGTTGCGTTATTACTTTATAACACCAGTCTCCGATCTGATTTGTCAAGGCAA